>JAWMRA010000005.1:28562823-28635882 GCA_035584735.1 Pseudotriccus pelzelni | reverse complement strand
CTCCCCCAACCACAACCTCCCGCCACCCCCTCGCAACACCTGCGTCTCCCACCCCACCACCTCGCCCCCCTTTACCCGCGCCATACACCGCCCTCTCCCGGCACAACCTGAGCCCCACGGCCCTCTTTCCACACACACACACACACACACACACACGCCCAGCGCGCCCTGCCGCGCCCCGGCCGCACACTGCGCCCCTGCTGCGCGGTTACCTCTTGAGATAGCGGGCGTCCTCGCCCTGCATGGCGGCGGTGAGGGGCGGTGAGGGGCCGTGAGGGGCCGTGAGGGGCCGTGGGGGGGGCGGCCCGGGCAGGGCGCGGCCCCGCGCGCGGTGCTCGTTACCAGGGAGAGCGCGAGCCCCGCCCCGCCCCGCCCCAGCCCGGCGCGCGCGCGCGCGCGCTCTGAGCACGCGCCGCCCGCCCCCGCGCGCATGCGCGCCCCCCCCTCCAGCTCCGCACGTCAGCGCCCCCTGCAGGCGCGGGGGAGGCGCTGCGGCCCTCAGGGGCTCCGCGCCGTGAGGGGGGAGCGGGGGGAGCGGGCGGGACTGGATTTCCCCACAAAAACGCGCTCGAGAGTTTAAGTTCCTAAGCCCGAGGCGCGGAATTTCTGAGCATCGGTGCGGTCAGCTGTCGCTCAAGCTGGTAGAGGCTTGGCCGAGCTCAGGTTACGCGGAGGCAGGTGGGTTGGTGACCTTTTCTTTTTTCCCACGGATGAGCCGTTTCTCCTCACAAACGCAATCTCGAGGCCGTTGCCATTGTTTTCGTTCTTAATTCACGGGCAGTTTATCAGGCCGGGTTTTGTACTGGGTAAGGCCATGTGGTCTTGGAGCCCTTGAAGTTTTCCAGGATTTGGGGCTTATCGCTGCTGGTAAAAGGCTGCACAGAATCACGGAATATGCCGGGTTGGAAGGGACCCACAGGGCTCATCCAGCCCAACTCCTGGCCCTGACAGCACTCTCATAACAGCCCTCCTTCATTCGGTTTTCTGTATTTGTTTAATGCTTATTATTTTGACATTGATGCACATCACTGCCATTTCCTGACAAGTTATGAAACGGGCTTTCAATTAATCAGTGTGTTGGTTTTGTTGAGAGTGATCCTTCTTGAGTCTCTCTTCTTTTCTTTTCTTGGCATGTATGTCTTCCTTCAGTGATACCTATTTATATTAATATGAAATTAATATTAGAGAAATATTAAAATCTATAAATTTATAGAAAACCAAGAATTGCAGCAAAGTATTAAGGATCAATACTTAATACCTACTGATCCTCTAGAACACCAAAAACTTTATATTTCATAACCTGTAACCAAGCAGAATAAAATATTTTGCGGTATCCACGGCCTACCCTGCCTTTCTTTGAACAGAAAATGGAAAAAGATAGTCCCCTGTGAAATATAAAGTGCTACCTCAGAGCAACGCATTTATAAAACATTGCTAGAACATAACACCTTTGTTACTGTCTTTAGTCTACTTTTTATCACAGTAATATTTTGTATTAATGACTGTCATAAAGAAAAACAAAACATGTAACTACCTGATCAGAGCGATAATTCTTCAGTGGTTTCAGCAGCTCTCCAGATAAGCATAAGCCAAACATTAAACTTTGAAGCCATATAAATAGTCTGATATTTCCTGAGTACTAGGTACCTGACAATCTCCATTTATTTCACTGAGAATTTGTCTTAATTATCTGCTCACATATGCCTGCGAATGGAGAATAGTTTTAGACACCTATGGAACACAGGTCAAAAAATTACAAGATGAGAACGATCCAAAAGAACGTGAGACCTGAAAAATACGGGAAAAAGAGCATTTCTTACAGTGAAGTGTGCTACGATGTTTTGGGCTAAAATTGGCTGTTTATCAAGGGCTGGAAGGACGGCAGAGCTTCTCCTTTTTTCTTTTGTTTGGGTGCTTTGGGGGTGTTAGGTTTTTTTTCTTAGAGCAGTTGTAAGAAATACCGTTCTGGAGTCAGGTAAAAGAAAATATCTTTTTTTAGTGAGGGAATATGAAGAAGGGTGGAAAAGAGAATGGGAGTTGCAGAGAAGAGCAGAATAGAAAGAGAACGGTAGAGGAAGTTGGGTGAGAGGAGCGAAGCAGGTGGGTTAAAAACAAAGAGGAAAGAGAACTGTGGAGTATTCTCAATTTAAAAATAGAGTAGAGTAAGTGTAGATGAAAATGTTAACAACATTTCTTTGTTTTCATTAAAAAAGTGAAGACCCTTTTTAATGTCGATGACAAAGCACACTTTCACGAAAAAAATTGAGATTTTTTTTTTTTCTTTTGGTTGAGGTGCAGACAGATGTTCTTAACCAGGTGGACAGAATACACTGTGACAGCAGAACAACACCCACCATGACTGTCTCACGGTAACTTGGTTTTATTTCTTCCCGTTTGTTCTCTTATGGCTGAAAAGTACTGATGCAAATGCTGATTTTGAAGTTTTCATTGTCTTCAATGAGCCTTTGATGTCTAACAGGACTGCATGTTGAAAATGCATGTTCAAAGTGCTTTTACATCACTGTGAAAGTTGTTTATTGTCTATGTATATATATAAATATATATATATAATAACTTCATTGTTAAAGTGTAATAGACTAACCTCTGTCTTGTGGAATTAAGAAATCAAAGCAACCCTGAGATTTGTAATCTCTCCATCCAGGATTGCATCCTAGCTCTAAGGAAAAAAGAATTGGGTGGTTTTGAAGGGAAAAATGGTGAATATGGGATATTTTTCCAGACCTTGTAAAATGAACTGTGCGTAAAACTCCTTAAGGCCCTTTATTGGCCAAAATAAAGTACAGCAATCTGAAAGGATGACTTTCAGGGGAACACGTTGCTTGATTAGACTGTGCCGCTCAGTGGGGGTCGGAGATGATGTTGTTCTGATGTGCTGTCACACGGTAAGTGATTGAGGGATGGAGGCAATAAAGCCCGGGCTTAAAAGTTTATGTTGGAAGGAAGAAGTGAGACGAGGCAGAGCAAAATCTGATTTGCAAACGGAAAGTCTGGCTTAACTCTTCTGGATGAAATTAATCTTGGACACAGACCAAGGTGGTTCCCGAATGCCTTTTTGATCAGCAGTGACAGGGACATGTGCACAAGGGAAGAGCGTTTTCAGCCCAACACATGATCGTGCTGGTAAATCCTGGGTTCTTGTTTTATCCCTGGACACGAGACTTCACAGAAATTAAAACAGGAGTCTCTATGGAGAGCAGGGCAGGAATACAGTACCCAAACCCAGCTGCAGCTGGGGATGTGGCAAACAAACCATCTACACAGACTTGTCAAGTGCCTGACTTGAGACTTGAGGGTTGCAGCTTACGGGAAAAATACCAGTTTACTCAGGTCCTAAGCAAGGCTGCTCTAAGAAATGTGGGAAGATGTAAAATGTACCTTAACGGTGCTACATTACCTTTTTTTTCCTTAAGGGAACACGAGAGGGGATTTTTCTGGGAGGAACACAGAGGAGCATGTTGTATATTTTCATAGAATCACAGAATCATTTCAGTTGGAAAAGACCTTTAAGATCATGGAGTCCAACAGTAAACCTAACGCTGCCAAGTCCACCACTTAAGTGCCACATACAGCCATCATCGTGTTCTCTGTGTGTATGTTCAGTATGTAGGGTGCACTAGAATTTACATGTTTCATTTCTGCTCGTTTTCTGGCCAAAAAAAACCCTGAAAAGATTAAATATAAAAGTGTCCATAGCAGAGCGAGCAGATGGGCTCTCTCTGCTCATACCATCTTGTGGCCTCCAGTGACAGCGCTGGAGATTTCTTGTGCAAAATCCTGATGCTGCTGAAGGCAATGAGAGTTTTACCATGGACCCCAGTGGGGACAGAATTTCACCTCTTAATGTTTATTAGATGCAGCAGGCAGAAACCAGACTTGTAGCTATAAAGGCTATGACATTTTATGGTTCTGACTCTGCAACCACTCAAGCACATGCCTAATTTTGCCACAGTAATAAAGTTAAGCACCAGCTTAAGTGTTTTCGAGGAGGGGTCTCCTTTACACTTGAACAAGTCTATATTTGATCATAAATCAGGAATTCCTCCCCTTCCTCATCTCTCCCCTTCAAAAGAAAAGGATTCTGCATGTGATCATCAAATTCTTTCTGCTTTGCACAAAAATAGTTGCCTTTTTTTCAGTTTTTGTCAAGAAAAGCTAAGGGAGAGTAAGGAATGAGTACCTCAGCTAAAGTGGTGTCACCAAGGTGACATTTGACTTAAAACAATCATTTCAAACAGATTAGAAAGGGAAAATTTCATTTCTCAACTATTTATTCTAAATATCTCAGACAGTGGCTGTTTCCTTTAAAAAAAAAAAAGAAGATTTTGCACAACACTTTATGACCAAAATAGTTTTCCTTACATTCTTGAACTATTCTGAACAATGCTAGCCTTGTTCTTCGTATCAGTGCAAACCCTGTTCCTCTTGCAGGCTGCAGCTTTTGTGTCTTTGTTTCCACTTACTTTTAACCAAAGCAGATAAGAAATGTAGGAGAATGAAAAACAAGGATAGGCATTTAGGATGGATGAATTTATACCTGAAATCAAGCATAAAATTTTAGTGGGATAGCATTTAACACGTGGAATAACCTTAGGATTTACGCGTTGATGCTTCTCCATTATTACCAGTCTTTACATCAGGAGTTTAAGAAAGAGAATGTGGATGAGTGTACAGGAAATCCTTTCACAGGTTCTGTTCTAATGCTAATTTGCTTTATTTACATTGTGGCAGTGCTCCACTAGGTAGAGGAAAACTTTAAGGCTGTGCTTCCTTGTTGCCTGGAGCCCACCTCACGCTCCACCTAGGCCATCAGTTCTGGGTGGAATATCCTTTTCCTGGGGAGCTTTCCAAGTTACCCCTGACAAGACTGGTCGTGACCTGCAGACAGCCTGGCTCTGGAGCAGCGTGTTCCAGGTGTTGTCCTGGTGTCCCAGCACAGGAACAGGCAGAGGGATTGCTGGCTGTGAAACACGCTGCAGGAATGGCGGGAGAGCGTATGGGGCGCCTGGAAGAGACTGTATCTGAAGGGGATGGGGATGTTGTTCAAAATCAGGTGTGTGGGGCAGGAGGCCCGAGGGGTGGAAGGGGACCTTTCTTCACCCTCCCAGCTGTACTTTCCAGGAGTCTGGAAGGCACTGGGGGAAGGAAGCATTGGAGGCTGATCTACCTGACCCGTGGGTAAGAAAATACGAGGGCCCAGGAGTTCAGCTCTGGTAATTACTAGTTCTCAGGAGCTTCTGGGTTACAATAATGGAAGTTTTACAGCGGTGTTGAGCTGTGTGTTGCAAAAACAATCCTTCAGCTTTCAACTAATTTAGTTGCCATCTGTAAGCTGTTTAAGCAATTCCCCTTATTTCCCTTTCCCCATTTAATTTTGCTATGTATGCTTTTTCTTCTTTACACCTCCTACACGTGCATCTGTACAGACACACAGGGATGGAACTCAGAATTGTCCATAGGACTGGAAAACACAGTAGTCACTGGTGTGCTTTGTGGGGAGACCAGTAGCCCATCCACATACTGGAGGCGTTTTGCTGGGGGGACCTGTGGTCTCTTCCTACCCCAGTGTATTTCACACAGACCCAGAAAGAGCGGAATAAATAAAAAAGTGCTTTATCCTGTGAAGGTCCGACACTGGCGTTTGTGTAGTTGCCTTGAGTTTTATTTTGTACAAAACTCGATTTGCTGCTGGATTGCAGATTTCAAAGTTAACATATTAAAGTTGTCCTTAGTTCACCCAGCCCTGCCTAAGTGCTGCTTCTCACATGGTTCATAAGATTTCCCTGGAATCCAGGGGCATATCAGTTGTCATGGCAAGAGGTGAGTTAATTAGTAGCATTCCAACATATCCTGGGCTTTATTGGCTAGTAGTGAAGAATCCCAGAAGAAGGAAAGCACTGTAATTGTGCCAGATCCATCCTGTGTTTCCTATAGTTTCATTCTTGAATTTTTTTCGTATATATTGTCTCAATGCCAGTGCTCATGGTCTCTGAAATTAAAAGCATTTCTCATAAAGGGGATTATGAGATTAAAAGTATTGCTCATAAAGAACCCATTGATCCTCACTGGGAGGATGACAGACATAAACCCATCAAATTACTGATGTCACCAAATAAAACTAATTTAGGAGATAACAGTGCATTTTTAAACAAATACTGGGGATGAATTAGATTTACAAACTGCAAGAGCTTTCCTTCCCAGTATGCTCATTCTTCATTTATCATAATAAGAAAACCCCTTAAACTTAAAGTTAGTCTCATACAAATGTCACTTGCTAGCTTTCTTGCTAATCCAGAGGAAATATTATCCTAGTGGTCCCTGAGGTCCAATGTCTAGGTGTTGGATACATGATAAACTTACTTGAAGCTTTCTTAGTGAGATATAGTCCTCTAGAGACAGCTGTGGATTTAATTTTTCAAGCTTTAGTACAGGCTAACCTCTTAAAAATAAGATTTAAGTTTCCCTTGTCAGGTCACTTAAGAGTTTCTTCCTTTATTTTACCTCTTTTTTTTTATTTCCCTCCTCTGCTACTTGCCCAGACTGCTAATCCCCAGCCTCTGGAGGAAACACTTAACCATCTCGAACTTTTCATGTCTTGATTATTTTTTTGGTTCCCAAAGACAACACACATCCATTTGGCTTTTGAATGGTTCTAGTCTGAGAGCTCAGATAGAAAATGTCAATAAAAAGCAAATAATTCCCAGTCTTGATCATTTCATTTTCTGCTTCAGTTCTGAACGAAGGTGGGTTTTGCACATTTGGAGCCACTCCTCTGATTAAGAGCAGTATTTCACAAGAAGAGGCGTGTTTATTGTCTCTGCAATCCATGTTCCTGTGTGTTTATGCAGTCCAGGACTTGAGTTTAATCTGGTTTTCTTGCCCCTTGGTACTTATTACTTAGTTTTTCAGACACCGAGTTTAGTGTTCCGAGGCGTGCTCAGGATTTAACTGCTGAGCTCCTGATCCTGTGAAACTCCACACAGCTCAGAGACAGGTCGAGGATGGAGGCTGACCAAGCCACCAGTGTCACACTGTGTCTGGAATGCAGGGGGTATTATACTCCTGGTACTTTTAGTGATCCACAAAAAATGCTGTTTACAGCTCCCGAACCTCTCTCATTTCCCTGCTGTGCACACACATACCCACCCAGGTTCTGCCAGACCGTTCCTTCTCAGGAGCTAAAGGTGCAAGAAGTCTTTCAAGGTCACTTGTCAGATTTGTTCCCTATGGTCAGCTTTCCTTTTTTTCCTTTCAGCTCATTTGGGTTCCTCAGGAAATTAGTTTTATCTTACCTTGCCTATCCATGCATTCATCAGGTCTCTTCTCCCTCTCTCTGATAACTTCATGACGTGGTGGCCAAGTGCAGTCACCACTGAAAGATGTGCAGAGTCTGAAAGTTAATTAAGTTTCTAGAGGTTTGTGTGCTCTGGCTGCCAGGTAGATGAGAGAGAGACCTGTGTTAGGGACTGTGCTGAGGGAGAGTTAAGCAGAGTTCAGCTCTCTGGCAGCAGTGAGGGGTCAGTCCCTCTGTGCACAATCCCAGACAGACAGACAGACAGCACAGATGAACGAGTTGGTCAAGCTGGCCCACAGCAGCTCCAGACTGGCTGCAGCACAGGCAGTTTTTTGTCCAGTGTGGATCTTCCAGGATAGATGGCAAGTGAGAGGAGGTATGGGGCTTGATTTAGGTAGAAACAGTAAGGCACAAATCTAAATGAAAAATCATGGGTGGCTTTAAGAACAGCACATTTTCCAGTTCGGTTTGAACTGTCCTAACAAAAAGGGTGTTCACCACCAGTGCCGTATGTGAAATGTGCAGTTGTACCAGATTGGGAAAATGCCAGTCTGATGTTTGCCTTCCAAGCCAACAGCAGGCAGGGATCCACAGAGCTCCAGATCTGAAAGTCTGGATCTTAACATCTCAGCCTCTCTGCAAGGCCAGGCATAATGCAGAAGGTGAAATGATCTCTCTGGTGCCCACAGCACTTCTTTCTACAGATCTGTTGTTACCCCTTTCGCTCCCTTCTTGCCCAGGCTGGAGTTTCTCTTTTGTCATGATGTTCACACTCAGCAGAAAGGCTGTTCCCTCCTGGCATCACCACTGCCATGTCACATGTGCCCTGCTATTCCCAGGGTGGGAGGCTTCATGCCTGTGCCTTCTAAGAGCTCAGGAAAATACCTGGTCTGGCTCTGTGCAGGAGCAGCATGGAAGTGCTAAGAGCCAGCCAAAGCACATTTCCTAGCTAATGGATTTAGGCTGGTCCCTAGGCACTGCTGCCAGTGACTGTCAGACACAGGATAACTGGCCAGTAGCTCTTTGGTCTGAGCAGATGGGTCAGTCATATGCCTTAGGTAGGAAGGATCCAGCTGAGAGGAAGTGGAAAGGCATGTTTTTTCTGGCAGCGCTGTGTGCCGAAGGAGCTTTGATGGTGTGGGTTGCCATCTTTCTTTTGCTTTGGAATTGAAAATAAAGCCTTGAGAGACCTTTCACCAAAGCATTTCTGGCATTTGCATGCCAGTGCTAAAAGACATTAATGGAACTTACCTCCCACTTGCCCAGTTCTCCCACAGGCTTTACTGTATTGCTTTTTTTGCTGTTTCCTGAGCTTGCAACATCCTCCTTATCCCGGCCCACCAAACCACTATCCCCTCCAGTCACTCCTTAAAACTCTCATCTCCTGTGCAGTCCACAATGGCTGAGACAGCCAGTTTCCAGTCCCCCTTCCTCCTTGCTTAGGGCTGTGCCTGCATTTGAAACAGAGCTGTGAGGGATCTGAACTATGCGCGCACAAGGCTACAGCTGACTTCATCCTGCATTTCCCAAAATCCACAAGCCCTGCCAGTCAGGCAGAAGGAGATTTTTGTTAGCTTTCACCTCGAAAGGGAGCTTTACCCTGTGCATGAGCCAACAGAGGGCAATAGACTCAAAATTCAGTATTGAGAAGAAGTGCTTTTGAAAGATGCCTCTGAGCAGCCCAGCCCTTGCTGTATCTGGAGTCACATATCACAGTGAAAGGTGGCATTCCATGCTGGACCTAAAACTTCTCAGGCTCCATCAATTAAACCACCACATATGGGGTGGAAGAGACTCAGCAAGGAACTCTCACTAGGGTTCAATGAAAACCAGATGTTGTGGGCACAGCTGTCATGCTTCTTATCGAGAACAACAGAGCAGCTCCTGCTGCAGTTTCATCAGGAACCCTGCCCTTCCTTCCCTTCAGCCCCAGCACTACTGAGAGTCCCTAACCAGAACCAAACAAAATGCTCATGGCCAGAGCATGCAGGAGTCCTCCCAAAATATTGCTCTTTACCTTGGCGTGCTGTTTGTGGATCTCCAGATCAGGGTCCTGCTGTGACTGTCGCTGTGCCTGGAACATGAGGAGACAGGCTCCTTCTCCTATCTAAGAGTGACTTCTCTCACTCCCTTTAAAAGGTAATTTAGTGTTGGCACCAGAGCTAGAAGGATTAGAGGAGAAGAAGTGTGTATTCCCTCCTTAGGGACAGAGCTCTGGCCAATTTCATTTACATGAATTATAATGTATTTACCCATAGGGCTCACATGCTGTCTTTTGTTGCTTTAGATGGAATTCCAGATTGCTAAATTCCAGCTGTGTAAATGATAACAGATTGCTGCTGGGACTGCACCCATGAAAGCCTTGGGAATTGGGCAGGATATGCCCTGAAGGGTCTGAGTCATCCTGACCTACAGGCAGTGAACTCTGCTTTGGAAATGTGATTCAAAGCAAGGGTTTCTCCTGAGACATCAGCAGTCTGTCCCAAGGTTGGGTCTTTGCCTAAAGACCTGTTTTGCCCTGCATTTCCTTGGGTCATTTTTCACAGAGTGATTTCACAAGACTGATCAGTCTGCTGGAGACAACAACATTATTCTTGTTTGCACTTGTAAATGAAAGGCAGAAACTAAATTTACCTAAATTTGATTACAAACAAACAAACAAACATAAATGTGAAGAAGGGAAATAGCCCTGTGAACAAACCAAAACATTTTGTTTGGCCTGACACAGAATTTTTTTTTCGGGTGAGAAAAGGGAAATATTTCAGTTTCTCATCAACCCAAACCACTATTTTTGGTCAATTCCACAGTCAACTCAAAACCAAATTACTTTCACAGTAATACTTTTGAAAACTGCTAAGTCTAATTGGATCCATGAGTGGAGTTTAGGTGGGTGAGGATTGTGACTGAGAAAGTCAGACCATTAGTGGATCTGTTGTCATATTACTATTTTCCAGCCTGACACCAGACCTGGGCGCTCACTGTTGCTCTGAATAAGCCACGGAAGCTGCAGCAGAACAATCCAGGCAGCAGCAGTCAGTTGTAAAGGTTACCTAAACCTGCCACCCAACCTGCAGCTGTTCTTCTCTGCCCTCACAACTGCACGTGTGCTCCCTGCCCGTGCCTCTTCTGTCAGCATCATCCTGTGGTTCCCAGGAACTTCTAAAAACTTGTTGTCAAAGATAAAACAAAAATTACTTGCTTTAACCCCATCTATTCCTGACAGCATATGCCAGGCATGAGTGTGAGGGAGAAGAATTAATAGAGGCCTTTTTAAGGTAAGGAGACATCTTACAGCAGTTCTGATGGTTTGTCCATGTGGAAATTGGATTGCATACCAGGTGTTTTGTAAGCAGAACACGGTAATTTAAAGGCAAAATTGACCCTTTGTGATGTGTGTGATATATTGAGCTGGTGCACATGGTTTTGTTTTTCATTGCTGTGCAGCTGATGTGTTTCAGAAGTAGTGTGTACAGCTCAGATCTGCACAGTCAGGTGGTTACCTACGAACGTAAAGGCCAGTACAACTTCCCTTTAAATACCCCGATGCTCCAACAGCCAGATCCACCTTGGATCCTGCACGACGCATCATAAACCAGCTGATACCTTATTCGAAACCTGCTTCTCTCAGGCAGAGATCAGCTGCAGGTGTTTTAACAAGAAGCTGCTCTAGCTGATCCTTCATTTAATCTGTGCTAAACCTCTTGTCCTAGAACTGCCTGATCTCACGGGGAGGAAGAGGAAGACACTCAGAGGAACTATTTGCTTACCCACATAAATACAAGCACATTCTTATTTTAGACCAAAAGCTGTTCAGGCCAGGGACTGTCATGCATTATGGATGTGTAGACTGTTATTTTAGTGTAGGGCTTCAGTTTGTTCAGAGGTCCAGATTCTCCACTGTCCCTACTACCAAGAGGAAGGCTACCAAAAAAGGCCAGGGATGGGGATGGTTTTGCCCCTAAATACTTTGAATAAGTAATATCAAGGCAGAGGAACAGAGATCGACTGTTCCAATAGGAAAATGACGTTGAAAAATAGGCTTTAATTGATGCATTGCTGAAGCATCGTCTGTAGCCAAATTACTAGTGATTCTTTTGGTAAAGGCTGGGTCATCTCTGTGCTGCTCTTAGAAGCTTGCTCAGATATTAGTCAGGAGGTTGCAGTACTGCTCAGGACATATGGCAGCCCTTTTGTACTGGAAACGTCCAACTTCCTGACTCTGTGTTGCTGCATTATATTTGCTTACACTGCAGACAGCTGGAATAAACAGCCTGAAAAAAGGAAGCAGTCCTGAGCACACTGTGTGGAGCTCAGTGCAGTCAGTACAAAGTCCCTATCCCCTTGCCAGCTACCTTTGCAACCTTTGAGGCTGTACCACACCAAGAGCCTGAACTGCCAAGGGTCAAACAAGGCTCTGAAGCAGTACTTGTCTCTCCCTGTCCCTTGGTGGCCTGAGCCTCCTTGGGATGGGACATAGTCGTGGTATACAACCCCCTTGATGTAGTGGCCTGAACCTGCGCTTTTCCAGACAATAGGTTTGTCTACGTTTGTTAACAGGAAGTTTATCTCCTTTTGTTCTTCTCTATATTTTGTTAACTAAAGCAAAAAGCTCTTCCCTGACTTTACCATTCCTGTGTTGCCAGAAAGCAATTCCTTTCCGCTGGTCCCTGCTGATGAGGTAGTCTGTATGATTTAACCAGATTAAATGAGCCCGGGGAGATTGTAGAAAGTAGCTTGCCTTGTCACATGCAGTGGCAAAGCCTGAAGCTGAATCTGCTGCTTTCTCTTTGCTTGCTATAATCAGAGTGTATTAGGACACAGGGTTTGTGTGGAGGCATATCCATGTTCTGTCTTCTGGCCTTCCTGTTGGGTGCCCTGGACTGAAGAACTAATAGTGAAGGAGACACACAGAAACAAAACCACCCTGTGAGATATGAAAGAGGGAGATCCTGGATATTATCTGAGTTACTTTGAAGTAACGGATAAATAGATTAGGAAAAGTGTAATTGAATTAAAGCTACTCTCTCTTGGAGTAGATAAACTTTTACCCTGGCTAAGCAATTTCCTGGGTGATTTTTTTCCCACTTTCCAGCACCTGCTTCTCTCAGAGGGTGACACTCCAGAGCCTGCTGTGAGCCAGTGCCAAGAGCCAGCATTTCTCACTCTCCTCGCCCGCCTCCGCCCCCTGCGCCGCTCTCGGCACACACCCCGATATAGAACGACAGCACATTGCCACAATTTAAATGACACTGCCTCTGCCTCTTGGGCAGGACAGGTCCTGCACAGAGCACCAGCCGCAGCAGCTGTCCACCCTCACAAAACATCTTCATCATGGCATATAAGGCAGCACATTTGGCCTTCAAGTCGCGCTGGCACAAAACGGACGAAGAGCTCTGTCGGCACAGTATGTCCTTTGTCTTGCACAAGGCGATCCAAAATGACTTCTTTAAGTGTTACCTTTATCTGCTGGAGAAGCTTCCCCTGGGTGAGTAGCCGGTGGGCAGGAGTGTCTGTGTGTGACTGTGCTCTGGGAAGGTGTATCATGTTCTCTGGTTGAGGGCAGACACATTCGTGACAGCAAGTGTAGTAGTTTAGAGAAGCCCGGCTGGAAAGACTACAGTGCTCACTAAATCATTTGGCTTTCTCTCTCTCAGCTCCCTCTAATTTAGTACCCTGTTGTTTTACCTAAATACTCCAGAAATTGTTAGAAGAGGGCAAGGGAAAGACCGGAGTGAAAGCAAGGTTTGGTTTCTGGCTGACGGTTCGTTTTTTTGTCACCGTTTGAGTAAAACACACTTTGACCTGTTTGGAACTTGGAAGGACAAATGCAAAACTAGCAGAGCTGACAGGCCTTGCTTTCTGTTGCCTGATACATGTTTTGTTGTCATTCCGGGTGTCCTTAGCCCTGTTATTTGTATTGTTTTGGACAAGTGCTTGAAAGGTAATGATTTAAATTTTTTCTCAAGAGTCTTCTTTACCCTGATCTCTGCAGCACACTGTCTAGCCTACAGTTTCTTCTCTAGGAGGAAAATGCTTCTAAAACATTTATTAATAGGCAAATTCCAGTAACAGCCTCTGCTACAGAATACCAAGACATCTTTTTATTTTTTTTTTAGATGCAGAAAATGAATGTTCACTTCTTATGAAAATTTGACCCTGAATAAGAAAGAAGATTTCCATAGGATAATATAGCTAAAAAGCAGATTTGACTTGAGTCTGTATTACATTAGCAAGTCATGTTTTAAGCAGAATTATTCAGCCTACACTCGATGTCAGAACTGTAGGAATTTAAAGATGGAAAGGATGAGTCTGTGCAATCTGTTAAACTGCTCTTCACAGTGAATCCTTGAGAGCTCCTTCTTAAAGGACTGATCTGTTTAGGTGAGAGGATTATCTTACCTGGTTGTGTGAACTGTGCAGATCCCAGTGAGAGCTCTGCTCAGGAGGGTAGAACTCATGAGTCCTGTAAAGAGAAAAGGCACTTCTGTTTATTATCTTAGCATTTTGATGTGGCTTTTTAAATGCAGCAATATCTGCAGCTATTTGAAATGAAACATGGAAGATAAATAGTTCTATTCCTAGCGGTAGGTAGCTGTGAATGATGGAAAGAAAGGAAAGATGTAATGGGAGGGAAGTCAATTACATGTTGATGAAACCTCATGACGTCTATGAAAATGTTATTCTTTCATTGTTTTGAAAATAAACACAACATAGTAGAAACTGAGCAGGATTTTCTACCTTGTTAACTGTTAGCGTAAGTACTAATAGATCATTTTAAGGTTGGGAAGTACCATTATGACCATCTAGCTTAGTATTTCATGTAAAAGTTCTACATTCAGCTTGTAACTTATGTCTGGATCACAGTATGTATTCATGAAAACAAAAATATCTTGGTTTAAGGGCTTCAAATTGCTGAGAATCCATTAGTCACCATTAAGCTGTTTCTAGGCCTAATTGCTTCACTCTTGTAAAACTATATTTTATTTCTTGTCTGAATTTTATTTGGATTTCCATTCCCAGCCAACAAGCTTTGTAAAATGCTCCTATCAGACTAAAGATCCCCTCTGCCCGGCTTTTCATGACCTGACTCATTAAAACTTCACTAAAGAGCTTACAAGCCTATTGCCAGCTTACCCAAATTGCTTTGACTCCGTGGAAAATGGACTGTGAGTCCAGGCTTCCTGTGAACACGCCATATGTCTGTTATTCCACGGTTATTGTCAGGAGGGAAAAGTGGGCATGAGGACAGGTACTGTAGGGTAGCTCATGCACTGTGGATGCACATCCAGGGAACTTCACAACGTGTCAGGACTGCCATGCAGAGGCACCTAAATAGGCTGAAGGAAGGAGACAGCGGGAAACTGGTACCATTCACATTCCCTGAAATTCAAAGCCAGATGCCAGGTTGTGTACCTGGAAAGAAAAAAACCTTCGGCAGCAACGCCACAGGCTGGGCAGTGACTGGCTGGGGAGCAGCCCCACGGGGAGGGTTTTGCTGGCCAGCAACTGAACGTGAAGCGGTGGCGTGTCCTGGCAGCAGAGCCAGCCAGCAGGATCCAGGGATGCTGTAACAGAGGCACGGCTGGTAGATCGAGGGAAGTGGTTATCCCCTTTTCTGCAGCAGCCGTTACACCACATTTGAGGAGTCTTGAATTCCCGATGCAGGAAGTGAGCTGGAGCAGGTTGGATGACCTCCGGGGTGGTGAGGGAACTGGAGGTCATGCCCTGTGAAGACAGACTGAGGGAACGGGAAATGTTCAGCCAGAGGGGAGACCAAATATCACCCTGCTAGTACCTACCCCAGAAGATCATGGAGAAGATGAAGCTGAGCTCTGCACAGTGATGTGAGGCAAGAGGACGAGAGACAGTGGCCATAAATCAAAACAGCAGTGGTTCAGACTGGGTATAAGGAAAAACTGTCTCCCCAAGAGGACAGTCAGGCATTGGAACAGGTTACTCGGTGAAGTTGTGCAATTCTCTGTCACTGGAGGCTTTCTAAGTCTAGCTAAATAAAGTCCTGGGGAGGCTCATCTGCTGTCATGTCTGTCCCTGCTTTGAGCATAACTTTGGATTAGGCCTCCTGAGGTGCCTTCCAACCTGGATTATCCTGTGATCCAGTGCTGCAATGGAAAGGACAGAATGTGGCAGGTCTGAACATCTCTGCAGAATGACATTTTCCAGTTCAGTTCAGAGCTGAGCAGAATTGAACTGAACTTCTCGGGCTTCAAGACTAGATCCAGATATCTCTGTGTAAACAGGATTAAACGACTAAAGCAGCACTAAGACTGCGACCCAGTAGGGTAGTTAAGCGTGTCCTTAACCCTAAGCATGAATAATAACACTGAAATCAAGCCTCCTGCTGAATCTTGCAGTGCTGCCCAGGGTCAGCAAGGTACAAAGCTTCCTTCAAGCTAAGCTAACTCCACGCTCCCCCCACTCCACTGCCAGGTTCAGTGGTGGAGCACTTTTGGTCATGTTTACTTAGGAGCTGAGCATATCTGGTATCACAGCCTGTTAAGAGAAACATGTCACTTTTACAGACCAGGGTAACATTTATAAATAAAAGACATGAGTAACTTTAGGCCCTGGTCCAACAATGTACTTAAATGTGCGCGAGTGCCCTTAAGCCCAGTGGACTTTAATTAGAGCTACTCAGATGCTGGAAATTGTGCACGTGTTTACATGGGCTGTGGGACTCAGTGCCAGTGGGGTGAGATCTGCAGTGGAAAACTTAGATGATCCATCCCTGGAGACAAATATTCCTGTGTGTGAGGCACGTGTCTGTAAGCAAAATCTGCTCCGGGGGCGGGATGATGTTCATCCTCTATAAAACAGAATTTACATGGTTCTTAGACCACAGCAGAGAGGTGAATTCTACCCTGCACACAGATAACTGTTTTTCAACTGATGCACGAAGCAGATGTTGCATTTGGAAGGGAATACTCAGCCAAACTGGAATTAGTTCAGTATCTTGCAGAAAGCAGTTGGAGCCACAAAATAATGTTCAGAAATAAAAACTTCAGAAAAATTACTTGCAACATTTACTTCTGCTGGGGAAATTCATCTGAGTAAACCCTGCAACCAAGAGCTGTAAGACAGTGTACAGCAGGTTGGGATTGCACCCGGAATTGTGTACTAAGGGGTCAGTTTCTTTAGAGATTTAGATCAGATGCACTGTAAAACAACATTTTTAACCGATCTGTAAGAAAATATTAGAGAGAATGTTTTTGGACTTTGCAGGGCAGAAGGCTCAGGTGGATTGTGCTTGTCTAGTCCCCGGGTTGGCATTCAGCTCTAGATCACCACTCTGCATCCAGACTATGTTTGCAGTGACTGAAAATTATTAATGTCTCATGACTGGAGTGACCTTTAGGGAGCCAGTTCCTGCCCTCAGCCTGATTTTGCAGTGGGTTTGCTTTAACCACCTCCACTGGGGGGACTTGCCAGCAGATTCAGCCGAGGGACAGCTGTGCCATTGAACAGGTTTCTTCTTAATTTACTGGAAACACATTTCTAACCTTAAATCTTACAAGTTACCTGCCTTAGCACAGGAAACCTCACATGTTAGACAGCTGCCCACTCTGTAATGTCTGAGAGCCTCCATCGTCCTATCCTGCCCATGCCCTACTTTACAGAGTTCATTGAACTCGGGCTGTGTATCTGTAACAGGCCTCACAAGTATTTCATTTCCTGATGCACAGGATAGTCCCACATGGGTCGTGGAAAGGGAGATGCCTCTGGCTGGATAGGCCCTGTGATGGGGGGGAGGCATGCTGGAGCAGGGCTGCAACACTGAGTGCCACCACGGACTTGTGTGCCTCCATGCACTTCTCTTTTGGGGTAGATTCCTGCAAGCTGCAAAGCTCCCTCTCCCTGTGGATCTGCTGCTGGAGCTACATGCCAGGCACAGCTGCAAGGCAGACCAGAGGTGAGGCTGATTGGCTGTGTCTGGAAAATTGGGCTGTGCTTTGGGAGACTTGGCAGTGCTGCAAATTCCTGAGAGGGAGGAGTAACACCGAGGGAGCAAGAGGTGAAAATCACCTCTAGAGATCTCACACTGCTTGACTGAGACTGTGGGTCCACAGGAGAAGACTTAGGGTACAGTGCCACTCTTTATGTTAGCCTCTGTCCTTGCATGCCTTCGGGTGGGAGATGTGCATAAAAAGATCTTTGCGCAGTTTGGTGCGTGGAGAAGCCCCTGTGGATGCTGACCCAGAGCTGGTTTGGGATGCCAGCACGTCAGGCAGGGCTCTGGGGCCCCAGCTGGCTCGGGAGGAGCTGCAGTCAGCTGGTGTGTGCATGCAAGTCCCGGCAGGAATTCTGCAAGCCTGATACTGGTTCTGAGTGAGAAATCTGAGAGCACACACTACAGATCTGCCATCCTGAACAGCATATCGTCCCCACGTGTTGCCTCAGGTCAGGCTCATGTTTTCAGTAGAGGGACTCTGACTATTTGTTGTTCATGCTGTCCTGTTGTGCAGACATCCTGTAAATGCCTTTCCCTTCAATTTAACAAAATGGGATAAATCACTATCCCTTGACAGGTCCATTAAACAAGCCCTGGAATCATCACTGGACTCTTATATGGAAGATCTTGCAAAGCCACCATGCAGGGATTTAGTTCTGTTCACCAGACAGGCTGGCCTCTGAAATGGAGCAAAATGAGACAGAAGAGAAGACAAGATGTTGCCACTCCTGGGTAAAGATGGAGATCACTTACTGGAAGAATCACAGCTGCCAATGGAGCCGTTTTCCCAGGTCTGGGAACCTCCCTGGCCAAGTTGTGCTGGGGATTGGCTGCTACCCCCTTTGTATTAATTTCTTCAGCTAAATGGTTTCTTCTGAGTATGTGAATATAATCAACAGAGTGTGTAAAACTCTCAGGTTTGACCCTTGCTGGGCTCAGTGCTTCTTGTGGTATAAATTTCTCAGGCATAACATAAATGTGTAATGGATTAAAGCTTTAATAGTATCCGTTCAGCAGTTGACTTAAGCAGGTGATGACAAGAGGGGCTGTAATGCTGCTTTTGTTGGATGAAGGATATGCCGGGCATGCTGCTTATGTGTAACCCAATAGCACTATTCTGTTCCGAGTGGTCCTTGGTGGTAATTATTCCCCATCCTACTTCCCTTGTCCCCCCCCATCATTTGCCTCCAAAATGTCATTCTCCTGCTGAGGATGGGCAGGCACACACTTATCATTCCCTGCTGAGCTTGCTTGCCCTCAATAAATACATTCCAGGCTTATATTCAGGGCCTCTGGCCTAACTCTCATCCTCGGTGTGGAGGGCATAATTCCTGCTCCCCAGCCGGCATAGGCAAGGCAGGGCCTGTTCAGACCCTTTCCAGCAGCGACTGGCAGCGCTCCCGGGGAAGTTTAAAGATGCAGTGACCAAGCACTGCTCCCTGGCCCTGCTGTGTGTGCAGTGGAACCTGCAGCAGAGCTGGTCTCGCACTGCAAGGTGGTGCTCACAAGGGATTGTTCCCAGTGTGACTCCGTCCCTCCTTATTGCTTGGCTTTCTCTGTCAGGCTTGCAGTTGTGCTTGTGTTGGAAGGTCTGTCATACACACAGGAAAATGCCTGGGCACTTTTATGTGCACATGGGATAGTCAGAGGGGATAATTTCCGAGCAAATTTTATAGCCTGCCATAGTCCAAACTTCTGAGCTGCAAAACACAGCTGCTTTGGATATGCTGATGCACATCAAATAGAGGGGAACTCAGGATGCAGAGCATAGACCTCAGCCTTTTAAAAGATAGAGGGAAATAGTCCTTTATGCAGCCAAGTTCACTGGTTTTAATAAAACAAGCTTCAAACTACTGATGGCTTTATATTACCAGCAAAGTAGCCAAGCAGTGAAAAGAAATATCCAAGCCTCTGGCACACAGGAACCTTCCAGTATATCATCCACTGATTACCTTGCTCCTTGATCTGCGACAGACGAAAATTTAGGACTGTCTCTCCTAAATTGTCTCTTTCCCTGTATACCCATCTAGGCCTGAGGCTACCACCTGTGCCTTGGTTCAGCTTACTTACAGTGCCTCAGGCTGTACAGTACCACTAAAAATAAGCCAGAGCAAGTGCCTCATTCATCTGCTCTCCTCTTGATGCACTCTCCCTGCAGCTGTCAACGGCTGGAAAGCATATCTGGAAATCTGCACAACAGCGAGGTTCGTGATTACAGAAATGGTGACTCTGCATAGCAAGAAATGCCACCCACAGCTTTACTGGGAAAATTCAGGCTCCTTGCTCTCCTTGGTGTGTGGGTTCACTTCAAACTTGAAATGATCTTGCACAGATTTGAAAACGTAGTGGGATGACGGAAGTGCCCTTTGAGCCTGGGAGGCACTGAATTCGCCCAGAACGGCCGTGTCCCTTCAAGGTCTCCTAGGATTAAACCCAACACCTTTCCTTCCACCGTTGCTTCAGAAGCAGGTTTGGTGGTTTGAAGGCCCAACTTCAGTTCATAGATCTTTGTCATCATTGTGCCATTAACTAAACCAGAAATATCTGTCATTAACAATAAAATAGTGATTTATCTGCTTGCAGTGAAACTTTATGCTTTGACAAGTCAAGTCATCAATGGGGAGATGCAGTTCTACGCCAGGGCCAAGCACTTCTACCGGGATGTGCCAGCCACGGAAGAGGGAATGATGGGAGACTACATCGAGCTGTCCAACACAGATGTTGAATCCTCCAGGGAATTTCTGAGGAAGTTTGTTGGGGTGAGTAATCTAGTCTCATCTTCTGCCAGAAGCACTGGTGATGTGTCAGAATGACATGCAGGGTGCCCAGTCACATCTGTTTTAAATGGCTCCGAATACACATTTTGCCTGGTCTTATATCACTATTTACCTGTTTTACATCCTTTTGTTACTCTCCAAACCTGCAGAGAGGATTGTGCAAGGAATCCTTAGAGCTGTGTTTGAATGGAGGATTAATTCTCAGTGCAGGAGTGGGACCTTTCATGATAAAACCCTTGCTGGCTTCAGTGGCAGATTTGTCTGTGCAAATTCCTGCAGTCCACTTGGGAAAGTAGCTGAGACTAAATGCCAAGTTTCTGGTTTCGCTATTTGTAGATATTTCTGAGAATGCTGCAACAAAACCCAGCCCTCCCCTCCCCATTTGAAATATGTAGAATAAGCTACACATTAGCAAAATATTTTTTCTGGGACATTCCGGTGCCACTGAGGACCATTTCAGGCAGATTACTAAAGGTCTGTAAACACCTTCAAAGGTCTGCTTTGACCTGAGTTGCAGAGAGATGCCAAGTGGGATTTTAAGACCCGTATCACTTTGATCCTTAGGTGTCTAAAAATCTTGTTCATTCCTGACCGTGTCTTTGAAAATCTGAAATTCTTTAGAAGTGTGGCCTGATGGTTTTCTAACTGCTCTTCCCTCTTCACAGGGTAAGAGCCCACTAAATTAGCTCAACAACAGTATTAGACACTGAGGAATCCACAAAACTACAGGAAAACAAATTTCCTAAGTTCTCCTGCTGACCAAATGACTAGGTCTGTATAATGCTACCATAGATCTTTAATTTTCTGCTCCAGTGTACAAATTTGGCATAGCCAGATGACCTGTTTTTAGCCTTAGTGATCCACCATGGAAAAAAACATTCAGTAGGTTAATTAGATGTTGTGTATGGAAAAAAAAAAAGGGTACAGTTGAAATGGATTGGGATGGAAAATGAGTGTGGCTTAACACCAGATAGAAATCCTGCGTAGCAGTGAAGGGTAAGTGATGGCAAAGTTTGCTGTACCTGATGGAGGGAGGCTTTTGGGGCCGTGAGCCAGCAGAGCACGAGTGAACAGCCACCTTTTTTTGTAGTAACAGTCATTTGTGTTAATGCCAATGCAAAAAAAAAGGCTTTTCAGAGCCTCAGCATATCCTGCTTTCTACACCCCCAAAATGAGATAGAAAGGAGGTTCAGTGAGGAGCTGAACCCAGTGGTGACATTTCTGAATGACATTTCTGAAAATGGCATTTGCAGAAAAAACAAAACGCAATCGAGGCACAGTCTTTAAATTTTATACAAGACTTGTTTTAAGGCCGTTTGTGGAATTCAAGTGGTGCATGAGCAGGTGCTCAGGGAAGGATTTTACCCTTCCGAGGCATCACATGGAGTCAACTCCAAAGCGACAGGCTTGTATCACACTCTTACACTTTTCCCATCTCCGAGACCCAAAAAGGAAAGAAGTACAGTCTGTAGCAGGGTTTCACATGCCAAAGAGAAGTCATACCCAATGCATCAGGTGTGATGACAGATGCAGAATGCTCCAGAGCAGAATTCCTACTTCTATAATTAGCCAGGGATAGAAAGGATACTCTGAATGGCCAAGATCAAACAAGGAAAAAGAAAAAAAAAAAAAGAAACAGAAAGGAATCTGCACGTTTTGCTAATTTTGCTGATTTAATTTGTTAAAGCTTGTCCCCTGTAGAGATGCAGCCAGTTGATTATGTGACTTACAGTTTATTTTACTTTCTTACTGTTGGAATTTGAATCCTACTCCACCACATACAGATATTTACTGGCTTTCTGTAGCAGTGACTTTATCCTAAATCTGATTTGAGTTATGTCTTACCAAGTTTATGGCTCTGTGAATAGGTGTTTTATCCAATAAGGTGATCAAGATAGGAAAAAACCCAATCTTCTGCTTCACCCTAATATAAACTATACTTTCTTTTTTAAGAAAAGTTTAACAAAATTGGAAAATAGGAAAATTAATTTCAGATCAGCTAAACAATTTTTTATTGTTTACCCCCTGAAGAACTTTTCCCTTTGTTTTCGAGAGTTCAAGCCAGTTCCAAAATAAAAAATGCTCTTTGGAAACAAAAAGTTGACAAGTTTGGTTTCTTTTTTCCTTGAAAGTCATGAAAAAGAAGTCTTCTGACATTTTCAACATTCTTTCCCAGGTTCTTTTGGCTATAGCTATTCTCTAGATTTGAAATAACAGTTTTATTCTTCGAAACCTTTATATTCTGGCAAAACTAGTGCTCCTTGAAAAACAGTTGCCCGGTTCCACTCAAATTACCCCTCTTGAGTCGGTTTGGCTGGTGTGGAAATGCCACACAGTGACATTTCCCTTCCATGACTGATGTTGCATACCTTCAGGTATGGCATTTCTTAGCATGATTCTTAGCACCACTGTAAACTGAGCTACAGAGTTCTTTATCATTGGAGAATTTATCTTGCCTGGGCACATGGAAGGAATTACAGGAAGGGCTGAGGACTTCGCTTATATTTTAGCCTGTCTCCCTCCCAGGCGAGTCAAACGGAGTTGAAAGTGCCACTGTGCTCAAGTTAAGAGGTTTTATGTGTGTGTGGGCAGAACTCAAACCAAGAGCAACATGCCTTGAGCCAAGAGTGCTGTGCAGACAAGCCCCAGGCTGTCTCAGGTACAGCCCTACATGAAGGGTTATCAGCAGAGCTGCAGCCCTGCATATTTATGGCGGTGTGTTAATGCCAGGTAAAGCCTTGATGTCCACACAGACACTGTGTTTTCAAGTGCCTAATCCGGAGGTAAGTGAGTAAAAAAGAAAATAAAGAAAACAAAGAAACCATTAATTCAGGAACAGTTGTGAGCTATAGGTGTGTAAAATAATACAGACAGAGGCTGTGTTAACTTTATAGCTCCCTTTCTGCCCTAAACCCTTTCTCCCTTTCTAGCCTCCAGTTCATCTGCCTCGCTGGTTACTTGCTGAGTGAAAAGCTTCTTGAAAGTGATTTTTCTCCTGTTTGATCAGGATAACAGAAGAGATGTTGCTGAAAACATGCTTTTTTGGTTTAATTTAGAAGGAAAGCTCCTGTGATTTTTATCTTTTTCTTGAACTCTGATTTCCTTTTTGTCCTACATACCTAGACCTGAAGTAGCATCAGGAACATATTCCACTGCACTTTTATCCCTAAGGAAATTTTTGGGTGCCTTGTTTAGCTTTACAGAAGAATTTGTGGTTGAATATGTGTCCTAAAGGGTGGTGATCCTGTGGGGAAGCAAGTAGTCAGAAGCGCAGTCAGTCTTAAATTTTGAAGCCTGTTCTGGCTTACGGTTTTCACTTACACTATTTTTTTAAATAAGGAGTCTGATTTTCAACTCAATTAGACTTTTGGGAAAATGATTGCCTTCCAAAGAAAACGTTAATACTCTGTCAAAGCCCTGAGCACTTCCAAACTGGAAATATATTAGCTGAACATGGAATTATGTCAACATTTTCATTACAAACGGAGCTGTGGTTTTTCACAAGGCTTCTCAACTGACTGCCCGATGTTCTCTCTCCTTTTCAGCTTCATCTCCCATGATTGTTCCCTTCCCTTCCTCTCGATGGCCAGTGGAGATGTGTCATCAGAGGTCCTTGCCATGACATATCATGGGAGATGAATTCCCAGTTTTAAGGGAGCTGCTGTGACTGTAGATTCTCTGAATCACAGATGCTGAAGGAGTTACATGGCTTTTTGTCGAGTTCTGGTGGTTGTTTTGGTAAATCCTCCCAGTTTTCTCATCAGCTTTCTCAGAGACTTTTACTTAATCAGATCAACATAGACCAGCATGTGTCTGCTGGCAAACAATGTGGAAAACCACCTTGTAGAGATCCAAGACACATTTCCTTCTCCTTTCCTGAGCTCCTTGTTCCAGCTTAGTCTGGTCCTCAGGAAAAGCCACGTGCTCTGAAGTGCAGCCTGTGGATGAGCAATGGCTCCCATTTTCTGGCTAACTACAAACAGGTAGTCTCCAGCGTCCTGTAGGGTTGAAGGCTTGTGGACTCTTGCACACATCAGGAGATTAATCTTCCTGGTGCGCAAATTGGGACCAGCAGCCCTGGGGACTGGTGAGAGCCCTTGAGATCCGTGTGCTCTTTCTACAGTTACTCCATGTAATCGGATGCTCAGCTGGGCTATTCATAGTCATGTCACTGACAGTGCTGTCCTTTGACCTTAATAATCTCCTGAATTACCCACTGAAGCAAGGCCAGAAAAGTGTGAGTTACATGATTTATGCTTGATCATTACAGAGGGGGTTCTCCCAATAAGTGGGAAGAGCAAGACCTTTCCTGGGCTTATTTCCTTTCAGAGCAGTGAAGTTGCAGCAGGGACTTTTGCCCATAGCAGTTTTCACTTCAGCTCAGTTCCAGGGGACAGGGAAAAGGTGTTTACATTTGCTTTTAATGTATTTGTTCAACAGATAACTTTGGCCAGGGGAGCTCCAATCCCACACTCAGTGCATGTGCAGACTTAGAATTTCTGTTTTACAGAAGAACAGCAGGCTCTTAAGAGCCTTTTTATAGCTCGAATGGAAGCTTTAGGGGTGAAATACAGCTTTCATTATAAAGCTCCTTTTACAGCACCTCATTATTTTCTCATCGCCTTAGCCTTTGTACCACGTTTTTTCATGTCTGATCTCTGTCCAAAGATGACATTTATGAAGAAAAAAGGAACAGTTAAGCAAAATCCATTCAATCATCTTTCTTGTCACTGCGCCTAAAAGAAATTCTGTATAAGCTCCAGCCCAAACTTTGTGAGTTGTCACACGTTACCCACCACTCCAAGATCTTCGTTCAAACACAGCTTGTTTTGAGAACTGCATCCCTGATCCCAGGGATTTTGTGTATCTGCAGAGCTGTCTGTGGGAACCTTGGGCGTTCTGTGCTGCAGAAGTTACTGCTTGCATGCACTATTTGGGATATGCTTCCTTTTCTGTCAGGCCTTTACAGGGCGCAGAATGAGGCTTATCTAGCCATGTAGTTGGCTGTGAGGTGTGAATATTTGAAGTTGCAAGGATTTTACAAGGAGCAGTGGATCCTCTGAGAATGCTAGGAGCTTCTGAAAGACTTTTTCTTTTCTTGTACCAAGCGAAGACTTACTACACAGCAGTAAATCCAGTAAGGAAGCCCCCTCAGCAGCAGCCTGGGTATGTGGCAGCCCAGCTCGGCTCACACAGCAGTACCCAGGGCTGGATTGATTCTTACCAATCTTGCAACAGCTCTGCAGAAATAAAGAGACAAGATTTGGTGGGCTGAAGGCCATAGTGGATAACACAGATTTCAGATTCTTTTCTTGTGTCCCACAGGGGGTGGGGAAGGCCGGCACCAGCCGCGCCCTGGACTGCGGCTCTGGGATAGGTCGTATCAGCAAGCACGTCCTGCTGCCGGTGTTCAAGAGCGTGGAACTGGTGGATATGATGGAGAATTTCCTGGCCGAGGTCCCGAACTACCTGCAGGGCAAGGAGGACAGAGTAGAGATGTATTACTGCAAAAGCCTCCAGGAGTTCACTCCAGCCCCACAGAGATACGACGTCATCTGGATTCAGTGGGTTTCAGGTTAGTTCAGCATCATTCGCCCAGCCCCGCATCTCAGAGCCTGTGCTCAAGTTTGTGTTCAAGAACGGTAAAGGGAGGTTCTCAGGCCTTTGGGACTGCTTCCTAAAATATCACAAGAGGCTTCTGAGAGTTCCCCCAAGCCACGTGCACAGTGGGTACAAGTTAAGTGGGGTTTTTCAGGTCGTGTGCTGGAGGAAGGTACCTGTTCCTGGAAAGCAGCCTTCATGCCGAGGTGCAGCTGAGGAGGAGGCCTTGTGTGTGGGTTTTTTGCTTCTTACTTGCCCTTGCTGCAGACAGATACACCAATGCCTGTAAATCACATGATGTCTAATACATGCACGGATACTTATTAAACAGGTTCCCTTAGCTGTGTCCCACAGCAGACCCTCCTATAAGAAATATCTGCTGCTTCTCCTGCAGTAAACATCCTGCAGCATTTAGAGCAACAGACTGGCTAGCAGATAATGTGGACCATGTTTCTTAAATGTGTGAGAAACAAAATCAATTTTTCCAGAAAATTTGCTGCAGAAAGAAGGTTTTCTCCTAATCTGTGAACTGAAGTGTCCATGGTACATTTGCAGCTGGCAGAAGGCATTATTTTAAATTATTTTAAAGCACAAGAGGAGGTCTGAACGACTTTTATCCAAAACACTGGAGATAGTTTCTTGCTAGGCAAAAAGAAAGATAAAGGTAGAGATTAGCACAGGAGATGGTTTTATTCAGGAACACTTGCTTGTCCTTTACACACAGTCTTACAGAGCAGTGAAACTGAGCTGCTTAGAACAAGCCTTTAGAGCTGTACAAGCAAACCAGTGTCATTTTCCTTTGTGTTTTTGCTTTTCTTGAATAACCAGTCATTGCAGTAAATGTAGCTCCTGCCTCATCTTCTGAGCAAATCTGAGTCAACACGAGGATGAATGAGCTCAGACCTGTGCCACGCTCTGCTGGTCAGCTTTGTGGCTGCTGTCAAAGGCAGCGTGTGCCTTTTCTTTGGCATAGGCACCTATCCGAATCTTCTTCCTCCATCAGTTTCAAGGAAACAGTAGTTACCTATATCGTCAATCAAACTTCTACCCCATCTTGAATTTGGCTGAAATATGCCAGCAAGTTCATTTGGTAGAGCGAGAAAAGGACTGTCTGCTAGAGAACCATGTCTTGAAGATCTCATTTTCTTAGAAAACTGCACTAAAAGTCACGTTAGGAGAACAATAAGTTCCAAATCAGTGCTTAAAAGCTTCAGTGAAATCTTGCCATTGCCATCTTGATTTGTCTTATGCATGCATAAGTATGTGAGCCCAAGGAGTTATTTAATTTAAAAAAAAAAGTTTACATTCCTTATAGAAATTACCATTTTCCTTCCACTTGAAAGTTATTCAGCTTTAGGTTTTGGGGGCTTTTTTCTTTTTC
Organism: Pseudotriccus pelzelni; assembly: GCA_035584735.1. Classification (NCBI taxonomy): domain Eukaryota; kingdom Metazoa; phylum Chordata; class Aves; order Passeriformes; family Tyrannidae; genus Pseudotriccus; species Pseudotriccus pelzelni. Next base: position 28,608,844 of record JAWMRA010000005.1, on the reverse strand, counting down.
CTTTTTTTTGGGAGGGGTGCTTAAAGAAACTTGTCATGCCCTGTCAAAATGTTGGTTTGAAATGACAACTTCCAGTTATTAAAGTTTAAATCTTCCATCAAGAAAACTAAATATATGACAAGAAAATACAAATTATCTCTTTTTTTTCAAGTTTTTCACTCAGTTTCTGATCACCTGTCCCTGTTAATTCATGTTAGATGTTTCACGCATCTCATTTTGATCGTCTCTGAGCCCTACACTGAGCTGATCTTTGAGAGAGAAGGATAAAAAACAGAATCTCAATAACATACTGAAAAAGAACTACTTTTAAATGTATAACTTATATGCAAAAATCCCAGAAGTATGGAGTAGTACAAAGAGTTCAGTTAGCAGTGTAGAAGCTCTTGCATTCGTTGTTGCACCTTTGATCCAGAACCCCTTTGAAGGGCACATAATGTTACACAAAGTTATAGAGATTTTTAAGCATTAAAAGACGGAATGGATTAGTTATTACCTAATTAGATTATCTGGATTGTCTGTTAGATTATCTAGTTTGACCTACTCTATATCACAAGCTATCATATTTGTTCCTTTTCCCTTGTTCTGAGTCGGTAGTTTGTGTTCAACTAAAACATATCTTGAGAAATTCAGCCACTTGGTTTGAGGACTTCAGGAGGTGGTGAACACCACTTCTGTTGGTAGTTTCCAATGGGTAATTGCTTACACTGTTAAGCAGTTGTCACTTATTCCCAATATGAATTTGTTTGGCTCCAGCTTCCTGCCACTGATTCTTATTATGACTTTAACCACCAGATTAAAGAACCCTTCAGCACCCAGTATTTCCTCCACTCTCCTCACTGGCTTCTGTCCGCATCTGCTGCTACTACTGACACGGTTCCTAAGTCTTGATTTGAGTTTATATCTGTTGATCTCATTGATTTGCCCAAGATTTCGTAGTTAAATCTGTCAGGACTAGAACTTCTGCAATGAACAGGGTGTGGAGACTCAGATCAAGGCACCATTCTGATGTGTACAGGGGGGGTTTGGATGGTGACCAGTGATCCATTTTCCATCTTTTCACCTGTAGGATATCTGACAGATAAAGATCTCCTGGAGTTTCTCATCCGGTGCCAGAATGGCTTGAAGGATAATGGTGTTATCATTCTGAAGGACAATGTAGCCAGGGAGGGCTGTACCCTGGATTGTCTGGACAGCAGCGTGATCCGAGACCTGAACATCCTGCACAGCCTCATTGACATGAGCGGACTCACCATCCTGCGAGAGGAGAGGCAGGAGGGATTCCCGGAGCAGTGTGTCCCTGTCTGGATGTTGGCCATGCAGAAAGGCCCTGCCCATTCCTGATTGCCCAGTGGGACTGCAGAGACTGGACTGTGGATGAACCACTGGACTGGGAAGGAGGAAAGCATCTATTGGAATACTCCTAACCGTGCACTGCTCCTACTGCAGCAACTCCTAAAGGGTCGGGAGAGAATTACAGTGGAGTCAGCTTCTCCAGAGAATAGTCTGCTTCTAAATCCTGCCTGCTTCATCATTCTTCCCATTTTTAAAAGCCTTTCTAACAGCTCCTTGTTGGATCTCTCTTTCATTAAGGAGTCAATACTGGATAAAACTTAACTAATAGAAAACAATTAGGTCTGAATTTTCTGTAGTTGCTAATACAATTTGGAGTGTTCTGTATGAGGTGTTAACAAATAAGCCTGGTTTTTACTATGGTACTTAAATCTTCTTGGAATTTAGGAAGGATGTGTCAGATCACTGAAGCAGGAAATTCAAATAAGTTCTTGAAAAACTGATCCCAAAATTTGACTGTTCTCACTATCTGTCCTTCAAAATATTTAAATCAAAAATCTAAGGGAAGTTTTATCTTTTTGTTGGCATCAGCTATGCAGTTTATTTATTTTTTCATTTCTGACAATTTGGACAATAAACCAACCTGGTTAATTTTCCTTTTTTTAGGCAATACTTCATCTTCCTGATGTTTCTGCCACAGAACAATAGTGGTGCATAAGGGATTTCACACTCTGGGGGAGAGCTTAGCTGACAAATCTATGCGTGTTTGCATTGAAATTTTGTGAAAAGCTTGCCCCACAAATTACATTCTGGAAAATATTTTTTTTTTTCAAAATGTTCACAGTGGAAACCACTTGAAAGCTTCTCTTTATTATTCATACCACTGTGCCTTTCTTTCTTTCCCACATTGGGAACAAGTCTGGCACCATATGCAGAGCTAATGGGATTTCATGGGCCATTAATAGTAAGACTATAAGAAGAACTAATACAGTATTGTATTAATTAACAGCTGTGCTAAACTGCAGAGGGTGTTAGTGCAACCAAAAGCTTCTGTGATTTATACTCAGACAGCAGCTGTATAAGCCTGGATTTGAAAACAGTAACACGCACCCCATCTCCTTAAGGCTCACAGAAATCATACATTAAACCTCTTGTGCTCTTCACACAGGCACGGGAAATGCTGTGGGAGGACAGAAGTTCATTTTGCAAACAAATTCAGAATTTGACATTCTGTTTTCGTCATGAATGGAGGCAGGGAGGGAGAATTTTGAAATTCTTGAAGGAAAACCACGCAACCACAGTTTTCCAAGTGGATTAATTTTTTTTTTATTCAGGCAAAAGAAAATGTTTCTTTTCAATTGAACTTTTAAAATAAATTGCACTTAAAATGTCATTAAGGCATGTTCAAAATTTTAGTAGTTAATGGTGATGTTAGAGAGGACTGTTCTGACTCTGTCAGGATTTTTGTCACGTCTTACTCCCCTGAAATGCAACGCTGGCAAAGCTTTTTAGAGTTGCATAATGACAAACCTCCATGTTCTGATGGAAAGGAGTTCTATAAAACATCCTTCAGATGACTGCAGGCACAACTGGCTGTGTCAAACACTGTCAGCTGCGTTAGATTAACTAAAAAAGAAGCCTGAAGATGATAACGTGATCAGGGAACCTCTCAGCTGGATTTTAGTACACATAGCCATCCTTTGATAACAAATCTCCAGTTTTGATTTTAATTGCATAACTCATCTTCTCTAGCAACATGGTTGCACATGCTGAGAATTTCCAGTTTATGGCAGAGGGCTTTCTGCCATCAAATCTTATCCTGTAACTCTTCTGTTTATGTTCCACTGCTAATTGTAGCATTAAGGAAAACCACCCTGTGATTTGGTGAATATTCTGGTGTGTCTTAGAGCCTAGAAACCCATAGCACAGATGCTTTCTGGGATGTTTTGGCTGATTCTTCCATTCTGTTTAACTGGTAATGGATACAAATTTAGCATGTAACATTGTTAGAAACCTCAGGTGAACACTTGCATTCTGGAATTGGCCCCGGAACTAAGGGCTTTGCATTCCCTTTAAGCCACTTCCATTGCTTTCATTCTGCCAGGGCTGCCAAAAACTGATGGGGACTTTGTGTGCATATGAGTATGTGGAGATACTTGAAGGAGTCTTAGAATCATAGAATATCCTGAGTTGGAAATGACCCACAAGGATCATCAAAGTCCAACTCCTGGACACCCCAAAAATCCCACCACGTACCTGAGAGCATTGGCCAAACGCTTCTTGAGCTCTGTCAGGCTTGGTCATTTGTTTTTTCAGGAAAGGGGCATCAGTCCTAAAATTAGTAACACTGGTTAGCAGTAAGAGGAGAATGTTTAAAAGGCATGGATTTTTTTTCTCCATTTACATGGATCACAAATTAATTTGTCCTTCACCCTTTTTTCTTCCAGCCAGAGGCATCTGCCATGGTGCAGAATACTTGGACTGCAGGAGATCCTTGTACAGTGTCTGTGCCAGGCATATCTGAGTGGTGCTGGTCACTGCAATGGTGAGAGAACAGCATTGTGGAAATAGGGGAGTAAAGAATTTTATACAGATCTAAACAGCTGCCACATCTCACAGGACAGAATAAATCGGCTGGTCATGTACACACCAAAGTGGGTGCAGTTCAGTAATGAGAGATGTGGTTCCAAGATGGATATAGAAGTCAAAGTGGTTTAGGATAAAAAAGCAGAATATAAATGACTGGTGTGGTTACCAGTGAAATACATTTTTCAGGGTGAAAATGTTCTTCCTGTGTTTTGTGTATCTTTCCTATTTGAATTTCCAGAATGCATATACATAAACATATAATGAAAATTGGTTCCCTTAACTATGTGAGAAGAGAGAAAAGTAAAATCTTAATTTAGTAGAAAAACCCATATTTCATGGTTTCCACATTCCTGGAAATTAATGTTTCATGGCTGTGTTGCTTCCACAGTAAAATAGTAAAGCTTTTCTGGTGACATAATGAACCTCAAGAGTAAAGAAACGTAGGCCCTTCAGGAGCTTAAATGCATGAGATTGCTGCAGACTGAATAATATTTTGATTTCCTCCTTTTCCAAGGTATATTTAATTCAAGAACTCCAACTCAACTAGCTCAAGCCGTCCTTAAATTTTCCTTAATTTGGGTAAGGGCCATTTTTGGCTTAAAAGTTCGGGCTGTCTGCACTTTACCATAGTACATAAAAATGATTCACAAATTTCAAAGAGAAGATCTTGCTTACAAATCACCTACGTATCAGTCACTCTTTGATGCTCTGCCTCAACTTCCAGGTTATTTAAACCATTAATTTAAAAAGTGATCATCTGATTGCAGAGGGAGTTTCAATCCCATTTGTTTGGTGCTCATTTAAGTCTTGTTCCCGATCTTGATGTCACCAGAAGTTTAATCCACGATCAAGCCCCTGTCTGAGACAAGGTTCTCAGAACACTGAGGGTCCCTCAAGCTCAAGTGCTCATCCACCACCGACAGGTGATGAGGGAAATACCCAATCTGTCCTTTAGTCAGGCATTTCTCCCAGGCAACCACTGCTCAAGTAAAAGCTTGGCCAAAGCACAGTAAATCCTGATTCTGCCGTGCCACCACCAGTATGGTGTCCCCAGGTCAGGTCCGTTGCTCCTGCTTACCTTTGTTAACGACTAAAGCCTCCTTGCAAAAGAGATGTAGCCCCCAAATGCTGCTGCAACCCAGCAAAATGTAGGGAAGCAGTTCAAGCATTCTGAAGAGCTGTCCCAGCCGTGCAACTCCAGCAACCCCCAAAGCTGAAGCTGTTTGTGTTCCTGAGGCAACTCCCGCGTTCCAAGTGGACTGACACAAGGGCCTCCTCTCTCTCCAATGGCTGTGCAATTACAGTGTGTCCCTGTTATGACCAATTCAGCATCTTCATTGTTAAACAGGAATTCAGTGTGATCTGAGCAGATCAAAACTGGAAGAAGGCATGGACTTGGATAATCAAACACCCCCTAAAAATCAGAGTCATAGTAGCAGGACACTGCATTCATGGCAGCAGTATATCCCTGCCTGATGGCAACTGGCAAAGGCTTTACCAGTTATTCCAATGAGTGCCCTGGGTACCTTTGTGCCATCCACTTGTTTTTCCCATTCTCTTAATCCAGGCTCCCCAGAGCATTCACAATGGCATATCAGCCAGTAGGGCTGTCCAGAGGAACTTGACTCTTACGTGTAATTAAAACCAGTGGTGCTGCATCCCATCCTTCCTCTCTTCCTTTGATGCTCCTTCCTACTAGCCAAGAAAATCCTGCCTCCACTTGCCAAAAGTGATTTGTTCTCTGTGGACATCACCACATCTCGCTGAAGTAAAACAGATTACCTTTGATTTTAAGAGGAGGTAGTTCTGTTTATCTGAGAGCAGTAACAACATGCTGTATTTCAGACATAGAGGTTAATACCTGTCTTCTCCAAATGATGTCAAGTCGGCACTTCCAGGCCATTGCACCAAACAAAGCTCACGTTCTCATCATCACCATAAATAGCGATATTTATATGACACTATACATCCCTAGGCCTTGAAATATGGTTTTTATTTTGTCCAGGATAAGGAAACTGAGGCACAGAAGGGTGATATGGGCAGCATTACAGCTTTACCCGAGTGATGGCTGTGAGTGATTAACACCTGTACAAACTAGGCCACCAAAGGAACTACAGAATGTTTTTCAGGCAGACATAAACTGATGCTGGTTGTGCTTGGAGCAGATTGAAACAGCACAGTCATGGTTAGCCTGCTTACCAGGCCAGCCTGGAATGTTGTCCAGAGAGGGCTCAGGATGAACATAAACATAAACAGCTTCTGGTCCTTTCAAAGCCTTGGAAGAACAATTCAGTGTATGCCTGCAGCAAAAATAAAGACAGAAAACTGGTGAAAAGCCTCTCTTCCCTGTATCTCTCTTCCAGGAAATGTTGAGTTTGCAGGCATTTCAGCCTGTTGTGGTATTTTCAGGCTCCTGAGACAAAGGTTTTTAGAGGCATTTGAAGATGCAGAAGTACTGTAAGTTCACTGGGGCTTAGCAGATACCTGCTGGTGTCTTTGGATACCTGTAAGTCTCTGAAGGTCTCACGTGCAGGAACCTCAGCTTCACTCAAAACTGCATTTTCAGGATTTTCCAGGACACCAGATTTGAAGGCAGTTAAGTGCCTGCCAGTGGAGTGGGGCATCTAGAGGTATTTCGGAAGCATTTGCCCAATTCAGTCAAAGTTTACCACTAGCATGTCTTTGCAAACCCTTCAAGGAAATGCAGGCATCTTAGGTGCAAATAATCTCACTTGATTTAGGACACTTAAATACAAATGGCTCATCTCAGGTAATTGTCTAGGCTCTCTTTGCAGTCAGTGGAGAAGAACTGGCCCGTGCAGGAGACGTGGCAGGCCCACGCATTACTCCCATTCTAAACAGGTGTATTGAAGATCCAAGCAATAAAAAAGTCCTTCTGAAAGCTCCGTTCGACTGTGCCGCTTCACAGGGACTTGAACTGACTTGTAGGTACATTATGCCTGATTGTGCCCCTCTCCCTAACCTCTGCCAAGGCCCTGTGAATGTAAAATCCTGATTCAGAGGCTGCCACTTCCAGATCTGTAGCAGAGATTCACGGTGTCACACATGCCACAGGTGCTGCCAAGCCTCTGCCAAGTGGTACCCAGGACTTTCTGAGCAGCCTCCCGTGTGCAGGTGCAGCCTGGCACTGCTGGGAGCAGCTTCAGTTCCTGCTGCCATGGCTGCTGGGGCAACACTACAGCGTGCAAGTCCTCCCACATCCCTCCAGTAACAGAACGACACACATCAAGTCAAAAATCACAGGTCTAGGTTCAAAAGCTTAGTTTGGAAGACTCCCCTCTGGGTGTACATACGTGGTTTACTGTTTCACATATGTCTACAGATACATGTGGAATATATGCAGTTTGTATTGGTCAAGGTGACCTGTGGTCCGTGCAGTACGTGTGGCTTGCCAGCTTTTCACAAGGCATCTGCTGCAGTGGAACAGGGACAGTTGTGTAGTCTGGATCCCCAGCCACACAAAGAAACTGTTTGCCAAGGGAACTGTTGCTGGATCAGCACTGGATGTCATCTGCTCAACCTGGCTCCAACCCAGGACTCCATGGCAAATCCCTTGGGTGACACCTGACATGTCTTGCTTGTAAAACCCACTCAGATCTGTCCCAGCCTCTTTGAATTAATGCTGCTTGTATCTTAAGCCTCTCGATCATGTGAGGATTTTGTAATGTGCTACACAGGATCATCTAAATGACCTAAGGACCTTGTGGTTCCCTTCTCTATGGCTACACATGATCACAGGGCACTCCGGGGGTGAGATGCTGCTTGCCTAATTTGGACATCTAAGAGATACTTGTCTGAGTTTAAGGTAATTGTCAGGACCTCCCATGATTGTCAGTGGGTCGAGATCAGCTCCTTCCAGAAGGCTTCTTCCCTCCTGCAGTGGCTATCCCACATACTCAACTGTAAAAGAAGCCTACAGGACTGCCTTAGGTCCAGACAAGTAATACTTAGGTGTGTAAAGGAGGTTAGATGAATTTCAGCTGCAGCGTGCAGGAATTCCTGGACCCTGCTGTGAGACCTTCAGTGCCTTCTGTTCTTTCTCCCACAGATGCAGAACTCAGAACTGCAGCCCCAGCTGTAAAAATCTTACAGCTCTGAAAGCCTCTTCAGAGGTCCAAAGTGAAGGTTGTTGGCAATGGCTCCATCTTGGATCTTTTAGCATTTTGCTTTCAGAAGGTACGGGGACTGAAACTCCTGAGAACTCTGTGAAGTATGAAATCATGCTGGTATTTGGCTGGTACCTCTCTCAGATAGACATGATGAGTTTCCCAAGGGGTGTGTTTTTTGCACTCTGGATTGATCAGTTTACCAATGAACTAGGGCTGACCTTCTGTTGGGTCTTATTAAATAACACTCTGGTTTTATTTATGGATCAGTATGTGAGTGCATTGCTAAATAAACAAGTGACTTTTCCTAAAATGAGGGTGCCATTGGCCAACTCTTAAAAATCCAACCCGTAAAATAAACAGACTCCAGGAGTTACCTGTTACTCCCGGCACTGCAGTAACTTCAAGGTAACAAGAAGTCAATAAACCCCCATCAACAAAATCCCCACTGGGATCCAGGCAACAGAGACACTGAAGCAGCAGCCATCAAGAGAAACTAAGTGATTCAGTAAAACATTAACGTTCCCAGAGGAACCATATTTGGGCTGCCTTGATTTGGTGAGAGGGGCAGCCCTGACCGCTTAGCAAAGGCAAAATGAGGGCCACTGAGGAGGCTCCTGTTGGATGGTGTCTGTAGAGCCGCTCTGCCATCTGACATGCTCACAGCCTGTGATTATAGGCTGTGTTTCATCCCTGACTGCCTGGATGCCAAGGCAGAAGGACCCAGAGCAGAGAGTATTCTCTCACCCTGATTTTCATTTCACTGCTCTGGTAGGATTCTCTGCTCTTCTCAGACTTGTAGATCCCCAGTTGATGTCTGGTAGTGCATGCAGCATGCAGCAATTCTCATCTCCATAGGCAGAGCAAACCCTGCCTTGCCCCTAATGTAGATGAGACCAGGAACTAATTATCTCCTTTTTTGAACTCTTTCTGCACAGGCAGCTTTGTCCCGTCTCCATCAACAGACTGCAATCTCTACAGCAAGGAGAGAAATACCATCTGACAAAAGATGGCTGAGCACGTCATGGTGATCCAAACCAGCCATACAACAGCCAGGACAGGTGCGTGTACCAAACGGAAAGAATTTGGGAACCAGTGGACTACTTTCCACTACTGCCTTCTCAGGTAGATATATCTGCTTACAGTCAGGCTTTTATGTCCTCCAGCATTTCAGCATCAGAGCAGGCTGTAATAATTAGTGTACGTGGATCCTTTCCATCCCACTGGCAGGTAGGGAAGGACCAGGTAGCTTCATTGCATCTATGGGAACCCCAAAAAGCAGAGCACATTCACCTTGTCTTACTTCAGCTGTTCAGTCCAACAGGCTATTACAGCTGCCTAATAATCATGGAAGCAAGGCCAGAACCTCTGCAAGGCTGTTCCGTACACCCAGTGCTATTGGACAAATCTGACATTAGGAATATCCTGTCTTCCACTGCTGATGAGTGATTTGGCCTTCAGCTGGGAGCAGCGTTAAATGAGTTGGATCTCATCTTGAGGGAAGAGGGGCCTTAGAGAGTTGTATGTGTTAGGGCAGGGAACAAACCCAGATCTCCTGTGCTCAGGCCACTGAGCCATTTTCTCTCTTACTTGTGTATTTGGGATTTGGGTTTCCAGCGTGGTAAACAAGGATTTAACTACTTCCTCCCTCCTCCCAAATAACTTTTCCTGAAATTAACATGGTGAACAGAGCCCCTGCTCTCTAAAAAGCCTTTCTGCTGGGTGTTGTTTTTGTAACTGATCCTCTGCTGGAAAACAAGCAACTCACATTTCTGCTGAAAACAACCCAAGGGAACATCTAGATAATAACATTACAAGCAGTTTTATATCCTGCTCTACTGGGTCTTGTGACAAAAGAGTGGACACCCACCCATGGATGGGCTTGTAATCCTGTGGGATAGAGAACCTGTGGGGCAGCTGGCAGCACACAGCAGCACAGAATGCCTCGCTCCCGTCCAGCTTTGTACCCTGCGTGCCTGTCAAGACTGGACAGAACAGCCTCTGGCTCCTGGGATCAGGAGCCAGAAAGAAGATGTGGCCTCATGCTGGGCATGTGTGAAATGCAAATGTGGTGGTGTAGAAAGCAGGAGAGTTGACAGGCTGGACTATTTTCATCCCCAAACACCCCATTGTAATAATGGTTTTCAAATAATGACATTTTAGGAAATAATCATCTTGTGGTTTTAGTTAACATCCCTTAAGGCTTAATTCCACTGTGGAGGTTTAGAAAACTTTTCTTTCAAAATGAAAATTCTCACATAACTCGAGAATGCAGAAGTGGGTCTAACTGGCCTTTGCAGATTGTCCTTCCTTTCTGACCCCTAACAGTGAGTGCACACAAATAGCCTGATGTATCCATGGAAGCACAGTGGCTGGCAGAAAACAAAGATCAAGACAAAGGTGAGGAGGAGGCAGAGCCACAGATGAGAGAAAACCAGGGATTGTGCTACTACTTTTGCCTGGAGAATAGCAAGAAACCTGCTGCTTGTCACATGGTCTAGGAATATGTCTTGGAACTGTGCCTTCTAAATGTCTTTACTTAAGGTTAGGCCTAAAAGCACAAAGCAGCTTACAGCACTTTCATTCATAGGTCTCAAAGGGTGCAGTGCAGAGAGAAGCAAAAGTAATCCCTCCTGTGGAAGGGAAAACAATGGTCCGGTGCATTGTGTCACTGAGTAGCCAAGTTGGGAATCCCTCCTGAATCAATCCCGCCTCCGGACAAAGCTTCTCCTTCCTTGTGTGTACAACAGGTACGTTTTTCACAAGCTGGGGCTGTGTTTTCTTTGGCATGCTGTGCACCTTTCCTTCACAGGGGAGCTGACAACGACAGCATGCAACCAGCCCTTGGGCAGGGCCTCACTGCTGCTGGAGGCAGAGCAGGGCCTGCAAGGAGAGTCTCTTGGTAGGGTAGGACAGGAGTTCCAGCCAGGACAGCTGAGGTGAAAATCCTGCACAAATCCATATGAGACACCCTTGCAGCTCAAGACATCCATCAGCTAATCCTCCCTTTGGCAATCTCCCCATTTACCCCTTCCATCAAAGGAGCTTGGATTACAACGGCTGCTGTCCTAATGAGTGAGAGACTCTGAGGAGGATGGTTTCTCCAGGACAAAAATAAAGCACTTTGCACTGTCTTGGTCACGTTGCCTCTTAAGAGAACCAGGCACTTAAAAAAGTGTTACTGAGCCCCAGGAGGGAGGCGAGTACTCACCCAGGGAGCTGTGCACACACACGAGCTGTGGCTGAGGGAAGCAAAGTGCCCTGTCTCATGCTGCAAAAAAATCCTGACCTGAACTGGGCACAGACTGTTCATGTCCCACCCTTGCAGATTTTTGAGCAGATTGTGAGGCCTGGCCCTGCCCCTGGCCATTCACTGTCACTACAGACCTAGTGGTGTTCCTTGGCAGAGGGAAGGTGTTAACTCACATTTCCTGGCCACATTTCAGTTTGGCTGACTCTATTTTTGCTTTCTTAAATTCCTGCCCCGCCCAACCAACCGGTTTTGATGATTTCCTGATTCCGCACATTGCTTATTCCTGTTGGTTGTGGAATGGCCCCTCTTTTACCCTGGACTTCACTGAATTGTGCTGCATAATGGTCTCAGGTTGTAAGGTTATCTCCTGCGACATTCCCTGCTCTGGAGAAGCCCGTTTGCCAGATGGGTTTCCCCCATTTTTTTCCAACCCTTGGAAGTGTGGCTGTCACAAGAAGGATGGTGGAGTAGGGCTGTCTCATGGGCTGTCACAGAGCTGATGTGCCTAGAGAGGGATTTCTAGTTTCTCATTTCTTCTCATTGCTTTTCCCCCTGTAACTATTGGAACAAACTGCCCATGCCCCTCTCATCAAAGAAATGTGAACTTAACAAGAGGCCCCAAATACATTTCCTGGCAATAAGACAAAAGTAAGTCTACTGAGAAGTTTATGCAAAGAGAATATTTCTGGTATATACAGTTGTGTCTTGTTCTCAGATGCCCACACCAAAGCAATTACCATCTGGGAGATGCTGACTGGCTGGAAGAACCTGTTCATTCTGGGTCAGTAATGGAGTCTGTGCTCAGCTTCCTGGTGTGGAAGAAGGTAAGTGTGTGTGAGGAAGGGAGGCTGGGCCATGTTTATTTGGGAGGGCAACCTTTCTGGGCTGGGAGCCTACTTTTTAATTTATTTGGTGGTCCAGGAAAATTTGTCACATCACATTCTTCAGCTCCTATTTCCATTGAGGTAGTTACATCACCCCAGAGCCTTAGCCGGCCAACAGGGATGCAGCTGTATAAAGTGCAGGCTGCCTGTCTCATGATGGCAAAAATGTGGTTTGTCCCTAAGACAAACAGAGTTGCACAGGAGAGGTAAAAGTTTGGGTCCAGCCAGGGAATTTCAGATTCAAGGCCAACTCTGAACTTAGAGCCAGCTCACAGTTGTTTTTTTCCATGTCTGCTTTTACCCCACTCATGGGCTCCCCACATCAGATCCAGAGATATACTGTGGCCTCTATGTTCCTGCAAGCACGGTGATGGCAGTTTTTGGGAGAAGTGCTCAGGACCAGTACCAAGGTTTTCCAGTGGTAACTCAAATGGTCTGAGAAACATTTTGATGGTCTGGAGTTGCAGGGAATCTTGACTTCAGCGCTGTGCTTCGCAAAACAGGAGTGAGGGATCCAGGCCTGCAGGAGCTGGGGCAAAAACTGAGACACGGGGTTGCAGAAAGGTGCTGAGGCCTGAGGAGGGTAGAAAGGGAGAGTCCTAGAATGGGGAGTAAAGAATCAATGGCTCTCCCACTCACATACTCACTTTTTGGTGTCATCTCACGTGCCAGTGTGAAATACAGAACACTTGGTGTTCTTGGGTCACAAGCTCTTGCTGTGGCATGCCTGAGTTCAGACTCTCAGTATTCAAAGGGATGTTGGTGCATTTACTCCTGGAGTCTCACAGCACCTCTGAGAGGTTTCACCACCATTTCACTCTCGGCAGTGGAAAAGCAGTGCCGGGAATCGCCTTTCACAGCAGAGAGTGCAGCAGTGTCAAAGGAGAACACGGGGCTGCCTGGTGCTCAGCCCACTGTGCTCTCCTCCCCATCCTGCTGTTTGCTCTGCAGAATGCTCCATCTGCTTCTGTCTCATGTTTCTAGTCTATCTTTACACCAAAATCTTAACAGCAGTGTAAACTGGATAATTGGTTTTGATAAAATGCACCTCCAAGCTCTTGCAGGCCTGGATTCTGCTTCCAAAAGCTGAACTGTTCCTCGTGCCTTGCAAATCAACCATACTCTCAGAGAGTTCATAAATCCATGCGTGCTCTTTAAAAGAAGAAATCGGGAGGATTTTTTAGACATTTTTAGGCAAAGGTTCTCTTTTTTTCCTTTTTTTTTTTTTTTCATGCAGCCTCCTTGGTAACCAGTTAAAACAAATTCCTCCAGACTGTAAACTAGAGATAATGGAGTTCGCCTTTAATCTCAGTCCGCTGCAGATCAAGTTACCTCTTAGAAATTACTTATCCTGGCCAAGCAAATGAATTGGAATTGATGTTCTTAATTGTTTTCTAAATTGCTGTTCCCCACTCCCTTCCTCCCCTTCTCTCCACACAGCTGTTTTGCATCAGAGTCTAGTCTAATGGGTACTGTCACTCACACAGGGGGTGAAGTCATGTGGTCATAAAAGAGAAAGATTGGGGGAAGAGAGGGAAATACCACCCAGTGCATTATCTGGCTGTGACACACACAAACTGAATAGAAATAATTCCTCCTAGGGGGCTAGTCCCAACAATGGACACAGTTCTGTCTTGGGCTAGAAAAATGTAGAGACTCACTCTGCTCTCTGATACTTGGTTCTCTCTCACAGAGAGGGAAGATGGTTCAAGTGCTAGTTTGGGACACAGGAAACCTGAGTTGAAACTGCTGACTCTGCGGCAACCTCCTTTGTCTGGTTTTCTGCAAGTTCCTTTGTTTATGCCTTAGTGGCTGCATTTGTAATAATAATAATAATACAATTTCCTTCCTTTCTCCTCAGGGCACCAATGATCTTTCATTAGCTGTATCTTACAAAACAGCGTAACCTTCTCTGCATCTCCAAAAAGTGCCCCAGTACTCCCTGTGTTTACATATATTAGTCTCCAGCTCACTCAGAACTTGCACTGCAAAGTCTTTGGGCTCTGGGAACATCAGGCCGGGACTAACACCAGACTCCCATCCGGCCACATCCTCTAAAGTGGGCGCAGATCTCCAGTCTTTAGTAGAACCCATCCCCTGAAGACCTTTTGCTTGCATAAAAATCATTCCTGCATGTGAAATGTGTGCAAACAGGCTATTCCACCAATTCCTTGTCCTGTCACTGTGTTCCTTCCCAGCCTATAAATGGCCAATAATCCCAGTTTTGCTGCCAGCAGTTTTCCAGAACTCAGCTGTTCCCTTATTGATCTTATAGTTCCATGGACTGGCAACTGTTTTCGGCTCATCAGTCCATTCAGAGTAGAACCTACAAGAGCAGAGGTTATCCTCTTCTTAACCTCTCCCAGAACGTCTTTCTTAAAAAACAACAGTCTATCACTTGCTCTCATTACAATGTCAAGTCAGTTTTCTGAGGGAGACCAGGGATTCAGAGAATTTGCTGCTCATATAAAATTCTGTGAAGTGCCTGCTGGAAGAGCAGCAGACTCTGGGATACCTGTTTGTAATATCTGAGAGCACTGTGTAGAATAAGTCCAAGAAAAAATGGCAGGAAAGGAGGAGTTCCATACAGAATCAGTTAAAAACCCACACTAACTGATGGTAATGGTGAGGAGAGCTGACGGTTACAAGGATGGGGATTTTTTCCCTTTTTTTCAGTAAGGAAAATATGGATTGCTTGGGTTCATAGCAGCACTGCACACAGCTGTCAGGTACCAAACTATTGTCGACACTAGAAAAAAAAATCACATGCCTTTATTCTGCACATGCTGGCCTGAGGGTGCTGCATGTTTAGCGTGCTTCACAACTGGAAAGAGACTGACACTGGCTGGCCTGTCCTTACGGTCACAGCCACACTGTTTAGGCAGCCTTGTTTCTCAGGAGGTGTAATGCAAATAGTTATGGGGATCCATATTAACATCACAGTGCAAATCTGCCTGTGACAAACCTCAGTCACGTGACCGGGAGTGTCCTGGTGTGGTTGTGGTGTTAGAATCCAGAGGGGATGGATTTTGCTTTGCTTTGCTCTCCTGCATCTCTGAAACAGGCAGGGCCAAGAGCTGGTGACGGTCCTGGGAGGGAGAGAATGAAACGTGCAGGTGTTGGGTGTTGTCAGTGAGGTTTTCAAAAGTGTGAGTGTGAGTTAGGACAACTCACACTTCCAAGCTGTGTGAATCAGGTATGCCTAATTAATTGTCTAAATCTGGGATTCATTCAGCTTTCCAATAGCCTAAATGTCCAGTTCAGAGCTAGTTTTCAGTGATGTCTCAGAGCTCAGGGTAGCGAGACATGAGGCTGATACATCCTGCCCATCGCAGGCACTACTCTGGGAGGTCATTTGCCTCTTTCCCCAGTCACAGTTGTCCCTTACCTGGTTCTGTCAAAGTAATCCAAAAGAGAAGATTTGGTATTGAAAGTGACTGAATATGACCGTGGCTCACAGGAGAATCACCTCTGGGAAGAGGTGGCCACACAAAGGTGCTGGTAGGCAGTGGAGTCCTTCTTCTTCCTTCATGTGTGGGCACTATTTTGCAGTCTGGGAGGGAAAGCAGACAAAAGGTGTTTAGAGAAATGCTCAGGAAGGAACTGACCTAGCTCTTGGACCTACAAGCTGAGCTCCTGTAATTTGCAGTAAGGAGCAATCTGCAACAAGCGTTTTGCTGAAGAGGTGCCAGGAAGAAAGGAACCCAATGTGCTTTTTCTGTAGCAATGTGTGCTAATAGCAGGAAGGAGAAAAAAGTCATTTATGCCAAGGAAGCAAACAGATGTGACCCTTAGATGGTGCTACCCTTGCTGACATGAGGTACTTGCTGACTCCTTGAATAGCCCCATTCAAGTCAATGTAACTGCTCTTGGAGTGAGGCTCTGCTCAGTGTTAATGAAGATGTCAGAATCTGGCCCACAGGGAATAAATGCATTGGGCAAGAAGGGGCTCTTTTATAACCTCCTTCCTAGAACATGTTTGGAGGCCTAAATTTGCAGCTGGTTCCTATCTCAAAACCGGGCCAAAACAAGCCCCCCCTCACCAGAAGGTGCAAGCGTGCCCAGACTTTTGGAAGTTCAGCTCCAGATCCAAAAGTAGGCCTGATCCAAAGCTGATAGACTCCCACTGACCTAAACAGACATTTGGCTTCAGTCTCCACGACTTGGGCCCATCCTGACACAAACAAATACACCACACACCAACACTACTGGCGTGTCTGGGCCCATGTCTGTATAAATATGATCCCTTTCCCCTTTTTTTCCCTCTTGCTTTAACATTTTTTTAGGGAAGGAATTGGTCTCAGGGAGGCATAAACTCCCTTCTTTTCCATCCCTGATTGAGTATCAAACTCCTCCGCTGAGATTTCTCCATGGAGACATTGGGTTTTCCTGGCAGGCAGGGTTGCAAACTACTCAGCGGAATGTCTACAGCTCTGCAGCTCAAGAGGAGCCAGGAGGCTGGGCATCCCAGCCAAGGGAAATACTGCTGTCGTCCCAAGAACACTTTCATGGAGACTGAGGTGCATACTGGATTAGAGGCGGCTAAGCTGGCTCCTTGTGTTTTTCTGTTGGTTTCCTTTTTCCCTCTTCGAAAATGTAAAGGCCGGGGAAGAGAAATCCACAGACGAGAAATCTGGGGGATCCTTGTGGATGTTGAAAAATGCGGTTTGTTAATGGATCTTTTTACTCCTGGTGCTTCTGGCTTGTTCAACACATACACACACAAACACACAGACGGAGAATAACTTGGCAAGTTTGTGTTTTCGTGGCACAGCACCAGGAAATGGGAGTTCCCCTCCCAACAGAGAAGATCAGGGCAATGAGGCAAAGGTGGGGAATCAGACCCAGCCTGAGTCTCAGTGGAGCGCCGGCCTGGACAACTCTTACACAAATAATCTTCAGGAGCTCTGAACCCATGTTTCATTGTGGACACAGACAGTGCTGTAGAAAAAACAGACTGAAATTGCTTCTCGTTCATGGCATCTGTAGTGTAAAAACGGTTTTCGTCCAAGACATTTGTGGTCGGAAAATCCTGACACCTCATAAATTATCTTAGAGGCGCAACAAAGCTTCAAAAAGATGAAACTCAATGCTGAGGTCAGCAGGAATTTTTTTTGCATCTTCCTGCAGTGGAGGAGCGTTTTCAGTCTCAGGAAAACCACCACAAAAAGAAGCAGCAAGAAGCGAGAATATTTCTTGGCACGAGAGCCTTGGCGCTCAGGGGAGTGAGGTATCTTCTATTATTTTTTTCTGGCCACCTCTGTGGTTACACATCTTCAGATCATGATCCAAGCGGCCAGGGGCAGCCTGACAGCGAGGTGGCTGCTGCACTTAGGTGACACTTCCAGGTCCACCCAAACACTCAGCCTAATTACCTGTGCATAGTGCTGGAGGCTGCATGGGTTGAGCACCTGACAGCACTTCATAGGTGAGGTGGGTGTGGGATACGGCTGAAGTGCTGCAAAACCACAGTCTGCTTCAGTGTGAGGCTGCAGAGAGCGTGGAACTGTGTTGTGAGGAGTGGTTTATGGTCTCTAGCAGCTCATACCCACAAGCAGTCAAGTTGGCATTTTTTAAAGCTGTTTTCCTATTCCTCCTGACTACAAATGCAAACCCACTGCTGGAGTTCTGGCTGCCCTGCTGTGTGAGGCTAAACAGGCTGCTTAATCCCTCACACCTTCCCAAACTAGGGCTAGTCTGAATGAGGACAACTGCCTAGTAGTTTCCTTTGCTCCCTGCTTGAATATTTCTTCTTTGTTACACAGAGGAGAGTTTCCTTGTTCCAGAAAAGAACGAGATGGAAGAAAGAGGACTCTGAGGGCAATGTCATACACAGCCTTTTTCAACAAGAACCTCTGCAGATTTTTAGTCACCACTTGTGGTATTGGGGTGGCACCCAACTGTCCTCTGCAGCACCTTAAATCCCATGGTGCACAAAACAGGAAAATCGAGGTGGTGTTGGAAAGGAGAACAGAAACTTGATGTCCAGGATGGCCTGTGGTTCCCCTGCTGTGGTGTGTGGCGGGAAGGATGTAGCCAAAGCTAGTTAAGTTCAAGAAAGAAAGGCTTTTTTTGCAGGGTGAAAAGTGGAAAAGATGTTTCTACGAAGGCAGAGACTCTTGTCTCTGTCAGGAAGAAATCATCCGTCCTGTAGCAGTGCCTGTTGCTGCTCCTAACTGTGCCACCCTAACCCACGGCTGGCCGTGCCCTGCAGCGCTCCTGGCAGGAGGTCTGGTGTGCTGCCGGGTGCTGGAGTTGTGCCTCCAGGCTCGTGAGGGCTGCCTGGGAAAGGCAATGCCCAGGATGTGACAGCCAGCCCTCCTGCAGGGTCCCAGAGCAAGGGGGGACCTCCCGATGTAAAGCCAGTTTTGCAGGCAGGGACAGCGCCCGCTCTGGGACAGAGAGTGCGCTTTTGGGTCGTTATTTATCCCCTTTACTGAGTAGTCATCAGAACGGCTCCATTTAATCTGTAGATTTTATGCATGTTACTTTGGAGAGTGAAGTTACAGGGTAAGATATGAACTGCTCTCCATTTCTGTGGGTGGACAAAACTTTCAGATTTAAAACTTCTCTCCATATGCTGAGCTCTCCACGTCCCTAGCAGGATCTGACCTCCCTGCCCACTTAGTAAATCAGTGTTTTCCAAGGCATGTAGAACTGATTTTATGGCAGCAAGATGCATTTCACTAGATTTATGTTATTAAACTGGAGGGGGGGAAGCCTCCTTTTATTTGGGGCAGTCCTTGAGTTTTACAGGCTTGTTTGAGTAAGTAATTATTTTGGTAATGCTGGGGCCTCCTTTATTGAATCGTAAATGCATCCTGAACAGCTCTCGGAATAACAAGCAGACCTTTCCCTGAAAGGCTATGGATTGCCCTGATTAGCAAATCTGAACATTAGTAGTTTACTTTGTGATTAGCTTTGCTGCTGAGAACTGCCTTGGTTCACTTCTCTGGGACTACTCACAGGATTAAGCCTTGTGTGTAAATGTTTGCAAGATCAGTGTCACAAAGGGGGGGAAAAAAACCAACCCAAAAGCCGTTTCTTTGGAAACATCCTCTCTGACCATGTTAGGAAAAAGGATCAGATAATTGGGATCTTTATGATGCTTATTATAAAAAATGTTTTGGAACTAGTTCAAGCACCAATCAGAAACCACATTGTTCCACTAAATCACTTTCAGATGCCATTTCAGATACAGAATACAATTACTCCTAGTTTAAAAATATAAATGTTCCCTTCATAAAACACACACACACACACAAGTATTTTAATTTCTTTTATTTTTATCTGTCTTGGCTGGAGTTCAGGCCTTCCACAGATGATCTATCAACAGATTTTGTGCCATTTCTTTCTGCCAGGCCTTGTGCAGAGCCCACCATATGCTACAGAAATGGACGTGGACATGAGGGCTTTACATGCAAGAGAGCTCTTGCACAAGCCAGGGGGCTGGAGGCCCAGGCTTGGATGTCTATGTGCTTAAGAAATAAACTCCAGGCAAAACCTGGAACAAAGATTCTGCCTGAATGCTGCATTAAAAACCCACCCGAGATGCCTGGAGGGGTTCCTGCCCTGTCACTTTTTGTTATGGGATAGCTGTGGGGTTTTGGGAAACAAACTCCCTTCCCTACGCGGTGGCTGCTGCCCACGTGCTCTCCTTGCTGCTGGGGGAGCGTGGGGACCATCTGGGATGAGCTCAAACCGTGGCTCTGGCCCTGCTGGGAATGGGGACCCACCCGCCCTCCGTGCCGTTCATGTGCCAGCACACGCTGAGGCACTGGCACTCGGGGAGGTGGGAAAAGCTGGAGAGGGAAAAGGCTGTTACACCATGAGCTGGAGGGGCCAAGCCACCCTCTGATCACCTGGGGTCAGCACAGCCCCTGGATAAGACATAGTGTTGGCAGACACAAGCATGTCCTTCTGAACCCGCAGACAGGCACCTCCGCAGGGTTCCTCAGCCTCTCTGTAAGGTGTGACTCATTTCCTAGGAGGGAGCATCCCATGCAGAGAGGTATGGAGGGAGCCAGAATAACAACAGCGAACCCCAGGCCTTGGGGAGGCAGAGGGACCCTTGGAAAGGGTCCCAGTCTGCCCAGCAACAGCCCTGGGGGAGGTTCCTGAGCCTCGAGCTCTCGTGGTGGAGCTGCTGGGCTGTGCCGAGGACTTTGCCACCTCACCAGAACACCGCGTGAACTCCAGGATGGGACTGCCTGGGACATTGCTAATGGAAATCTTTCCTTGTTGTCAGGAAGTCCTTCCTTGCCGCTGAAGTCCTTGGGAGTGGTTCTGTTTTGGTGAGCCCAGCCACGAGTCTGCGGGAGCGCAGCCCGTGCTCCTGCCAGCCGCCTGCCTGCTTTTCCAGGGCTCGGGGCCCCTGTGCTGTGTTCAGTCCTGCTGTGGGACAGGAAGCCCACAGACACTCTGAGTGTTGCCCCCAGAATCCAGACAAACCCCCCAGAGATGCCAGACCCCCAACAATCTGGCAAGAAGCCCTGGGAACCTGGGATCAAAACAGGGATAACAAGGCTTAGGGATGCTTGAGGATGCTGCCATCTTTCAAACACTCTGCGGGCCGTCCTTTTCTTTTGCTATTTCTGCAGAAAGCAAGGGGATTTCTCAGCATCAGGGCAACATGAGGATCCGGAGGGCTGCATTTTGGAAAAAATATATGGAAACATTATCATACTTTCCAAAACAAAAGATGCTGAGGGGTTTGTTACTAAGGGAAAATTCCTCCGCTGGTTTTGGAAAGGCTGAGATTTCTGGGTTTCCTTAGTGCTGCTCGTGGCTTCTCTAGGAGGGCTTTAGTCCTGACACTGAGAGGAATGGCATTTGAACTCAGTGGCAGCTCAAATCCAGTGTGTGAAATCCTGGCCCCATGGAAAGCAGTGCACTCCCAATGACTTGCACCAGCGAGTGAGATCAGGAATTCGGACGTGCTGCGTTAGCTGACATGCTGGGGCCTCATGGTGCAGCAAGGGATCTGCTGTGAGCCAAACTCTTGGCAGGCATGACCAAAGACCACTTGGCTTCCATGTCTGCAGTGGCTGGGAGGCAAAGTTTGAATGGAGAACAAAGCCATTTCTGAAGAAGGGATGTTTAGGCTGATGTACAAGTTGTGTGTGATTGTACAAACCTCTCAGGTTTTCTGTTTTTCAAGATTACATTCCATGCCCATCTGATTACAGAAAAGTTTCTAGCACAGTGAGTCAGCTGCACCTGAAAGCTTAACAAAACCTAGAGAAACAGTAAAACTGTGTCACGTTTCTTGTTCTTTTTTTCTCTTTTCCTTTCTTTTCTTCCATTTTGTGCCTGCCTCCTGATTTCAACAGTGAGGTTTGGAGGCACAGAAAACTGCAGTGGGAAGAAAGCCAATATTGTTTGGGCAGATGGACTTAAGCCACGGTATCAAAGGTGCAGCCTTGGAACCGAATATGACCAGAATTCATTTTCCATTCACTCTGATGGTTGAGCTTGAGCTCTTCTGCACAACAAAGAAAACTCAATTCACCTCTTTGAAGGTGTGGAAAACCAAGTGTCAGTAGTTATTAGCAGCAGCAGGACAAGTGCCATATTTCTAGGTGTGTGCCTCTTTTGGGGCTCACTCCTCATTCCATGGCAACACTGGAAATGCCAGAGGAAGCAGGAGCAGCGGGAGCAGAGCTAATGGGCTCCAAATGGTGCCAGAATGCCACGGGTGAGTTTCCTTGCAAGCTGCCCATGGAGAGGGCCCGTCAGCACGCACCAACAGAGCCATATTTCATCTGCACATGAGAACCTGGGGTTGTCCTGGGAGGCTGCCTAAGAAATGAGGCTCCATGGTCGGTTCAAAACCAATAACAAATAACCGCGTTCCCTCCTAGCACGAGATCGGAGCTGAGGGGGAGGAGAGCTGGGACAGGCACAGAAGAGCGAAGGATGTTTGTTAGTTCTTCGTTGTGTCTCTTACCAAGCGTAACCAACCTCACCACCATCAGTAGGGGCTGTGACCATGGAATGAACCCGCCTCCAGGACCTACTGGCCATTTTTCATTAGGAGATTTTTAAACAAGACATGGTTCTGTTTTGGGGGGGTTTTTTGTGCAAACATTAAAAAGGACCTGTTTTGAGTATTTTTTCTGGAGAAAAGAAAAGCAAAGAAAACCCAGTCTTTCCCCAAAATGAAACATTTTCCTAACATGAGAAAGTTCTGTTTCCACAGTTTTCAAGTGTTCTGAAATTTCATATTGTCTAATATGAAATGTATTTGGTTATATTTTTTTTAATGTGCCAGAAAATCAGTGTCAGAGTGGAACATGTGCTCATATATCCGTCAATACACTTTGATTATGAGAAGTTTGTCTTTAAAATATTACTTTATCACCAGTATGAAATGTTTTTATCCACTCTTTAAGAGCAAAAGAATTCAAAATCATAGAAAAAGCTCATGACCTGGAGGACCAGAAAGAAGAGGAGGGCAGATAGCAACAAAGAGAAACAGAGAAGATTTTAGGATGGAAACAGAGGTCATTCAGTGAAAATCCAGCAAGGACAAAAGTGGAGAAAAGCAGGATGAAGCCGCTTGCAGAATAGATTCCCTGGTGTGTAGAAGTCCTGCCTAGGAGGACAGGCCTTGATCCAAGTTCAGAAAGGTTGTGCAAGGATGGTGATGGCAGGGAGGACAGGGACGAGCTCAACATTGTATTGTTTTTTTTGGATCTTAAAGTTTTATGCAACCTACCATAAAAAGTAGCAGTGCTAAAGATTTTTTCGAAGCCTGCAGGTCCTGGGTTTAGACTTCCATGTGCCACTGAAGAGATCCCTAATTGCTCCTGCGGGGCTGCAGGAGTGGGGATATGTGTGCCTTCATTAGGAGCACGAGCAAGACACAGAGGCCTGCAGGTCTGGTTTCCATGGGGTGTTATTAGAGCTCCCAGGTTCAGGATGTGCAGGGAGGGTTCCCGGAGCAGGCAGCGCTGTAGGCTCGGGAAACCTAAGGATCACCATTCCTGTGCGCTGCTGGGAGCCTGGAGATCATCCAGAGCAGGGGCAGGAGCTGTCTTGCAGCACAACAGCCAAATACCAGACAGAGAGGGAGGATGAAGATGACTTGCTTTACTCCCAGCACCCCTCCCGCCCCGGCAGGCAAACCTGTCCCCGAGGGCAAATTGTCCAGAGCCAGCTGCAGCCACCCCCTCTGCAAAACACCCACGGTGTGGGGTTTCAGGCACTTGAAACCCACCTCTTGGGTGTGCTCCAGTCTTGGGTAAACACTTCAAGGACACCGAGGAGGTCCCCTGCCTCTCAGGCAGCACGAGCCAAAGTGATAAAAATTGAAATAAAACTCCCAAAACAAAGGGAGAGGAAAGAGGAGGAAAATGCTGTGAGGCCCAAAGGGTATGTGGGTACTGCTGCACTTAGTTGTCTTCTTCCTTGCCCTGCAAGGAGGAATGTTGTTGGGACAGCATTGCTGTCTTTTGGATTGTTACTGCTTGGAGTTTTTTAATAATATTTTTTTCTTCTCACAAAGCCAACAGGCAAGTAACATAAAGCAAGTGGAATTGCGGTCCTAAAGCCAGGAAAGTTGGAGATGATCCCTGGCTGCAAAATCCAGATCTGGGTTTTGAACTCCCAGTGTAGCACAAGGCCGTGGGGGCCTTCAGCTGGGATGGGTCTGCTGTGTGCAGAGGGGGAGAGTGGCCGACTTCAGACTCAGGTCCAGGTTTGGAGTCTGAAACACACCTCCCTCATGGAAAGTTCGGGGTCATTCCCGGAGGCTCAGGAAGGAAGAGCCAATTCCAGCCCTTCTCCTCTAACAATTCATCTGGGCACCTAATGAGGAAAGCCATCTTCTTTGTGATGACAGTTAAATATGTGCTCAGGCTCATTCCTCAGTCAAAGGTCTACATTATATGGCCTTTAAATTATTTTTGTACTGTGGTTGCACCCTGATTTCACAAACCTCGCAGGCTATTCTGGATTGGAACACGGGGAGAACTTCTAAAATCTGTTGAATTAAAGCAGGTAGATGTCTTCTCACAACCTGCAACCTTGTTTCTGTTTTCAGCCTTGAATCCACACCGTTGCCTTGTCTACAGGGACACGAGGGGGCTGGAAACATCTGGGAAGGACACATAAAACAAAACCTTTGAGCTCAAATAATCACGGCAAATCTGCGACTGATCCTTGCTTTGAAAACTGGAATTCTCCCCAAACCCATGGGCTGAGTGGACCATCCATCAGGTTGTTGGAAAGGAAGGAGTTAGGATTTGATCAATGTTTCAGACAAATCAGGGAGGTCTATTAAAAGCAAACTCTTAGAGCGTGTTCACATCCTGGGTTCTTTGCTAAAGAGATCGCTCCAAGCTCTTGAGCCAGGAGAAAGGATTCCAAGTCAGTCGTGCCTCCTCATCCTCGTGGCCTCCACAGGGCACAAATCTGAAGGGCATTTCAAGGAGATGGAACTGGTACACACAAAGTAACCCCAGAGTCTGTGGTTGACTCGGGTCGGTGAAAGGAGTGCAGTTACCGGGGAGGAAATAGGGTCCATGAAGCATGCAGGGATTTCAGACACTGGGATTTTTTGCAACATTTATTGGAACAGACAGGCTAAGAGCACTGAGGGATAAAGGATCCCAAATCAAACAGCCTAATTGGTCTCAAATGGAGTGACTAAGGAACTCTCTCCATTCCAAAATGGGTCAAGTTGCATTTTAGAAGGAGATCTCTGAAATTTGAGTGGGAGGCCTGGATAGGAAAACGAATGGATGAACTCATAATTGACATGGATTCCATTATGGCTAATACCTGTGTCAGAGCTGCCACCGAATATGGCCTGCAAATCCTGTCTGAGGGAATTCCCTTTAGAGATGTGACCCAGGTGAAGCAGACTATTTGCTATGAGCCTGTGAGGAACTGAGACTTTAATTGCAACCATATGGCTGGGTAACTTTCCAGCAAGTGAAAACTGGGGGATAGAGACCTGCTCTGAAACAGATGATCCAGGAAGGCTTTCACTGACTCTAGTGATGGGTTTCTGTGCTCTCGTATCTCTTTGTGCTGAACAGAAAATTGTAAAGAAAGGAAACATGATGCCAAAATACAAAGTTGGCACAAAGACCCCCGTGATTTTAGGAAGAATGATGGTGAAATTAAGTTCCCTGTGATTTTACTTTGACACGTTTCCCTGTTTGTGTCTATTAAAAGGCAGCAGGATGATCTCCAGCTTTCTCCTGTCCTGGAGAAGATGTGTCATGAGCAGTTGTACCCGGGGTCAGTTCAAACCTGAGAAGGTGGCCTGAAGAACAAGATCATCACTCATTTGTGGTAGGGACCAGTGTGCTTGAATTGCCTGTGCTGGTGTCCAGCAGGCAGGGTGAGGGCACTGCAGCAAGGATGTGGACACCAGCTCCTGGATATGATTGCTTCCATGGACAATAGGGAACAGCTCTCTCCCCACATCCAGGATCAGGATCAGCAGGGTGTATGAGCACAGGTCACAGAGGACCAAGAGCCCGAGCTCAAAGCCAGCTCCCATGGGAAGTGGGGCAGGGCCCTGTAAAGGCTGCTCACCAGTATTTCCCATGGTTTTCCACAGCAGTGTGATCCCAGTAGCACCGTGTCAGAGCTGGCCTGTAGCACAGGCAGCCAAACCCCAAGGAGAGGGGAGAGGCTGCAGAGCTCTCGGTGCATCCAAGGCCTTGGGAGTGTCTGGGACCTGGAAGCTTGTCTTTATGCATAATGAGGGGTGAAGAACTATTGTCTGTGTGCCTGGGAAGGAGCGGAGGGGAACGTGGGCTGGCATCAATCCCAAGAACAGAAGGGATGAGCTTAAGGGACTTTTCATTTCTGAAAGTGTTTTTGTTTGTCCAGTGGCCTTGAGAGAAAAAGAACTTAGTAAGGCAAAGAGTTCCTTGGTGGCTGGATAAGAACTAGCTGGATCAGTGAGGTTGCACAGCATTTTCTGAGTCCTGGCTTAGGAGGAGCAGCTCCTTTGTGTTGCAGACGGGCTTGTCCATGGAGACCTTGGGCTTTTGCAGCGCTGGACGAGTTTGACTCCTGAGTTTTGGAGGCTTAAGTTCTGGAGGGACTTGAGGAAGGCCTGTACTTGCTGTGGAGAAGGGATTTCTCCTTCATTGAGCAGGCACCCAGGTAAGGTGAGCAGCACCTCAGATGTCAGCTGGGAGGTTGGCTTTTGGAAGGGGACCAAAGATGAGTTTGAACAAATGCAGCAACCTGGTTTTGTGTCCACAATTGCACTTTTCCATGTGACCTAAACATTAAGGTTTGAGGAGGCAAAGATCGTAAGTAACTTACAGACTAATTGCTGCTTTGTGATGATGTTTAGCAGTTCACATGGGCCAAAGCACCAATTTTGGTCAGGATAATTTTTTTAAAAGCAGTGTCTGGAACATCTGTGGCAAAGGCTCTGGTTGTGCTGTGTAGTCCCGAGAACAAAACCAAGAAAAGTCAGGTCTGCAAAAACTGAGGCATTTCACAGTAAATATTCCCTAAACCAGTGACCACATGTCTGAAAAGGAAGATTTATGCAAAGTGGGAAGGGAAGTTTCATAACAGCGCTCTGGAATAAAATAACAACAGTGACATATGCACACAGGGACACACACACTCTTTCCAGATAAGATCAAATATCCAACACTCCAAAGCTGAAACACTTCTATTTATTTTTCTCCTTAAGACTATGATATATAATTTTTCTTGGACTGACAGTGCCAGGCAGAAGTGCTGTAGACAAGTCTATTAGCCACTGCTGAGGGTTACTACTTTGCTTATACCAGTGGATGTACCCCAGGTCTTTTCTGCCTCTAACTGTTCTTGCATATCCCAGTCCTCCCTTCCCTCAAGTCCTGCTCTCTTTGCTTGATGCATCCCTTTCCAGGACACTGGAATGCATCTCCACTTAGATACTGTATTGTCAGTGATTTTAGGATATAACATAGAAAGTAGAGATTGGAACAGAGCCATCAGAGCAATTGTGGGATCTGTTGGAAGGGAGGAAATGCAGAAAGGAGAGAGAAAAGGAGGCAAAAAATAGAAGTGGAAAGGAGGAGAAGCGAAAAGGGGAAGGTGAAGAAGGAAGAGAAAGGAGAGCAAGGATCCAAAAGAATGACAGATTACTCCTCTGAGCTGTGTTATATACTGCATAATTTACAGTAAATTGAAATATTGTTAATCTATAAAGGCTGTATTGTTTTCTTTTTCCCTTGGCCAACTACTGCTGCCGTAAGCAGCTCTGGGCTGGAGAAGTGGAGAGCCTTGAAGAGAGCCTGGTGCCCAGACTGGAGCTGGAAATGGGATTTGGCCTTTGCTACATAAAGAACTTTGAGGACTCAGGCTTAGAGGAACCCAGGGAATGTGAGGTTGTTGGGCAAGCTTCAGGAGCTTTTTAGTTAGTGCTTCTTCTACAAAAGCTAATAAAAATGGATCTTTAAATCTTGTCCAGGAAGATCTCAGAGCTCTCCTGCAGAGTTAATACGCCTAACAGAGACAGCTTAGTCATTACAGGATAAGGCATGGTCGTGCTAGGAGTTCATATATCCTGCAGGCTTACTCCATGATATGTATCAATGCATGTGTGTGGTTATGTGTGTGTGTGTCTGTGACTGTGTATAAGCTTATGCAGGTATCTGTTTTCTCCCAATAATTCAGTAACTCTGCCTGCAGCTTTGCAGACTCCAGGATCCCGGCCAGCCAGAGCAGGAGAGGCTGCCAAGTCCGTCAGGTTGATGGAGCCAGCAGGCTGCTCCACCTGACTGTCTGGAAGCATTCTTTTGGTCTCCTGGGAGGTTCCCAGCACATCTCCATTTCCTCTGAAAGAAGGGTCACCCGTGATTGCCAGCATCCATGTCAGGGCTTCTTTCTATGGGTGCTGTGGCTGCAAAACCCAGGGATCTGCGCCCCTCCTTAGCACTGCTGTAGCCACCTCCCAGCAGCACAAGTCCTGAATATCTCCAAAATGTAGCTCATTAAGCAGATGAAAAGCCACAGGCTCTTGGCTTGTTCATGGCTTCTTTACATGGAGAGAGGGGGTGGTCTTATTAAGAATTCTGTACATCTCACAACCTGGTGAAGACAGTAACAAAACATATTTTTCTGTTCTTTTAAAGGAGAACTTCCTTGTCAACAACTGAGAAGATTCTGAAGAGCTCCAAGGTACGTGAGGAGGTATCAAGGGGACAGCTAAAATGTATATTATTGTTCTGTTTCTGTGCTAATCTCAGGAGTGATCATACTGAGAAGGTAAATCCTTTGCTCACGAGTCTCTGGTATTCAGGTGCCCTGCGGGAGCAATGCAGAGACACAGGAAAGATTTTCACCGCTTGATCTCAGCATGTGGCTCTCTTCTGGTGCTGTGCTCTGTCTGCTCCTTGCCTGGGACAATGTCAGAACAAGCGGGGGTTTCAAAAATGATCTGTATAGGAGAGAACGAACACGTTCCTGTTTTCCTTCCTGCCCAGACTGAACAGATTTCTCCAGCTGCACCTCCCCTTGTGGGTCCTCCTTCCAAGTAGATGGGAAGGATGGTTTTTCACAAGATTTGGAAGCAGAGGCTTGCACAGCACCTGCATTGACAGGTCTGTAGTCATGCCCTGCTGTTTCACTTCCTAATGGATTGTGCTGTCTCTCCCTGTGCTTGAGGCTCGTTTTACACCTGGAAGTGCCATGCTAAGTATGTTCACAGCAGTGAGGTGGAGCCCTGAAATGGGAATGAGGGACAGCAGAGAGGTGGAACAAAAGCACCAGCAACCAGCCCAGGGTGTTCAGTGAATCCATGAGCAGGTACCCTCAGCGTGTGCTTGTGAAAAGGGCAGTGCAATAGCAGAGCAGCCTCAGTGGTTCTGGCTCACTCAGCAGATCTCTTCTGCCTGTCATTCACATGTGAGGTGTTCACCCTGCTCAGGAAGTCCATCACTTTTTGTTCAGCTCACTGTAGCTTGTCGTACAGAGAAGGACATGCAATCCATGCTCTTCTGCTCTTCCTTAACAGAGAGGCTCCCAAACCATGGCAAAGAACCTGACAACCTTCTTTATGCCTTTTGGAGCGCTTACACATGTATTGTTCAGCTTTGAATAGAGAGTTTTTAAAAACAGTTGCTTCACCAGACCAACTACAGACTTTTATAACCTTGCCAGCCAGCCATGGATCAAGGGTGGGAAGTGCTGTTTTGGCCAAAAAGGTGTCAATTTTTTATTACTTTCTCTTTGGGTTTCTTTTTTTAGTTATAACAAGAATTCAGGTAAAGGAGAACTTGCATGTAAAAAGGAGGTGAGGATTGGTGAAGAGGAAAATTTTTGTTTGCTTATGTGGAAAGGGAGAAAAGTAAAACAGCTGCTTGTGGAAACATGAAAGGTCTTTAGTGTAATGAATAATAAGAATAATTTCAAACATATTTTCTGAGACCTGAATAGTATTTATATGCAAATGCTGTCTCAGATGGTAGTGGAAAACAAACAGTTTTCCTAACATTGGGTGGGAAACAAAATTTGCAGTTCTGGAAGACTTGCCATTTCCTTAGGAACCAGATGAGATGAAGTAGAAAGACTCAACAGAGGTGATTAAAAAGTATTTTATACTGAAAACAAACTTTCTAGCTGAATGACATAAATTGCATTTAAGGGACCAAATGTCTTTCTAGCAAGTTTAAAAAAAAACATGCCAGTGTATCTGCCCTGTGGTGACTGTGTGTTAGAAAGCCTTGGAGAGCAACGAGCTCAGCTGCAGAGCACAACCTTAGAGGAGCCCCATCTTTGGGTGGCACACCGAGTTGGTGTAAATCTAGTTTATGCTACCAGAATTCTGGGGTTCTGTAAATATTTAAATACATGAAAAAAAAAACCGAAACAAAACCAAACCTGCTGTGCTTCATAAATCAAGAAAGGACCTTCACTATTTTACCTTGCTCTGAACAGATGTTGGAGGTGAGTGATGTGGGGAGAACGTTTCACCCCACTGTTTGGTGTTTGGCAATTTTAACAAGAGAAATAATTATGGATGATATCCTACATGAAAGGTTTGCCTAATTGTGCCTTTTGTTTTGGTTATTTTAGCAGTAATAATTCTGTGGTTTCTGTACTCACCTTCCCAAAGAAGGGAGCCATCAGAAACAAATGAGCTTCTTCCTCTGCAGTGCTATTTCTGTTTGGGTTTGTTAGTGAGCTAAAAAACAGCTTTGATCTACCCTCCAGCTTGATATGTTATGAGATATTTTCATCAAACTCTGCCCTCGATTAAACTCATATTAATCTTGGTCAAATTAATGCAGATACATGTTCTCAGATGTTTCTGGACAGTCAGATGGGATCTTGCAGTCAGATCTCTGTGGTGTGAGTTCAGTGGACATCACTGCAGGGACAGAGACCTTTCTATAGAAAATCCAATGCAGAATTGGGGCGTAACAGCAAATGCATTTGGCTTGAAGCACAATTAATGCGTCGCTGAAGTTTGCCTGTATGTGTTGGTTCTTCTCCCATTGATGGCAAAACTCCCATGGAATTCAGCAAAGTGGGATGGAATCTATACAGAAATTATTTTTCCCAGAACAACTTTGCAATAACCGGTGGATTTGCGAACTCCTCACTCTGACACATTGAAATAATTTGGGACTTTCATTCCATTTTGCTTTAATTGGACTTACACTACATCTGACTCTTCCTAAGTGGGTTGCTATGCCTAAAATATGTGCAGGCATGTTTGCACTCTCTGAGGGAACATGGAGGTTAAACTGGAAGGCGAGGTTATGTTAGCGAGGATATTTTCTTTTTATACTGCTTCCAAAGGCAACCCTGTTTTGGGCTCACCACTCTGCCTTGACCGCTCTGTGCCTCTCCGTACCAAATCATGCTGGGATTTGATGATAAAGCACATCCTCTTTCCAGGAGCCAAGCCAAGCCCTACATCCTAACGCGCTGGTGTTCTGGTACCTAAGGCACTTTGTGGTTAGAAGGCAGACTGCAAATGTGGGTATGTACAAACCCTCTGGAGGAAGGGAAGAAATTTCCTACAGAGCTGCTGTTGCCCGTTTGATTCCCAGTTCCTTTGTGTTAATGTTTCTCGGGCTGTGCCAGCTGAGACAGCTCTTAGCTGGAGACCAGCACTTGCAGGGCCTGATTTGGTTCACGTCTTCTATAAAAGTTTTCCATCTCTGACCAAGGTATTTCACATCAGGGTAAAAATGTGAGTAAATCAGAGCTGGCATCTATCCCAGACATATCAATTCCCTTAATTCCCTTTTTCCTGTGGCTTTGGGACAATCAAAATAGGGAATGTTTCCATTGCTATACCTTTATGAAAGTACAATATGTGAACGCCATAGCCCGAGTGCATCCAGCCTGTTCCCTTCCCTTGGTCGTTCCCAACTGCGCAGCTTTCCCTGGCAATTATGTGAAACGGAGCACCGCAGTGGAGTAAATCTTTTGGCAGGGCTTGGCTCCAGGGAAGATCAAAACCCCCAGTGTGACAGCTAATGAAACAAGGAGAAAGAAGATGGAAGCCATCAGTCCCAGGCGGCCAACACTAACACGGTCCGAAGGCAGTGGGAGGTGCCAAGGTGTCTGCTTGCGAAATTTGGAGACAGCTGGGGGAGTTGGAGAGAGGGCTGCACTGAGGCCAGTTTTCCTGGCAGGAAAAGCCGTTTACGACAACGGAGGAGCAGTGGAGACAACTCATCCTCTCTGAGAGGACACATGCTGTCTATTTTAAGATACAGGACAAACTGGCATTATTCTGCATCCCTGGGGCAACGGTGCTTTGCCGTGGAGCTGACCCGGGTGGAGTACACGGAGCATGGCCCGGATCCAGGAGGATACACTGAATGCACGAGAATTGCCAGGACAGGGTGGCATGAAAGGCGCTGTGCAGAGCACCTGGGCCCCAGTGGGTAAAGGAGTTAAAGTCAGAACTTCTGCTGCAGCTCGAGCCAGAAGGCAGAGCAGTGTCAGGGCTGCCTGTAACGAGCCTGTTTATCTCCAGTGTTTCTCAGACTCTGATCCGCAGGCCTGTGGTGGTCAATAAAACATCCAGCGGTGGCTCATGAAACAATAGTAAACCCTCTCTCCTCCCCTCCGACAGCCACAGAAGCAAGCACACAAACAAAATGGGAGGAAATAAGAGCTACTATAGATTAACTTTGATTCTGTGAACTTTCAAATTTTAGGCTTTTGTTTATTTGATTTGATATATGAAAAATATACAAGTTGGTTTTCGGATTATTTTTATTTTTTTATGAAAAAAGGTTAATCCTTGGACTTGAGAAGTTTAAGAAATGTGGCTCTGAGGGTGCTATTTTTGGAGCCAATTACAACAGCATTGAAATGTTGAAAGATTCCTTTTGTTTGTTGAAAGATTAGGCTGAAGCCCTTCAGTCTATAAAAGAATAATAAACCTTAGCAGGATAAAATCCTTCATTGCAATGAGGATACAAAAGCCACCTCAGAGTGATACGTGGCCTGGGCAGAGGCTGACGGCTGGCACTGATAATTACTAGAGCTATCAGTGCCCAGAAAAAAAGACTGTGAAAGCTCTTGCTTCATTCAGCTTATACAATCTCATCCTCTACCTCCTGCCATCATCCAGAGCTGGTTCAGTAGCGTTTGCAAAATGAGGAGCGTTTACACAGTGTGCTCAGTCCCTGGTAGTATCCTGCAGTCTTGTATAATCTGCTCTGAAATGAGCTGTTAGAATGCAAGGACTGGCAAATTCACATCTCCTGAAATCCTGGAGTGAAAAGGAGCTCTAAGTGACCTTTTCTGCCTTGCCGGTATTGTCATCTGGGCTGTCTCGGGCTTGGGGAGCAGGCAGCGTTTGTCTTGCAGCTGAGTGGAGTTTGCTTTTCAGACAATCCCACTTTGTCAAGTGTAGTTTCTGGATTAGTAAACCACCTTGAGACTCATCAACAGTGAGGGTTATGTAGCTGTGCCTGCCTCTGATTCCATGCCTATCCTGCACGTGCAGGAGGGTGTGGCTGAGCTTAGGAGCTTTCCAAGGAAATGGTAGGATTGAGGAGAGGTAGGCAGTCTGAGGTGCAGAGACTAACTGGGAGAATAAAGCTGCAGGTAAAGACCAGACATGCCTTTGTCTTGTCTGCCTGAGGCAACACAAATTCAGCAGTGGGAACACCAAAATGCACCTCCTGTCAAGGGGTGGGGGGAGTGTGACACAAACAGCAGGTGACAGCAGTGTCCTGGGTTATGGGCTGAGAGCCGTGCAGTCTTGTCTCTGCAGTCACAAGGAGCAAGAACTTCTCAACCAGTGAACCAGCCTGAGGCCTGATGGGCAGCAGTGGGTCATGTCCAACAGTCTCGGCCACGCTATTGCTTTTGGAAGTTCTGCCCAGCCCTTTCCCTCCCTAGCTGAGTACTGATCCTGCCACCCCAGCCCATTCCCCTGGGATGCCACATTACCTGTCACACTGGGGTATGAGTGGAACAGTAACAGAGCCTGATAAAAATCACATGGTGCCTTTCACTGTTGCCTTAGCCAAGTTCCAGTGTGATTAATCACACTATTCCTGCCTGAAGTTCCCCTCATTCACCACGATTTTAACTCCTTTCATTTCTGGCTGGTGTGTTACGTGGAACAGTGCTGTTCTCATCTGTTAAATGCCTCAGTTTCACCCCAGAAAGCGCCCCCTCTCCATAGCAAATGAGGTGATTCCCCTGTGTCTCTTATTTCTTCCCAGGACCGTGGTGAGGATTAATAAGCAGGCATTTGCAAAGCGCTCTGTGATCCTCTGAGTGAAGGGTTTATACAAGGGTGAGGAGTTGTCCTTAACAGAGCTGGGGTGTGTGACCAGGTCAGCCCACAGCTGTAGGAGCCTTTTGGGCTGTCAGCGAGCACGGTGTGTCATGGGCACAGAGAGGGAAAGCTCTCTTCATTCCCCAGCCACAACCCATGCATATCTCAAGTATCCTTGGCATCAAAGCTTGGCTCGGCATGCTGACAGGGGTGAATATCCCTCAGCACTCAGGCAGGGTGACGGACAGCTGGAGTCCACAGCACGTTCGGGTCTTATGAAATCAGCCTCACTGGGGTTTGTGAGGTGGAAGGAAATCCGCCTGCCCTTAGGTCTATGAATTGGATAGCAGAGTGAAGCGGCTTTTGGGCAACAGGGAAGGAAAAGAAACTCTAAAGAAAATGATTTCTACCCCAGGTAGCAATTCCAGCAGAAATGGAAAATTAGTCTAATTGGAAAGATCCCTCAAACTGAAAAACATGAAGCCATGACCAGCTCCTGCTCACATGGTGTCTCTGCCTAATGTTTGCAAGGCTGTTTAGGGCAGCTGTTCCTGCCTGACGTAGCCATCCTGCCTCCTCTTCTCACCAGCGGGCTGATGACAAACTGAAGCTAAGCAGGGGATGTTTGGATGGTTGCAGTTCTGTGGACAAGTCCTGCTTTTATCAGGGTGTAGGGGTGGTGCTCCAGGAGCACTGGAATCACTTGTCTAACTGACCTTTCAGATTTAGAGGATTTAGGATTTCAAAGTGGTCTGATGAATCAGAGCAGACTGTAACTTCCTGCCACTTCTCCTCCTGGTGCCAGCTCAGCACATGGAATCACACACACCAAGACAGGGATGTAAGGCCAGGGCTGTCTGATCCACCCTCTTGAAGACAGCAAAGCACAGCTTTGGGTGACAGAGTCAATCACCTCAGCAAGGAGGAGCCATGGCCAGAGAGACGTGGGATGAGTCAGACACTTTGCCAGGGACTGGGAAATCAGAGCGGAAGGCAGGGGTTTCCAGGACTCAGATTAATTGCAGGGAGGGGGCTTTCATGGAAGAAGGAGAGGTCAGTTACACTGGATAATGCCTTGGCTTCAACTTTTCTAGGAAGCTGCAGCCCAGAAGACGTCTTTTCCCTGCCAAGCAAGGGCCAGTACAATGACACCCTTCCCCCCCCAGCCTCCACCCTCTGCAATGCAATCATTAAAAAGGAAGATTATTTTTTCTATGCCACACATTAACACTGCAGCTGCCGGAGGGGCCTTCCCGTGCTGGATCTGTGCTGCCACGGCAGATCAGCAGTGCCATGGGGGAATCTGCCTGCAGACTCGGCTCTGCTCCCAGCTATGGGAGTGAAGGGTTGAGTGAACGGGGCAGCACGTGTTGGACCCAAAAACTGCTGTTCCGGAGGCAGCAGCAAAGGGTGGGAGCTGCCTCTGCAGAGCTCACATCCCCGTCCCCTTAGCTCATAGCTCTTGAGCTCTGCCTCTTCCGCTGGGCTCTTTGCTCCCTTGTAGCCTTCCCTGTCCTTTTTATCACTGCTGTGGGTCCAGGCTGCATGGATCAGATTGGGAATCTGCTCAGAGTTGACACCACTGCATGGATGCTGCAGCTCAACCCCTGGCAGAGTCAGGCATGCAGAGCAGTGAGGTTTGAGTTTCTATCTTACGGGACTTCCAAAGGTATGAGCCAAGCCCAGCTACCAATAACCAGCCAACAGCTCCTGACAGAACTTGTAAGATTCACCCCCAAGGACTGAAGGCTGGCAGGGGGCTCTTCAGAGAAGCCCACTCTCCTGCTGCCTGAGGGGAACCAGGAGAGAAGGTACCTCTCAAAGCATCACTTGGTGACCCAGTGTTGTCTTGAATTTCTCCAGTCTGTCCTAGCACTCTTTTTATGGAGCCCAGGAGGAGTGTATGGCAGGGTGGATACTACTGTCCCCTAAAAGAGCAGCTCTGCATGCTGATCCCTGTGTTTCATCTCAAGGCAAGCTCCTCTCCAGGGCACACGAAAACACCCTAAAGCCTGGTAGCTATGGCAAAGCACTACATGGCTACTGTGCAAACCCCCCCCCAAAGAAATGGGATTCACCCCTGACCACTGGCCCTGCGGAGAGCTCCTGGAAACACTGCCAGCCTTGCACCAGTGCCTCTGATGGGAAGCAGCTGCCACTGTTCACCCTGTGCCCAAGTGCTGCCCATTTTGTCACGTGCCATCCATCACGCTGGAGGTATGGGCAGTAACGTCGTTATGGACACCCCTGGTGTGTCACAGCCACTGGGACTCCTTTCGTGCGGTTTCTTGGGACCCACTGCAGGATGGGCAAGGGTGGGAGCCGACTCCACAGCTGCTTGTGGCAAATGATGCTACTTTCATCATCAAAGCAGGACCTCTGGCAGCGTGTGTGGGGATTAGCGACAGATCCTCTGCTTGGACCGGCAGCTTCATGGCCTCCCACCTCCGTCCCATCACCTTCACCAGCCGTGTCTGCCTGAGCTGTGCTGCGCTTCCCCAGAATGAAGCAGGATCACTGCAGGCTTCCTGGGCACAGCCACTAGAACACACAAGGGTGTGAGGACCCCGTTCCCCATCTCCAAGCGGGACAAGGCAGCGGTGCGAAAGGGTTAAGCCGTGTTGTTGATTGTCACATGGTGCTGGGAATGCAAAGGGAGCTGGAGAGGCAGCGGCACATCTTGAGTGCACATGTGGCCTCTACCACAAACACTTCAAAGTGCTTCCCTCAGACTGACGGAACAGCCTGACGCCGACTGTAAATGCCCTTGACACGCAGAGTGGAAAATATCAAACGCTCCGGCGTTCCCCCCGAAACGCGGCCTGTTTTCGCTGGGGAAGCCTTAATGAACCTGCGTGGGAGAGGAGGGAGGGAGGACAGGAGGTGTTACGGGTGGTTCTCATTTAGTCCGTGTATGGGTACACGCCAGCCCGGGCAACTGGACTTAATCTGAGGCAAATCCAAGTGCTCAAGGACATTCTTAAAGAGGCTGGGACATCAGCTTGAGGCGGTTCTATGTCAAGATCCCACCACACCTTCCCCCCGCTGCCTGCCCCAAATTATGCCAGGAGGAACAAAAGGGTTTCCAGGCTGGAGGTTTCTCCCTTTTCTCAAGGAACCCCCAACTCCTCCCATCCCTGTGATGCCTCTGTTCCACCACCCCCAGTCCTGAAATGCCCACCCTGATCAAGTGCTTTTGAGGCACTGAAATCCTCCCCAACCTTGGCACAGAGAAAAACGCCAGAGGGAACCTCATTGTGGCCACGTCCCTCTCCTGGAGGTGTGAGATGGAGCAGACCTCTTTGTTCCAGCTGCTCTGAGCAGGACAGGCCTCTCCTGGGACACAGTCCTGCCCTGATGGGGAGGAAAAGCTTTGAGGATTTCAAGGGCAGATCTCAATCCCCGGTAACATTATGGAGTCACTGGGGGCTGTCTGTTGTAACCCTGCCTGGGGCATCGTCCTGGTCACCCCTGACAGGCCAGGACTTGCAGTCCTGGTTGGGGATCTGAACTGGTGGCTCTGGCTGCTGTGGCTGGGCAGGTGACATCAGCCAGCAGTGCAAGGGAGCAAGGCCCCAAAGCTTTGAGGCCTTTTCTCCAGGATGGGGGGCCAATCAGGGACCCAGATGCAGGGAGAAATCACCACGTTCCCCCCTCCTTGCTGTATGAAAACTTGAGGGCAGAGGGCAAGGCACTGCCTGTGCTGGTAGAGATGACATGAGGGACTGAAGCATGGCTAAGATGACTAACAGCTCTTAACCCTGAACCAGCAGCAGAAAGACACAAACAGGTTCTGATGGCCCCTTCTGACTGCGACCCCCCCAGACTTAAGGGGAGTATGAGCACAAGTGATGGCAGTGGAGCGAATATGCTCAGACAGACACAAAATTTGTGCTCAGACAGACACAGAATTTCTGCCCAGCCAGATGCAGAAGAGGGGACAGAAAGACGACGGGCCTGTGTGCGGTCTCCTTGGCTCCAGCACAACACACATCACCAAGAGGCAGAGCAGGGCTCTGATGACTGTAGGCAGGGATCCATTGGTTATGACACATTTGGCATGAACGAAATTGCCTCATAAAATACTTCTCAGATCAGCAAGAACTTGAGGGATCTCAGGAGGGAGTTGAAGGAGAGGAAAGTTCAGACGATTGGAGGCAGGACCCCTCCTTGCATCTTGGAAGCAAAAGCAGACAGAGGAAGGAGACCACCAAGGGGCAAAAGGTGTAAAATGGAGGTGTTTCAGGTCATGGAGCATCGGGTCTGCTTCCTGAGGGACCATATGAGCTGGACCACCTCCATCTCTCTGGGAGAGCTACCAATTTTCTGGATAACAAACAAGGTAGAGCAGTTAAGAGGGTTTTAATGGAACATCTTTGGGGAACAATATTAAGAGGATAAACAGAAGACGTAGGCGCCACCATAAATTGCTGAGTCCTGGCAGCACAAACGTTAAAAAGCAAACCCAGAAGCCTGGGCAGTAAACAAGAGGAGGTGGAAGTCACCACCAATGGCACAAGGAGTGAATGGCTTGGGATTTCTGAAACCTTCTGGGTGGGTTTACCCACCAGTGAGCTGTCGGAGTACCCTCCATTTGGTAAAGATTGTATTGCTTTCTGTAGTGTTGTTGGCCTTTCGGAAGGGCGGGAGGTGGAGTGGTCGCTCTCTGGTGGATCACGGGAGGAGACCTCGAGGGTGGCTCGGCTCGGCTGACTGCGGAACACGCCGGGGAGTGCGAGGGGGTGGTGCCCGAGGCGGTGGGAAGCTGCCCCGGGGGAGCAGGCAGCGAGGGGGGATCGGGTCCGGCGCTGCGGATGCTCCCGGTGCCGCCAGAGCCGGCGGGGGACGGCAGCCTGGCACAGCCGGGGCCCTCCTGCGCCGGTCCCCGCTGACAGATAAAGATGGATTGATCGCTGAGTTGCGGATTGATGGCTGCTGTCAGCTGGTGGCCTGCCTCGCCAGCCAGGGAACGGAAGCAGACTCCATGCCCAGTCCCTTTAAAGGCTTTTTGCCTCAGGATATGATTTATTGTTAGAAAACAAAGGATGTTTAAGGAAAAAAAAAAAGCCAACACAAAATAAAACATCTCAATTGATGAAAGCTGTCTTTGGTCCCCAGTGGCTCTTTCCCCTCTTGTGAGCCTGGGAGCAGAGGAGGGATACATCCCCCTGCCAAGTAACCCCAAACCAGCTTCCTCTGCCTTTTAGGTATGCAACTCTCTGGTCTCGTGATGGGCAGGGACACCATAACCTATTCCCAGGCTGTCCCCCTGCCAGCGAGCATGACACTGTGTGCAAACACAGAAAAGCTCTGACCAGAGCTATTTATATGCGATGAGGGACCGGCTTTTTAAAAGCACAGAGGTGCCCAGCTCTAACCCCTGGTTCTGGAAAAAGAACAGCTTCCCTGGGCTGAAAACAATTAGGAGTACAATTAAGGAGTGGAAGGAATTATTTAAAGACAATTGAAGAGATGATAATCGGGGAGTGCTTGAGGCTGTTTTGTGAGATGCTGTAAGATCAGTGCTGTTCTGGAAGCCTGAATGCTGTTTTTCAGAAGCCAGCCCAGCTTGGAGGCGAGGTGGAAACAGGGGTGTTGTGGGTTTAGCATAATATATGTACATAGATAAATAGCATTATGGGCATAAATACGTGGCACTGATGTGCATGTTAATGTTAATGGTAAATAAAAAAGGAGGAATCTGGTAGTGGTGAGAACCTGGGAAGGGAAGCTCAGGGTAGGAGTGAAAATCCTCTTACCACTAGGGTTCATGATGATTGTCTAAATGTATCAAGAAAAGCCAAATCCTATAATGACATCCCAGACAATAACAGGAAAATATTCATCCTGTGTGTAGGAGAGATGAGGTTATTTGTTCAATATTTATTTTGCTCTTTGGAAAGAAGTAGGGTGACACGTCCATACTTTACAGAGATAATGAAACACTTTGTATTCTACCAGTGATGAAGCCGAATGTTAAACAGCAGTGATTAAAGTTAGACATTCTGCGGGATCAGATAACTTGCATCAAAGGATAAACAAATTGGCCTGAGAGCTCTATGAACCATTAGTGTCGATTTTTAAACAAATCTGGGAACTCTGGGGAAGTTCCAGAGCACTGGGGGAAAAATCTAACACCAGACTAATAAGGCAGTAAATAAGATGGGCCATGAAAACAAGTGGTGTTTGGCAGGACATGGATCCAGAAAGAACGATCATAAGAAAAACCTTTATGGAGCACAGCCCATATGGACTAACAATATGTTGCATAATTAATGTCAATCAGCTGCAGTTTACAGAAAATAAAGACTTTTTGCTGTTTGTGAGGAGGTAATGACCTTAATTGACAAGGTGGCATCATCCATGTAGGGTTTTTTGTGATGCTTGGCTTACATCAGCATGGCATCTCAAGAAAAAAAAAAGGAAAAACATGATCCCTGTACAAAACCAGTGCCATTGGGATTTGGTTTTATGGCTCCATAACCGAGTCAGTTGGAAATCTGGAGATATTGTCTGGTGGGGATGTTCCTTATGGGACCAGGCAGGGGTCTGCTTAATAAGAGTGTTGCTCATTGCTGGAAGAGTGGGCAGACAGTCAGGAGAGGGGTGAAGCTCAGCACGGGCAGGCAGGTCCCTGAGCTCTGTCTGTGCTAACCAGTCCTGGTGTCCTGGTCCCCAGCCCCCGCGGGGGAGGGAGCTGTTGCAATGCGCCAGCGTTCCCATCTGGGTTTCCTCTGTCTGCACACTGAGGCTCTGGGGTTGCTGGTACATACCCAATGTGGAGCTGGGACGCAGCCAAAGCATGCCTCTAGATCTGAGATTTGGGAAGCATTCTGGGATAACCTCATCTAGGCACAGCTAGGGTCCCTTGGCCAGGAGGACTCCCCTCAACAGTATGTGTTCTAACCCAGCTGCACTCGGGGTCTGCTGTAGCTGGAACCAACTCAGATCCTCAGAGCAGCGCAGCTCCTGCAACCTCTTGAGCTCACGAGGTACAGGGTCTGCCATCCAGAGCAGAGGTGTGTGTGATAGCAAGCTCTGTCCATCCTTCCTGGAGCTGCCCTGCAGTTCCAAACCAGCTGTTCCCAGTCATACCCATTTATTCTTTCAAGTCGTGATAAGGATCGTCTCCGTTCCAGTGCCTGTGACAGTCTGTCTATTCCCTTCAGCCAAGTTTCCACAACAGCGGTATTTACAATCAAGTGCTCACACCCAGAAACTGGCTAAAATGCTGAGACAAATGCTCGTGGAAGCTGAGAGCCCAGTTATTCCAGCTCTGTTGTTTTCAACCTACTGTGTTTTTTTGGAGTCCTGAATCTTTTTCTTGAGGGTTAAAAGCTCCCTTTAGAAATTTCTAATCTGTATGTGATCGCTGAGCATATATGAACTCTCACTCCTTACTCACTGTAGGAGTAGCTTGCAGTGTCTTGACTCGGTGATGGGGCATAGGTCGTAGCCCCTGGTTTAAACCAGGGAATTGCTGACCCTGCAGGGCATGGAGAAGGTCAGGCTGGGAAACAGCTCGGGGTTTACACAGTGCCTTTGAGCCTGGGAGCTTTCAGCAGTCTGATGTAGAGACAGCACTCTACATCACAGACATGGCTGGGGCACATCTGCCCACTCTGAGGAGCAAATGCAAGGGGAAAGTTGGATCAGAAGGCAACTAACCCAGCACAGCATCTCCCTGGGGATGACCTCCTTCCCCTAGGGAAGGGCCTGGCCCAGAGCAGTGTCATTTCTTGGTGTCAGTGGCAAAGACTCTGGCCCATTTGTGGGGTCAGCAGGACAGGAAACCAAATTCCATTTCCCTTGGTGAGCTGTGTGCTCCATAACTCAGGAATGTGAACCACCACGTTTGCCTGAAAAATGATCGTCCTTAGGAAGGGAACAGGTCTATCATGGTAAAGGAAGGGAACAACTCAAAGCATGATGTGCAGAAATGACACCTCCGGGCTTCAGATTTGTTCCCTGTCAATGCAGAGGAAGAAAACTGACCTAGACATCGTTGAGGTTGACAGGCCTTAAATTTAATCTGCTTTAAAGGCAAGACATGACCCTGTTCTTGTGCGCTGCAAGGCTGCAGCTGTTTTATCCATTGGCTTTTCCTACTCTCTGGGCACCTCACAACCTCTCCAGCAGAGCTGAGAAGTATTCCTGCCTGTGCACCAACAGTCTGTGGTGCTTCTATGGGCTTCAGCTGGGACTCTCTGGACTGCAACCTAGCCCCAAGAGGGGGCTGTTGCCAGAAGATGCTGTTCCTTCCAGGACCTGGCTTCTCCCTGCTGCACAGGAGCCTGTCTCTAAGCACTGAGCTTTCCTGTCCAGCCATCACAGAAGTTTCGTTGAGTTGGGTTTTTTCAGAGCCCTCCCTCACCCTTCCTTGAGGCAGGCACATTTCTTCCCCTTTCGTTTTCCTGGAGCCTCAAGCCGGGGGTTTATGTGTTGGTTTGTCTGCTGTTGCTGCATTTGTCTTTTTCTCCCTGTTTGTTACAAATAATCGGGCAATTCTAATTTCAAACCATGATTCCTGCAGCCAAAGCAATCTGCTAGGAGCCCTCCTAGGGGTTCTGACCCCCATGGTCCTGGGGGATTATTGCTGGAGGTCTGTACGATGCTTAGGGACCTGTGGGTGAAAGACATGGATTATGGTCCCATGAGGCCCCACAGTTTCT
Source organism: Pseudotriccus pelzelni (assembly GCA_035584735.1). Classification (NCBI taxonomy): domain Eukaryota; kingdom Metazoa; phylum Chordata; class Aves; order Passeriformes; family Tyrannidae; genus Pseudotriccus; species Pseudotriccus pelzelni. The sequence goes on along the minus strand of JAWMRA010000005.1, from coordinate 28,566,296 downwards.
GCAGGCGTGAAGAGTACCTGGATCATACTGCAGCCACTGGAGTAATGAAGGGGTTTTTTAGTTTTAGCGGTCGAGCCAAAGCCTTGAAGAAAAAAAGGCCCTGCCAAGCCAACAGAACACATCCATCTTCCTGTTGAAGTGAACATAAGAAGGGTTTCAGGTTAATCGATCTGTCCCAAACAAAGCGTTTTGGTTTGGCCTTCCCCATCTCCTTCTCTTTTCCCCTGTTGCAACTGTTTGGAGCTAGGACCTGCTGGATTCAACCCAAAGCCACAGAGGGGTCCAGTCCACTTGAATCAGTGCTTCCAAGCAGAAAAAATCCCTATCTGAAAACTTAACGTGTGCTTTCAGGTTCAACTGCTTCCACTATCACGAATTCCCTCCTTCGGCCTTGGTCCAAATACTTGAGCTCTGCAGGACCGTTGTTTATTTGCACAAGATGCTCTTCTCTTTCAGCGCCGATTGTTCGTCAAGGCAAGGACTATATTTAAGCCGTGCCCTGTGTTTACACAGTTGGCCGATGTGTTGTTGTGAAACCGTTGATTGAGGCCTGTTGGAAGACGGGGAGCGCTCAGCGCGGACGGACTTTGTGCTTCATCCGTCTGCCAAACACCAACCAGCCTCTGCTGTTTCAGAGACTCGTGATCCGACCGACTCTGGGCGCTGTCATGGGGATGGAGAAAGGCCCGTCTTCTCGCTCAAGGGACACTTCTTGCCAAGCCTGGAGGCGGTGCTGCTTCCCAGTAAAATGGTTGTAATAATGTTTTAACATGGGCTAAAGAAAAAAAAACAAAGAAAGAAAAGACCTCCCTAAACCTTGTTCAAAGGGCTGGTGGAAATGGAGTCATGGAATTTTTTGACAAATACAAAACAAAACACAGCCCGAGGCAGAAACCCAGCATGGAAAATTGGAGCCCAGTTATAGTCTGGCAAAACTGTAAGTGGAGAAACTTCTCTTCTATTCTATTCCAGTCCTAAAAAGCTGCCTGATGTCCCTTCTCAGCTGGGAGGAGAGAGTAGGTATGTGATGGGTACTCACCTCAGAGCACAACTGAAAGATGTTTGCATTCATCATGGGAATGAGGATACAAGAGCCCCGGAGAACAGGAGAGCATGAGATGTTCCGCAGGGCTCAGAGGGCCTCATGGAGGAAGTGGGAAAGGAAGAAACGCAAAGTCCCAGCTCTGGTTCAGCCACTGATCCCATGGTACCAAGGGAAACATCAGAATTCCCCTTTCTGCCTTCCATTCTGACTATCCTTTGGGCATGAAGTAAGGAAAGGACGTTCCTACCTTCCCGGGCTGGTTTGCAGAGCCAGTAGGCTGGTGGGATGAGAGGGGGTTTCAAGCGTGGCCGCAGCCCCATGTGCTGACACTGGCAGGATCACCTACTTGCCCCAGGCCAGGCTGGCCACGTCCTGCTTTCTCCATCTGGGACATCCCCAGCCAGTGACTCAGGCCCTCATGGATGCGTGTCTGAGCCGCTTCCCTTTGGCCATCTGGGGAGCATCCCCTCCCAACAAGTCCTCCTCATGAGGCCGAAATACCCCGCTTCCTTTGCCATCAGTGGGCCTTGGCAGCTCTGCTTCAGGCACATCCACACGTGGTATCCTTGCTGTCCCCATGGCTGTGTACAGAGCAGGGGGACCCCCAAAACTGCCTGGACTGGGCAAGGTGAGGCAGCAGAGAGAAGGCATGGCTTCTGTGGATGGATGCACAAATAGGTCAGAGGAGCTGGCCAACAGGGAAGTCTCTTGCTGCAAGGGGCCAAAGTGAACCCATGTGGGGCTCATATAAAACTTGGTGGAGACCATTTCATACACTGCTTGGGTTTGTGTCTTGTGCTTGGATAAATCTGGATTGGAGCCAGCATGTTGCCATTTGAGCTACTTCAAATGCTGCAGCATATGAAGATGAAAATGAGTTATCAGCCTCCCGGCTGTTCAGGCCCTGGGAATAGCAAGCTTTTGGAAAATAAAGGTAGGAGTCTTACTTGCAGTCTCGCCTTTTTTAGGTACCAGTGTCCAGCTGGTTAGAAGTCCATCTCCTGTGAGAGACTTTGTGGACTCCCTTGATTCCAGAATGAGCTCCTCCTTCTTTTTTTTGTTTGCTTAGGATATTTATTCAGCATTGTTCCATCCAGTCAGGAGGACTGGGCCATTTCTTGACAAAACCGTCCTTTAGTCTCAGGTACCTCCACACCACTGGTATGAAGACAGGGGGGTCTGAGTGCAGACATTCCAGAAGTGGTCTGGTTCTACCTGGTCTGGATGAAAAGGGACAGACTGCCAGCTACAGGGCCTGGACAGACACACTGTGGTTAGAGCAGTCTTGATTTTTAGATGGCAACAGTATTAAATATGTGTAAAGCAGACAGACTGGTGCTGAAGTACTTACTAGGAACATTAATACACCAAGAACCACCCTTCCTCATCATATGATGTGGTTCTGTCTATAGGCAAGATATGTAAAAACAATTTAAAATTAATTTAGCTTTTAAACCTTTTAAAAACATATAAACCCCTCAACCTTTTGATATAGGATTGGGCTGTTTTTCGAAGTGGGAAAATGTTCACATCAGGATTGATTTAATTTTTTTTTTTCCCTTTTAAATCATAAACAGTCCTGGTACAAGAAACAGTAGCTGTTATTGATTAAAAGTTCATTTGCCTTGTCTTTGCTGATGATTGATATTTGGGAAGGAAGGATAGAAGAAGGGAAGGGTGTTGTACTTTGGAGAGAAAACAGCAAATGTGTCACATGTTACCTGCATCTTAGAATAATGTTAGTGTTGGAGGGCGTATTATCCTGGAGAATAATAGTTGGTTTAAGGTTCAGTAGATCCTGGTCCTTTTCACATGTGTGCGTGTGTGCTTTAACGTGTCGGACGCGCCCTCTTTAAATAGCAGTGGGATGCAGGAGGGGAGCGAGGCAACTGCACTTCCAAATGGGATTTTTATGGCCCGTTGAAGGAAAGCAGCTACCCATGGGATAACACCGCGCCGTTTCCAGGGGCAGACTGTAAAGGCTTCCTTCTGGGAGCGCCGCGTGCCGCGCTGCCGAGCAGGCGGTGAGCGCGGGAGGTGCCACAGCACCGCGGGATGCTCAGGAGATGGGAGGGTTTGCCCGGACACCTCGGAATTTTTATTGGGGTCCTCGAACCCCCAAAACTGGTGTGACAAGCTGAGGGTGCAGGATACAGCTGGCAAGCTGCCCAGTCAAAGTCCAGGAAGGGATGGGATGGGATGGGATGGGATGGGATGGGATGGGAGGGGATGGGATGGGATGGGATGGGATGGGATGGGATGGCTCTTTCAGGAGGTCTCTCTGCTCCTGAACTCCTGCTGCTTTTCCTCTCCTCCACAGCAGCTTTTCCCTGCTCTCCCTCCATGGGGAGCCATTAAACTGCACAGCCGTGACAGGGATCCACCACTCAGTGCTGAAGTGGTGCCTCAGTTTCCCCAGGTGTTACGT
>JAWMRA010000005.1:28471960-28562697 GCA_035584735.1 Pseudotriccus pelzelni | reverse complement strand
GGATGGGATGGGATGGGATGGGATGGGATGGGATGGGATGGGATGGGATGGGATGGGATGGGATGGGATGGGGGAGACTATGGCACTGGTTCCTTGTCCCAGGGAAGGTGGGCGTGGGCGCTCCCACTGCCCTGGGTGCAGCTCCCAGCGAGTGATAAGTGGATATTCCACAGGTTTAATAAAATCTGACCTTCTGGGAATCTCTGGTTTCAGGCAGTTTACATGGAAACCACACCAGGATGCTGGAGGTAGGAGACCCCTTTTCTCTAAGGCGTTCAGAGGGCTTAGACTCAATGGGGCATGAAAGGCATTTCTCGGTCAAGACATTTTCCAGGCAAAGGGGATTGGATTCAGAGAAGGTGAAATTCTATGAATTCATCTCCATTCCCCAAATTGTTGAATTGGGGAAGAGGAGAAAAGGGAAATGTTTTACTGAGACGTTTTCAAAGCAGAATGTTTCTGAGGTTTTTTTGTCTTGGCCCAGTCCTTGATTCCAGGACCTCCTTCAGTTTCAGTAAAAAAATAAAATTCTTTAAAAAATATTTAAAACATCTGTCAAAACACCAACTTCTCAGTAGAACCGAAATCTGCTTTTTCCAAGACTTCATAATTTGCTGAAAATATCTGTGGCAAATTCTCTTCCCAGCTTGTTCCCAGTGCTAAATGCCTGTGAACTGGCAGGGCATGAGCAGAGCTCCTGGGCGGCTTTTCCCAGCACTTCTCTGAAGGTGCCTCAATGTGTGAAGAAACTGTGGCAAAAAAAACCCAAAACAAAACAACAAACCAACCAAAACCCAACAAACAACAAACTTCCCAGTAAAGGAGCTCTGGGGTTGCATCACGTGTACTTTCAGACTGATTTAATGGAAATTTATTGATTATAAATAGATACGGGATATGATGGGAAAGTGGGACTTGTCTCTGTCAGCTTGACTTGCTTAAAAGTTACAGGCTTCATGGAGATGTTGCTGTCTCGAGTGTTCCTGCCCACCCTGGTGGTCACGTTTCAGGGGTTTGGGGTGACTTGCTGCTCTCTCCCATGGCAGCAGGGAGCAGATCCTGGATGATATTCACGGAGACAGCTCTTGTAATGCCCCCGACGTGCCGTGCCCCTGTCATTAGGTCTGATTTACACCTCAGCACAGTGAATGTTGACCCTGTTCTCATGACAAGCAGTGAGTAGCCCAGAGGGAGGCTTTAACCTAAAAGGGCAGAGTCAGGGGTATTTATAGCATTATGTGAAGGTAACTTTGACTTGAGCTGATTCATTACACCTTGTCTAAAAATTATTATGTCCATAATGCAGAGGCATCTGACATTTTATTGCATTTTCCTACGTTTTGAATTTATTTCAAAGCAGAAGGGGAAGGCACTCCTCTGTCTGACATGTGTGGATGTCTTCTGGCCCTCTATTTGGTTTCTGTACATCCTCCTGAGTTTGCTGCTGGCTTTCCTATCCACAGTGTGCCCTGCTACTATTCCCTTGTCCTGGGGACCCCATCCTGCTCTTCTGAAGCAGTTTACAGTGTCAAGAAGCAGAAACCCAACTAAGCCCCAGATCCAGAGCCAGGGTCTCTCCAGGGACCAGGTCTGCCCTCCCACCAGTGGTATCAGATGAGGGGGCAGCTCCTCTGCTGCTAAAATTGATTATTGACAGCAACACAGCCATGCTTGTTTGTGGGAGAGGGGGCTTGGCCACATCTGTTCACAGGCCTGAACCTCTCCCAGTTTATTTAGATGATGCAAAATCCCAGCCCGCAGGGGTCCAGGGTCTGGGATTTTTCAAAGTAGGACAAGTTGGACCAGAAGAGCTTGGGAAGACTCTTCCCCTCCAGTTCATTAATGACTTGTGTTGATCAGCAATAACCCATTGCTTGGCCTGGCACCATCCCCAGTGCCTTTCATGCCACAACACCGGGACTGTGTCCGCAATGCAGTGTCCCTCTGCATCCAGGACTGCATCCTTTGCTTCCACCTATCCAGCCACTCCCACAGAGAGAAAGCAAAGCAAGGATGAGAGATCCCACTGGCAAAGCAGTCTCAGTCACACAGGCAAGCCACCTCCCTCTGCAAGGCATCACCCCATCCCTGCCCTGCACCCAAGGGGTTGGCACTAAACCTGACCTGCAGGGACATCACCCTCCCAGCTCCTTCCCTCCTCCTTCTCTGGAGGAGATGGAGTTCCAGGCTGTGCAGCACACCCACCCTTGCCAAATCCCCTCTCCAATGCAGGCGTTCCTAATCATGCATAAATACGGCCGTGGATATAGCCGTCTGTGTTGCTCCAGAGACAGCCTTTGATCCTGGATTGAGAGCTCATGTTTCAGGTGTTTGGGCAAATCAAAAGTACAAAATAGAAACTCCAAATTGCCTTGTAATTTTTAAGAGGCAGATCAGGAAGACACTGCTTGCTGGATGGGGAACAGATGTCTCCCTGACGACTTCACCGCTGTCCAGAGCTGGGAGGGAGCACAGCTCCCTTTCCATGGGTGCCTGAGAGCAGAGAGGGTGGGGGTTTGGGGAACATGTCTCAAAGCCTTATGGATCCTCTCTGGGGAGGGGAGGCAAGTCTGTGTCTCTCTGTTCAAACCCCAGCTTCAGTCCAGTGCTAGCCCTACCCACCTCCTTTTTACTTATGGTTTTTTGGGATGGCAGCCTATCAGCAACACTGCAGGCCCTTTCCCCAGGTGCTTCACCTGAGAATCAAGTCCACTTAGGGAGTAAATCAACTCCCTGTGAATCAGCTGGGGTTGGCAGCAGGATAATCCCTGAGCCGGAGAGGAGGGAGAGGCTGATGGAGCCACCTGTGGGATGCTATAAAAGGGGAGGGAGGAGCCCTTGCTCTCTTTTAGCTAGAGCGGCAGCTGGGAGAGGGTGGGGTCAGGAGGGTTACAGCCAGCCTCCCCAGGGAGGGGAGCATCAAGTTTAGGGAGCTTATGCTTTATTTCCATAATGTGTCATATTGTGGGCTTTGCCCCTCTGGAAGAGGATATGTTTTTGTAAGTTCCTCCACCGGCCACAGGGGACACAGAAAGGGCACTGCCTTGAGGCTGCAAATATGTGAAGTGACGATGCACTAAAAAGGTAAGCTGGCTGCACTGGAGGCAAAAAGTGAATGAGGGGATGTACCTGAGCTTTATTACAGTTTGGTGATTGTCTTCCATGCCAGCTGGTGACACAAGCTGGTCTCTGGACGGTGCCCAAGAGCTGAGCCTGCTGAGCTTCCTGGGGTGAGCCCGAGGCTAGCAGCCAGGCTGGATACTCCAGCGAGCATGGTGCCTAATTCCCTGTGCTTTGGTGCCTTGGCTGGATCTCCAAACCACTTGAAAGGCACTGGGGCTGGTGCTCGTCGCTGCCTGAGTCAGCGGAGCAGGCACGCGGGAGCCTTGAGGTTGGGGCAGAGCCTGTGAGTCACAGCTGCTGGAGCCACTGGGGCAGCACCACGAGCCAAGAGGACTTCTGAGAGAAAAGAGCAAAAACTGCAATTGGCATTGACAGTAAACCTGAGCAGGGCCAGGCCAAGAGGCTGCTTAGGAGATGGGACAGTTGTGTTCTTTCCTGAAGGCTGGTGACCAAGAGAGGTCTTGGTGCCTGGACGGTCCTGAGCTGCCGTAGTGTTGGTGTGGGGAAGGGCTTCCTCATCCTCTTCCTTCCCACTGAGGTACTGCCTTGGGCAGGTGGATGCATGGGGACCTGCTGCATCCATGGGGCTGGCCCTTCCCAGCCTCAGTAAGCCAATGTTTTGGAGAGAAATGGGATGTGGGGGAAGATTTTTCCAGCAGCAGTGGTTATTTTCTTCCCTTTGCCTGAGGCTCTTGTCTGTGCCATGAAAAGCCCAGGTAATTCCAAAAGACCTGAGATGCACTGAATAACCCAGCACAGAGCAATAGTGCCTGAAAGCTCGGACTGGCCCTGCTGGTACCAGTGCTGATGCTGTGGGGGACCATGAAGGTCTGTGGGGAGGCAGTTCAGGGCCAAGCAGGGGGCAAAGGTCTTCTGTGTCGGGGTTGGATTTTGGTCAGGATGAAGGGGGAAATCAGGTCCTTGGATTGGTGTTGACTCTGGGAGAACTGGTGTTCATCAGCACTGGGGTGCCTGGATGGCTTTTAAGGATGTGTTGGGAAGCCAGTGGTGGAGGCTGGTCCCAAAATATTCCTGATTATATCAAAAGGGTTTTGAAGGAGATTCCTAAGCTAGGCTGGAGAGGAGCACCATCAGATGTGTCCCCAGCTTGGTGTGTTGGGGAGCTTGGGCCCATCTTGCCAGACCATGGCATGCTGAGGAGACCCTGCTCTTCCTGCAATCCCCCAGCCAAGAGAAGTGTTGTGTTGTCTGCAACCCTTGGAGCACAGGATGGATCTGCTCATGTTTTGGCCTTCAGCATTTGTGATTTATGCTCCGGGCAGGAGGTCTGTCACCGAGAGCACAGCTTGGCCACAATCCCTGGGCTGGGAGCAGACAGAGCATCTCAGCCATGCTGAGTCTGACCTCAGGCTGAGGGCTGCCAGCTCCAGCACCGTGTTTGAGACTTCAGGGCCATGTTCCCCTAAATCCTCCCAAGAGTGGCGGGGGCGGGGGGGGTGAGAGGGTTAGATGTGATGGGACAGCTGCTGTCAATTAGTCCCCTCTGCTAAATTGCCTCTGAGCCCACCCCTTCCCCGAAAGGCAAGCTGCAAACCCCTCTGAGTTTATGATCTGTGAGTTCATGCAGCCTCCATTAATTTTATGAGTAGATTTTCTTATATCTACTCTCATATATCAGCCCCAGGAGCAGGAGGTGGTGGCGGCGGGGGAGATGACGTAAGTCTGCTCTGACACACAGCACTGCTGGCAGGGAGGTGTGTGAGCACCAGTCCTGCCTCTGTCAGTCTTCCCCCCTTGTCCCATGGCTGCAGGGAGGCTTTGGGTCTCCCCATGCAGAAGAGGACACTTCTGAAGTCCTTGTGGAAGAAGAGCAGCTTGTTGCCTGAGGAGCACTGGGAAGGGGCACTTGATGCTATTGGGATGAGGGTGCTCCTCTCTGGTGTCCCCATCCTGCAGAAGGAGGGACTATGGAAAACTCTGTCCCTGTTCAGATCTGGATGAGAAAGGGGAAAAGACCATAAATCACTCAGGAAAGCAATAGAATTGGGAACCCAGAAGGCACCAAGTCCCAGAGCACAGATCACCGAACTAAGCCCCCTCTGAGCCGGGCCAGGTTTTGCTCAGCTAAAGCAGTGACTTGTCCACACTGTGTCCATGTGGCTTTAAAAAGATCGAGGTACAGTGGGAAGCTGGGATGTTGAGTCTGGGCTGTCTGCAGGAGGGGGGAGCTGGGGACTTGCCGTGGGAGCCAGATGAGTGGCACAGGCTGGTTTACCTTTCTTGGAAAACCTTGAGACCTTTCACAAGTGGATAATGAGAAGGGGTTGGGGAAATGCCCCTTTTTTGCTTTAATTAGCCTAGTCCAAGCATTGTGGGTGCCCCTGGCATGCAGGGAGTGTTAACCATGCCCAGAACCCCTAGGGGCAATGGGCTGCCTGGGCAGAATGGAAGAGGGATGTAAACCCCGAGAGCTCCCTATAAATTTGTGGGGTAATTGGCAGCGTTGCACTTGCAATGAAACCCAAGAAGGAGCTAAGCCCTCAAACAGGGGAGAGCTTTGGGAGGAGGGTGCAAGGGAGCCTGTTGGAAACCCTGGTTGTATTTCAAGCTTGAATTCTCTTTTGCTTTCCCCTGGGGACCGGCTGCTTGTGTGGCTCCAGCCCAGGTGGGGTTTGTTTCCTGTCCCGGGGAGGAGTAGCTGGGGATGCAGGTGTGGGGACCCTCAGTGTGGGTCCTATGCCCTAGGAACTGCCAAAAAAGCCCATGTCTGAAGCTTTGGTTTCTCAAATCACTCCGTGTCTGAGCAGGTTAATCCATCAGTGAACGCAGTTTAAAGTTCTGGGGCAGCAATTTGTGCTGGCCAAGGGGACTGTCACACCCTGGGGCTGCCAGGAACCTGGGCTGGGCAGGGGGGCATCTTCTGGGGCTTTGCTCCATGGTCTTTGCCCAGGCCAGATCCAAGGTGGTGTGGAGCTGCATCACTGTGTGCAGCTGAAGTGAGTCTGGCAGTGTCCTGAGGCTGTCAGACTTCTTCCAGCAGTGCTTTGTTTCCACTGATTACCAGGGTCACTTTCAGCGACATTTTTTGATGGCCTGGTCGTTCTCTTTGAACAAAACCTGACCATTTTTGTTCATCTTGCCAGTGCTTTGTGTCTGTTTCCCAGTTGGCATCACTTGGGAATTTTTTAGCAACTTTCTGCTGAAAGACTTTGGGGATTTTTTTTTTTTTCCCCCAGGATCAATTTTGCAGTGGAAAAATCCCATTTTTCAGCTACCTCTGTGCATTGACTCTGACAGAGCACCCTCTCCCAAACCAACAGTAACCAGACCACAAAAATTGTTCTCAAAGAAGCAATTAAAAGGAAAGGAAAAAAAGGCACCGACCAGGACCTCTTTTTCTTTCTATATTCTGAGAAAGCATGTGAATTACCCTGCTTCCAATTCTTCCCAGAACATCGTAGTAATGTTACAAATTTAGCCATAAAGCTGCGGTTGAATTATAGTTATCATTGTAAAACAATAATAACTATGCAGATACTTATTAAGGGGCATTAAGTTACAGTGATAGTAAATCTGTCATAATAACCATGGCAACTCCCTCAGCCGCGCAGTCGGGATCCGCCACGTTATTGATAAAATCTGCTGAACTCTGCTGTCTTACCCTCCGCAGAGCCGCTGCACCGTTTTATTGGGAACGGGGATTAAGTGATGCAAACCATATCTCCCCGGGCACTCGTTTGTTCCCTTGGTTCGCCTGAAGCCCCGGGAGACGAGGCGTTAGATGCTCTGTCACGGGGGACCGGCGATAACTGCGGACCCCGGGTGAGGCTCGCCGCTCCGGGAGAGCGGTTTGTAGGATGGGCTCAGGCTGAAGGGAACGGGACAAGGGGGGGGTGGGTTTGGTTTGCTGAGGGCTATTTTTGGGAATGGCTGCACGGGATCTCGGGTGTCTTGGCTGTTTTGGGGGCTGGCGTGGGCTCTGGGGCTGGCTGCTGGCCTAGGGGTGGCTTTGCTGGGGGTTTGTACCTGAAAGCAGAGGGTGGAGCCCAAACTAGCACAAGTGCAACAGTTTTGTCTAGAAGATGGTGAGCCCTCCTTGGGGCTGGAATTGGTTAATGGCCCTGGGATGCCTAGGCTGGAGCTGGGAGTCTGCAGGAGGCAGGTTGGTGGCAATGGGCTGACTCAGGCTGTGGTCGGGTTGGAGCACCCAGCGCAGAGACCTTGCATAGTGTGGCTGCTGCTCTGACATGTTTTATAGCCCTGTGTCATCTTACTGCTGGTCCTGTCCAGCCTCACCACTGCCAGCATAACCCACAAGAAAGGCTGTTCTCTTGAATTTCCCTGACTTGTTTTGGGGCGAGGGAAGATCACACTTTTTTGGATGCCTCTGGGAGCCAAACCACAGCAGCTCCTTCCTAGTTTCCATCGACCTCATGCATGTGCAGTCTTACACAAAAATATGGGGCAATGCCAGGCAGGGGCACCAGTTTGCCTGGGCGAGGATGTGTGTGCAGGCATCAACAGCTTCCAGCACATCCTGGTCCCATCTGTCCGGGCTGTGACAGCTTGGAGAGTCCTACCTGCTGGCTCTCCCCCTCTGTTCCACGACAAAGTGAGGCATTTTCTTCTAGAACAGACTTTGGGTTCATTAACCCCGCTCCCCAAGGGCTGTGTGGACAGTTGCTCTTTGAGGCTTGTTTCAGCCTCCCCCATCTCTGCCAACTGCAGCAAGTTTCTGGGGTGATGGGAGACTGCCTTCATGCAGGGCAAGGGGCTCCTGAGCCCAGCTTAGCTATATCAGCCAGCAGAGAAGTCACACGACTGTGCTGGGCTCTGCTTGAGCTGGCAATAGGCTCGGGGGAACGTTGGCACGTGCTGGTTGCTGTGGCGTGGGTGACGTGGTCTGCCTGGGGCTGAGGACCCAGGGCTGAGAGTACACTGGGGAAGAGCCACTCTGCCTGGCTGGGCTGGTTCTTGCTGCCTCATCCCCTGCTCTTCCCTGCCAGTGCTGCCAAAAATGGGCATGTTTCTCCTTCTGTCATTTTTCCATTGTAAGGTTTCCTGCTGGGTTAGGAATAAAGGCTAATAATTTGTCACTGCAGTACGGATTTTCTGGCCGAAGAAAAGCCCATTAAGGTCTTGCTGAGTATAGAAACCCAAGTTTTGTATGGAGTGTTTATATTTTCTAATGACTCGCAGATGACTCCAATTGTGCCAGTGTGCAGCTGGGTATTGGACTGTAAGTGCTGGCTGGTTTCTGCCCCGCTGGTTTACTGGCTGCTCTGTGCAAGTCTGCCATTGTTAGAGAGTCAAAGAGTTTATCTGGGAAGGGGGGAAGATGTTGTGAGGTGCCAGCCTTACCTGCACAGCGATCCTGCAGGATGCTTTTGGTGTTTGCTCCCTGCCAGCCACCCTCTTTGTCCCAGGATGGGACTGCCCAGGGTCTGCTGCTCTCTGAGTGCAGCGGTTGTAGGTCAGTGAAGTTGCACTGACGGACGTGAGGTAACCCCAGCTCTTGCCAGGGCCCTTTTGAGGAACACTTTTACTCTTTAAAATATAGCAATCAAAAATTCCTTGAGGGAAATGTTTTATTCAATTTTGCACCTCAAATATTGACCCAAACTCCCCCGGGCTTGCAAATAGTGCTGGTGGGGCTTTTCCAGTGCTTCAGTGATTTTATTTAAATAATATTTTGGGTGAAATGTGTCTCAGTGTAAGACAACCTTCTCCATCCTTTTACTGGAAAATTTCCAAGCCCTATGGGAAATCCATCTGGATCCCCACATGTGTCAGCTTTCAGACTGAAGGGAATAGCTGGAATGTTGCCACCTGAGCATCACACCTGCCTTTGCTCACGCAGGTGAGTGGGTTCAAGAGGTTGGCAGAAGCCCTGTGGAGCAGAGGTAAGGGCTGGCAAAGGATGGTCCAGCAGGATGTCCATTGTTCCTGTGACCATCTTCCCTTCTGAGTCACACTGTGCTTTGCTCCCAAAGACCCTCTGCAGACACTCCTTTGGACTGCTGGGATCTTTTCCATTTCATGTAAGGATCTGTGGCCGTATTTTGTTTGTTGCCGATTGGAAACTTATCAGTATAATGACACAAACACATGTTTTATAGGTTGCATCTTAACACTGTTAAGTGGAAATCTGGTATTTACTAAAGGTTATATTAACTGTTAGTGATGACTATTACAGCAAATGCTGACATAATTATTGAACAAGGGCCATTTTAAATTGCAGGCTCCCTATATGTGCCACTGTGCAATACTTCTCTCTAGTGCTGAACTGAGAAAAGGGACTTCAAGTATCCAGGCCCCTTGATGTATTTATGTGGCCAAAGGCATGATGGATTTCATATGTTGCAAGATCTGGGCTTTCATTTAAACGTAATAACTGGGCTCTCCAGGTTGCCAGCTCTGCTCAGTGCCCTCATTCCCCCTTACCTTGATCATCAGGAAACCCCCAGTAGCCAACACACCTTTCACAGTGCCTGATTGCAACTTTTATTGAGTGGTTTGGGGGCTTTTTTGTTTGTTTTGTTTTGCCCAAGTCTGCAGACACTGTCACAAGGGCTTTCAGCTCTCAAGGCAGCTTTCCACTGCACGGGCACAGAGACATGTTCCGTGGACAGGGGATACTGTCACAGAGTGTGATGGCCTCGTTCTGGTGTCACCATGGGACTGTTTCAAGGTTGGGATCATCCTTGAGGTGAAATGTGTGAAAGTGGGGTTGCTGTGGCACCTCTGTCGTGGTAGCCTTGGAGCAGCCCCAATGAGATGCTGCTTTCCGTTGGGTCTGATGGGGAGGGAGGTGAGGAAAGCTGGAAAGGGTTGGTATGTCAGGAGAGCAGACATTTGGGAGCTTATTAAATTGGGGAAGGAGGGAAGAATATTGGTTGTATAAAAAGGAGCTCTAAATGACTCAGGATGCAATAAAAGCTCCATTTCCAGCTGAGTAGATTGGGTTACACTTTGGATTGTGGAGTTAGGGGGGAAAGTAATCCTGTGCCTCTCGTTTGGGTGTGTGTGCTGGGATGTCTGCATAAAGATGGGACATGACCTTCTCCTGGGCTCACAAGAGCTTAGAGGGAGATGAGATCTGGGGTTTGGAGCTGGTTTCAGGACCTCTCCTGCTCCATCCGTGTCCAGGATGGCACAGAGCAGCCTCTGATAGCTGCTTATTAAGGAATGTGCCTTTGATGGTGTAGGGCACCTGGGAGCACTAAATAATAACTTATAATGGCCAGATAAAAATAAAGACTCATTTTGTTCTGGCTGTGGCTCACAAATGGAAGTTATCATCTCTCTGGCTCTCCAGAGGGGCCGGAAAGCCTTTGCTGTCTTAGCAGTGTGAAACCTTTGGGTTGCAGGATGGGAAATGAGGAAGGGGCTCACGTCTTGTACGCTGGGGCTTCGACATCTCTGTTTTGAAAAACATTTTCCCATGATGGCTCTCTTGGGGGAAGATGGATCTTGATGAAGACCCTGAACTCTGTGCTGACGTGGGATAGAGCAGGTGACTGAAGCAAGCACCATCCATCCGAGCAGCCCATCCATTAGGACACCTTGCCCAAAAGTGATGTGAAGGCTTTGCTGGGGTTGTGTACACACCTTTCCTGTGGGGATGTCTTCTTCAAGTGGCCATGACAAGTGGCTTTGGGTGTCCTTGGCCAGGCAGAGAGAAAAGGGCTGCATGGAACAGCAGCTCAGGGTGGGGAGGGAGGGAGTAATGGAGCAGCCCTTGGCACCATAGGAAGGCATTGTTGCTTCACTGGCTCGGGAAATCCTCTAAGACCAAATGAACCACTTACAGTGTCCTTACAATGTCCTTATCCCAGCCCAGGGAAGGAGCATCCAGCTCCTGCTACCCCTAAGGTACCCCCAAGATGCATTTAAACCACAGCTCGTTGCGTGCTTGCCAGTGCTGTAAACTTATAACTCACTGTGCTTCTTGTGCTTCTAGTCTGCTTTCCTAGAAAAATGAGTCCTGCCAACAGCTCTCTGCCTGTTCTTCCCTTTTCCAGCCCATAATTTTTTTCCAGATTTGACTCAGCTGACAGTAAGGTGACAAAAGGTAACAAAAAATCATATTTGTGAGAGAGAGAAGGCAGTGAGCAGGGTGAAGCTGGGGATTTCCCCACCAAGGGCAGGGTGGTGTGGGAGCTTGGTGCCTATCAAACGCCAAAGCCCAGGAACCTGTGCCATGTGGTTTCAGCCCCTGGATGTTCTTGGGGCTGGGAAGGGATGCTGGGCTAAGCTGTTTCTGCAAAACACAGCCTGGGGCATCCACATAAGCACAGGCAGATGCTCTTTGCTCTCAAGGTGGAAATAATGTTAGTGAATCAAGAGGATTTTACTGCCTTTAAGGAAAAGCTCCTTCCCTCCCTGCACCTTCCCCTCTGGAGAAGCATTAAGGTGCAGGAGAGGAGGACCTGCTGGCTGGGCTGCAGGGTTAGGCACTGCCTGCCAGCCCTGAGGGCTTGCTGATTTAATATTTCTTACATCTGATGGGAGCAAAGAAAGGCAAATAGTCCATGAGGAGAGTCTCACAGCATAACCTATTGGAATAACAGATGGAAATATTATATTTTTTTAAACATTCTTGCTGCAGAGCCTCCTCTTTGAAGTGTGTTTGAGCAGAACACACCGTGCCAAGAGCAGGGGGAAAAATTATTCGTGTCAGCAGAGCTGGGAGCTCAGGTGTCCCAGATGCTGCAGAGCCCCAGCTCTCTGGGCCACTCTCCCCTGCCAGGCAGGAGATGAGGGTCTGGCAGGACCTGTCCACTGCAGGCAAATCCACCAGCTGTGCCCAGGTGAGACAGTGAATATGGGGTTTTCCAGAGCTGTTATTCCCCAGGAGTGGTGCTAATGCCCTGTGCTCCCTCGCAGCACTGCCCAAATACATTTGCACTTAAATCCTTTTTTCTCACGAATGATAAATGGTTTTGGGGAAGGGAAGAGGATCAAAGGTTTATGGAATCTTTCTCCAAAAACATACAAGCATAGTTTTTCCTTCCACTTGATGCTCTTGTTCTTGGAATGAAAAATTTCATATTCATTCAATTTAGGGGAAGTTTAAGAGGTAGTGCAGCACCCCCAGGGCTCTGCCTGAGGATGTGGCATTAAAGCAGAGGCCGTGACGAAGAGGTGAACGAAATGGTGGTAGAGGCAGATTGCAAGAATCCAGCAGCACTAAGGGAATGGGCAGAGAGCTCTTCAGCTAGGGAAGTGCCCCATTGCCCGGCTGCCACTGGGGTGGCTCTGCAGGGCTGGGGACACTCAGCACAAAGCACCCAGGCTCAGAGCAGAGGAGCCCCATTTCACTGGGCACCAAGGGCACAGCTCGGTCTGCCCAGTTAGCAGGGAGAGGTTTGGGTTGCAAGAAGCTTCCCCCAAAACATGCAAGAAGGATAAAACAAGGTCAAGCAGTGTGACAAAGCTCTCAGCTCTGTTTAAGGGGTGCACTTGGGTCAGTAAATACCAGTGTGATCTGCAGAAGCTGTTTCTGAGCCCTGGCTGCGGAAGAAGGTAGTTCTTGGTGCTGGGCTGGTGGGTTTGCTCCTGAGATGCTGGTGGAGGGCTGCAGCACACCTGGGTGCTTCCAGTGGCCTGGAAGCAGTGTCCTGGGAGGACTGTGCTAGGAACACAGCTGTGTGCCTGGTGCCTGCTGTCCTGGGCATGGCTGGCAGAAAAAGGGCTGTGTGCCTTGCACCAAGTGACCAGGAAAATGGTGTCCCTGGGTGGGAGAGGAAGAGGCCAGTGCCTTTTCTTGGGCATCATGAGCAGGGAGGGTGATTGTGCTGGCTGCGGGAAACCTACATTGCTCTGGCTTGTCCCCAGCTCAGCCTGGCCAAGCAGGGCATTGGCATCCCCCAGAAATGTTTTTCTGCCTCCGAGCAGACAGGTGTGACTGTTCTTAGGGCTGCTGTGCGCTATGGGTAAGTGGAAATGTGTAGATCCTGAAGGATGCTGTGCCTCCAAGGGATTAGCAGGAGAGGCTGGCTTTGCACTGGTGGATTTCCTGAGTTGGTTTGGCTGTACAACATCAGGATGAGCATATGTGGGTCCTCTCCATCACGCAGCTTCAACATGTTTTCTCCTCACAGCACGGAGCAGCACTAGCTGCTGGGGGCCATCCTGTGACAGCAGGCTGCAATGCCAGCCCCTACCTGTTTGATCTCGTGGTGCAAAGACGTGTGTGTTATGAGCTTGTGATAAAGTTCCTGTGATAAAGCAGTGAAGATGTGACAGCTCCAGCCAGGCCCCCGCCCCATCCGCGCTCTGGAATACAGATGTTGGCCGTGCCACTCCGCACGCTGCTGGTGGATGTTCTCAGCAGAGCTGCTCCAAGAAGAGCACTTAGGACTTGCAGGGGTATTTGGAAACTTGTTTCCATTCTGCTGGGAAGTGAAGTTTGCGATGCTGTGGGGCTCTCACTGAAGGGAATCAGGGCATGAGAGCTGCTTGCTGAGTTGTCCCAGCATGGCAGCCACGCATCCTGGGTCCCCCTTTCTCCTTCCAGGGGATAGACAGAGGAACCTTTGGAGTGTGGACAGATTTCCATTCCTGGCCTGGGCTATAGTGCTTGTTAGCAAAGGCTCTGCTACTTCAGCAAGGGAATTTGATTTGGAGGAGGCTGCAGAATGTGTATTTACTCAGGGCTTCTCCTTCCACCTCTGACTCCCATTCCCTCTAAGGGATGGGGAAACTGAGGCACATAGACTCACCAGCGTCCCTGCATTGCCAGTGGACAAGTTCACCGGTGTCCTGCCCTTGGTTCAGTGCAAAGAAGTGGCTGGACACAGCTCCATGAGCTTCCCACGTGCTCCATGAGCTCTCGGGCAGCCGGAGCCATCTTTGCTTATACCGGCCTGATGGCAGTTCCGCTCCTAATAAGTTAATCTGATGGGTTTTGTCATGAGCAAAACAAGAAATCACGTTTTTAATAATAAAAAAAGAGTCCTGCATCTTGTTAACATCTGGAGTTCAATCATTTCTGTGCTCAAAACTGTGGAATGCTTCAGCACAATATAAATCTTGCCACTTGCTGTACATGGGCTCCAGATGGGGAGGGAGAGTTCATGTTCACTTGTAATCCAGATGGGTGCTGGTGGCTCTGACTGGAGCTGCCACGGTGTGTGGATCTCCTGATCCTGTGCTGGGTGATGTTGCTGAAGCCCCCAGATGGGATCTGACAGTGTTCAGTGGTGGGTGTTTGCATCTGGCACGGCAGGGTTGTGTCGTGGTGCTCTCGTACCCATGGTGCCCCTCTGGAGAGGGGTGAGGTCTCCCCACGGCCCAAAAGCTTGTGATGCTGGAGGTGCTTCTCAGCACCATGGAGTGATGGGGCCGCAGCCAGACACTCCCGTGGGACCAAAGCAAAGACCAGGCTGGGCATCTCCAGGGGGTGATGCACAAACTGCTCCCAGGAGCCAGAGGCAAGGCAAGAGCTGCGTGTCCCTGATGGCCCATGGCTGTGGTGATGGGACCCTGAGCCCCAGTGGGCTTGTCCTGTGCAAGCATTCCTGCCTTGTTTTGCACTCAGATCACAGATAAATATATTAAATCCTGGAGCAGAGCTGTGGGATGCCTGGCTGTGAACCTAACATCAGGCTGAGAATGAAGCATTTATCCTTGCTCCACTCCTTTGCCAGGCTCTAACCCGAATCAGTTCCTTCCCTTTTGCACAGCAGCTAATTTCCTTAATAATCTCTTGAGGTGGAGTTTTCTAAAAATCTGAGTGTACCCATGACACCAGGAACATTTTTAATGAAGGCAAAAAAATTTACTCTCTCTGGAAGCTTACTTTTCACTAAAAAGAAACTTATACTGCATTTTTGTTCAAAACCAAGATTTTTGCAGCTTGAAACCAAAATTCAATAGGTTTTTTTTCTATCTTTTGGGATATTTCAGACAAGTCAGGCAAATTTCCACAAAAATGTTGGGGTTTTTAAAAAAAAAAAAAAAAAAAGAAGCTGCCTTTGACTGAAAAATGACCTGCTACAAACTGTTTAGATGGAAATTTTTCAAGCAGCTGTAGTCAGGGTATTGATGTGAGAAAGGCAGTGGTAGAGCTGCAGGCAGGAATAGGAAATGTGTGCTTGGAGAGTTGGGGAAGGGCTGCGCCGCTTGTGGGTTTGTTGGTGTTATAGGTGAGGCGCGGCGGTTTGGCTTCTCCGTGTTTTTAGGGTTTTTGGGGATGTCTAGAGTGGAGACATCCTGTTGTACCGCAGGAGTTGGTTTTCTGTGATAACATGAAGTTTTACAAACCCTGATGCACAACGTGTGTGTCCGAATCTCTTCAGGAAAGCCACTAGCAATGTGGGTTTTTTTAAGGCACGCGTGCACTTCGAGACCCTGCCCACAAAAGTACATAAGCTCTTAGTTTCCATTAAAAAGTGTTTGCCTGAAGACCTTCTGAGGGTCCAGGTTTTGCCAGCTGGTATCTGAGTCTTATCTGTTTCCTCAGGCATTTAGATATCTTTAAGCTGCCTGGCTCTCAGTTCCCAGTGGCTTCAGAGGAGAGTAGGGATGTGCCTGCTGGCTTTCTTAAATAGAGATGCTTTCCTGGACGAGGGCTGGAGCAGTGTTCTTGGTGTGGCTTTGACGGATTACCTACAGCTCTGACAAACCCCCTTCCCCCAAGTTTCCATCACTGTCTTATTTATGGGGAAATTGAGTCCAGGCATATGAAAATCATTTTTCATTTTTATCAGTTTGGCTGGAAAACTCAATCTGCTCCTTTGTGAGGGCTGGTGCAAATTCAGCGCTGCTCATAGGCAGCTCTTGGTCAAGAGGTGAAATGAGGGGCTTGAGGCTGGATTACTGCATAGAATCTTAGAATATCTCATGTTGGAAGGGATCCCGTAAGGATGAACGAGCCCCACTCCCTGCTCCTCTCAGGACTTCCTAAAACTGGTGTGCTCCATCCTGCTGGATGGGACCTGCTGTGTTTTTCAGGTGGTCCGGAGAGTGTTGTGGGATCTACGTGAGCTGAGATCACCCGTGGGTTTCTAAGCAGTGTGTTTCCCTGTGTCAGGGTAAGTTTTTGAGATCTGCTTTAACAAGCGTTGATGACTGCCAGGGTGATGGTAAGGAGGGTGTGTGTGTCCCTGCCACGTGGAGGGAGGGTGCCAGCCCCTTGAGGTGAGCCTGGCTGAGGTGACTCTGGAGACGTACGAGGAGGCAGATGTTGGTTGCCAACATAGCCAGACCGGTACACTGGTCAAACCTCACCCTTCAAAACTCCTTTTTCCACCCCAGAAAGCTTGACTTGTGGCAAAACGAATACTTCCACAGAAAATGTCAAGCCTCTTTTTGAAAAAAGCTTCAGCTTTAAGTAAAAAACCCAAAAGAACCAAACGGGAAATGAAAATATTTGGGCTGGGAAACATTAGTTTCCCAGAAATTTAAAAAAAAAAAAAGAAAAAAAAAAAAGAAAATCAGGCTGAATTCTTTTGCTTCACAGCTTTTTTTTTTTTCCCTGGGAAACCATCTACCCCTTCATTTGACAGAGGAAGAAAAAGGCAGGCAAAATAAACCCATGGCAATCTTAGCCAAGCTGATCTGAGGGGAATATTCCTTCCTGACCTTACAATCAGACATCTGGTAGCTGCAAGTACTTACAGGATGCTCACCCAGCTACTGGGGTGGTTTCCCAGCACCCCAGGACTCCCACCAAACTGCTTTAACCACCTTAGCTGTGAGGGGAAAAGGGAGAGGATGGATTGGAAGTCATCTCCTCAGGATCAAAGTCACTTGAGGCTTAAGAAGTTAAAGTTTTACGCATGGCTGTCCCGGTGTGGGTTTGTTGCTGACCGGGTTGTGGCTCTCTTGTGCTCTGATAACCCAGTGAGGAGGAAGGGTCCTGCTTTCTTCCTCAGCTCTTCTAATGGAGATATAAAAGGCAACTGCCTTGGTTTGCTTTTCCCCTGGTCTATGGTTGAATATCTGTTGATGTTGTTTGCTAAACAAGAGCGCCGGTGGCAGAGGAATTAGAAGAAATCCCTTCTTAATTGGAAACAGTGAGTCTGTGTATTTTTTCAGTTGTCTATTTTGGGCCTTGTAAAATTAAAGTTATTAACTGTAATGCAGCGGTTTCCAGATTCCCACAGCCCTTTACAATAGCGGGGAAATTCATCCCAGGTCACTGGGAGCCTTTAATGAATACATTAAGGCTTATTATTAAAATAAAGTACTTGCAGCTTTATGGGAGACATCTGGCAAGGATGCTTGTCTCTCTGAAAGCTCCCTGAGTGTCCTCTCCCGGCGTGCACCACGTCTGTCCCGGCAGAGGCTTTCAGGAGCTGTTCCCCACACGAGGATTCCCACAGGAGGCTCTGGGAGACAGAGGGGGCCTTTGCTGGATGTGGTGGAGAGCGGGTTGGGCCAGACCTGCCCCCGTGATCGCTCCGTTGATGTTTCTGGAGCCAACCAGGCCCTTGCTGGTGCTGCAGGTACCGGTGTGAGCCCTGCTGGGGATGCTCCTGCTCAGCAGGGTAAAGCTGCTTCATTCACCGGGGTGATGTGCAGGCAGAGCTGAGTCTGGGCTAATCCCAGGCGGGGGGAGAAGAGACCGGGCAGAGCCAGATGACCTGGTACAGGCAGGGTCAGCTTGGAGCCAGCTGCTGGCCAGCTGTGCTCGCCCAAAGCACTGAGCCAGCAGGGTGCTGCAGCTGATAAGGGACTTGGTATCGCCTCGGGTGAGCTCACCGATGTGGCTGCACCCAGGCAGCGCTGTGCAGTTACATCATAATATAAACTCCTTGGTGTTGCACAGAAAGCTGGGAGCCAAATCCTTGGGGGTTAGGGCCAGAAAGCTCCCCAGACTCCCTGGGCTGGCACGGATGGGAGCAGGTAACTTGCAGCCAGGGTGTTCGCGTGCCGATGAGAGCGAACCGCGGCCAGCGGGGCTGCGGAGGGGTCTGGAATGGCTGTGATCTTATCGCTGCTTTATCTCTATCCAGGCTTGATCCCGGCAGAAAGCGGGGCCACGTGGCAGTAATTGTGTTAGGAAAACAAACTAATCTCCAAAGGGACAGAGAGCAGCTGTTGGGCTCTTGGTGCTATCAGGGAAATGGATGTGGCCTGCCAGCTTGCAGCGCTGTTCTGCCGGAGCAGGGGCCAGGCAGGGGATGGAGGGGGCAAGAAAGGGATTAGAAGGAAGTTTGGGCTGCCAGGCGAGACTGAAGAGTGTTTGTTGTGGCATTGGCTGCCCAGTGTTACCTGCCCTGCTTTGCCAAGAAGCCCTTTGCTTGCCAGAATGTTTGAGAGGCGTGGTCTGGCAGATCAGGTGTGGGAGTGGGGAGAGCCAGGTTTAATGTACTGGTTTAGCCAGAGCCAGGTTTAACTTTGGCAGATCCCTAATGACCATCTGCCTGATGTCTGCTTTGTGCTCCATGTCTAGTCGGGCAGCAGGTTTGCAGAGCTTTCTGTTAGTGCTCTCCATGCAGAACTACGGAGTGCCTCAGGCACCCCAGACCCTGCTGCTGACTGCAGCTGAGCTGCTTGTCTTGCCTCCCCACCCCACTCCCATCAGTCTGGGCTGGGAGCTCACAAGGTCTAGCTGGCAGGGCACCACTGCAGGCTTCAGGACCTGGAGAGCTGGAAAAAACTCTTGGAGATGCCTCTGGAGATTGGGCTGCAGCAGGAGGAGCCCTCCTCTGCAGCTTTTGCCCAAATTTGCAGGGGACAGGAAACACATAGTGGTCAGTGTGGTGTGGAGCTGGTTATCTCCTGCAAAGCCATAGGCAAGAAATTAATTTCAGCGATCCTACAACTGCTGTGCTTGGCCCTCCCCACACCTCTGTGACTGTGTCCAGCCCAGGAGCTCAGGCAGGAAAACACAAGCTCCCCCCCAAATCCTGAGTGTGAGTCTCTTTGAGGTGGTGGAAGACAGGGTGAAAGCAAATGGCAGAGGCAGGTCAGCCCCACGAGTTACACATGAGCTCCCCTCCCCAAAAAGCTGAATCAAGCCCCTGGCTTTGAATAACCCCAAATTTGGGGAAGGTTAAAATCTACCTCTAAAGTGTCTGGCTCCAACCCAAGACAACCATTGTTGTTGTTTCTGGATTATGTAGTTTAACAGAAAACAAAGACCTATCATTAAGTAACCCCAACAAGATACACACTTGTGTCTTGTATTCAGTCTGTCTCACGTACTCTATTAAAGCTCCAGTTGAGATGGACTTGAAAAATGAAAAAAGCCCAGAACTACACAGCTCTCAAAAGTTTTCCTGAAAATAAATTCTTGCCATGTTCTGCCCCAGCAGTTAATTAAGACTTCTATTAAATGCTGACAGGAGCTTGATAATGTAATACGTTGCAGCCGGCTCTGTTCGTGGTGCTATAATTATGGCAGTAAAACAGTTTCCATTATAGCCCTTCTTTTCACAAGCTCATAACTTCTGAAAACATTCACTTTTCAGGTTGAAATTTTTGCATGCCTGGCCCTTACCCAGTGGGGAATTTTTTTTTTTGTTTGTTTTGGAAACTGTGAGGAAAAAACCAAAATCCATGCAGTCCTTTTTGAATTATGGGGGAGAAAATATGAGCTTTTTTTAGCTGGAATATAGTGAGGGGGGAAAAAGATAATGACATATTTTTTTTAAATAGATGGATAGTAAAAGCATGTGATACCTGATGCTGGCTTTGGAAATGGATAGGCTAGGCTTTGCAGAGTGCCTGGGGCATCTCCCATCCAAAACCCAAAAAAATCCTACCTCTGACTTAAAAGCCTTGATGAGGGCAATGACAGAGCCTCGAGAGAATCCAGTTGTCACCCATGAGAAGTGACTCTTGGTTGCAGGTTAAAAAAGGACGTTGATAATTAATAACTCTTTCCTTCTGGCAGCATTTTTGAGGCACTGACAGTATTTCTCAGCTCTCCTGGGGATGAGGAGTCAGTTCTGAAAAATTTTGTGAACTAGAAAACCAAAGGGTAAGATCTTTAAGGTCAATGAAAATATTTTCCTTTGATAATTTCAAGCTTCCTGTTTTGATAGGTTTTTGGTGGGGGTTTTTTTTCCCCCTAGAAGCAGCTTAATTCTGAAGAGAGAAGACCTTTTAAACTAAAACCCTGGTATGTCACTGAAGGAAATGTAAAAGCCAAACATTTGGACAATTTGGAAACAGATTTGAGGGCGGGTTTTTTTTTTTCCAAGTTGAAATAACTGTCTGAACTACCCTCGCCTGCAAAAAGTTAAATGGGCATTTTCCCACCAGCCCCTTCCCCTTCCCAAGCCCATTGCACAGGGAGTTTCCCAGCTGGCCTGTGTTAGGTGGTGGATAGATGTAGAGATGGGGGAGCAAATGAGGTGGAGCCTCATTGGCAGGAGCAGCCTGAGAGACTTCACCGGACTCGTGATTTTAATTGTCCCAGGGCACAAGCCCTGTTTGGCTCCAGGATTTCATCCTCTTTGCCAGCCACCACCATCATGGTGTCCCAGGAGGCGCTTCAAAGGCATGTGGGTCCCATGGGACATTGAAGGTACAGATGAGCTTCTATTACGGCCTTCAGAAGCATTGAGGATGATTAACAGTCTACCTCCTGATGGGGCCTTTAACCAAGTGGAAAGTGGGATTTCGGCTCTTAAATTGTCTCTGTGCTTTTGAAATAGGCTTGTTGTCTTTGATGGGGATGGTTCTTCTTAGTTGCTGGCTGTGGTCAGGGAAGGACATGGGAGTGGGGTCAGGCAGGAGCATGGCTGGAGGGCGACGCCTTTCCAGCATCACGTCCCTTGGTGGCACTGGGCTGTTTTCAGGCAGAGCTAAGAGAAAAGGTGTCCTGGAGAAGGATGCAGGGGATGAATGGAGGTGCAGGCCTGCCCCTGAGAGGTGGCAAATGCACTTTGGCAATGCGAGTGACTGATAAATCAGAAGTAGACTGGCTGCTTTCAACCCCCTTGTCTTCAGCAGTGGATCAAGGGATGTCTAGCGCTAAACTCAGTAGTTATGCTTTTTTTCCCCCCCTCTCTAAAGCAGGACACTGACTGCTCAACTTGGTCACGTGTTTATGTGTGGCTGCACATTCCCCAGCCAGGGCTGCAGAGTTTCCAAAGACCGTCTGGGTTTTCTGCAGCTCCTTTCCCAACCCGCTGCAGAAGGGACGAGTGGGTAGGAGTGTCTGCGTGGCACAGGGATGGGTCTGCAGGCTGTGCTGCTCCAGCGAGAGGGACCAAATGCCCTCCCCACGGTGCTCTGCACAGCCCCTGGCTGGCCTGGCTGCTTTCTTTGGCGTGCCAGGAGCTCTGCTTTGCCTCTGGCAAAAGCTGCCTTGCCACTGATGTAATCAAAATCCAGATATCGCTGGGGGGAACTTATCTCCAAACGTGCCCAGCCCTGGGGCCAGCACCCCCAGCACAAGCCCACTGCCCGAGGCGGTGCTGGGAGGGTTGCGTGGCTGGTGTTGAGTAAGTCAGCTCAAAATGATGGTGTGTAGGCATGCTGCCAAGACTTGGAAAGGAGATTAGGGCTGGAAAAATTTGCTTTGACTGTCGGACCCAAGGGTCTTTGCTGACCTGGAGCCTTTGTCTTTAGATTTTCCTTCCTGGAGCGTTCCCAGAGGGCTTCCCTGTCAACATGGGTCGCACATCCTTCTTCCTACCCCTAAGTCCTGCCCAAATACCCTCTCTAGGGTGGCTCCAGTGACTCCAAGGAGCCCCAAAGATAGAGGCAATGGGAAGCTTGCTCTAGGAAGCAGACCCAATTTGTATCTTTAATTGGAGCCAGGGGGGAATGTAGGCTTTTGGGTAGGATTGAGGCCAAATGTTCGTACCAGAAACAAAAGAGAAAAATTCTCCATTGATTAAAAAAAAAAACTACCACCAACAACCAACAAACTTAAATGCTCAAAACTTGCTCATGGTATTGAGTTGGACAAAAATGGGAAGAGCAAAGAGGGATCAAAATTACACCAGTACTGCACATGTTGAGAAAGAGGTTTAGTCCATAGAGTGAGGTGTTCAAAAGGTTTGTGAACACTATGAGCACCGTTGGTAAAAAGTACTCCAGTCATGGTGTGGTGGAAAGGAGTTGCAAAAAGAAGAATGTCAGATGTTACATTAGGTTCAATCAAAAGTCTCTGGTGTCCATCCAGAGGCAGCAGTGACTCCCTGGGAGTGGAGCACGTGGGATGGAGCTGTGCATGCTGTGATCTTTAGAGCCAAGGGTTGTACCTGGCCTGCAGTTTCTCGATAGTTCCCAGCAGACCAGCCTTCTTTAAGTGTGAATCCGTTCTTCCTTCATCCCTCCACGCCATCCTCTGGTGTCAGATCCAGCGGGACCCTGTAGCAGGCAGTCTCTGGCTTTTGTGTCACTGGCAGTGGCATGGTGCTGATTTTCATCTCCTCCCCAAATTTCCAACAGGAGTGGAAGAAACTTCAGCCAGTGCTGCTCTCAGTGGGTCCATGTCGCTAGTCTCACTGCACTCCTAGGGGGTTTGTCACTGAGTGTTTCCCCTCACGGTATCAGGCTGCTTGCAAGGCACTTGCTGGTTTTGTCTTGAGTATGTGCTGGTGCTGCACCTCGTGGCTGGGCTCAGACTTCCCTGCTCTCCCACTGACCTGCTCCCTCCACCCCAATTGTTTTTCCAGACTGCATCAATAATCGAATGTGCAGAGGTAGCAGGGCACGGATCTATGTCTGAGCCCTGCTCACATTCAGTACCCCGGGAGGGAAGAGAAGAAGTGGGGGGGAAGGCTTTTTTCCCCTCTTAGAAAGCAGGAACGTGGGATGTGCGTTAGGCTTTCTTCTTCAGAGAGTATTCCTGCCTTTCTCCTCTCGCAGCTGTCCCTGGACGCGCGCACCCCGCGCCCCTCCCCGCGCATTCCTGCACAAACCCCTTTTGTTCGCTGCCCTCAGCCAATATCCAGGCAGCAACAGCAGCCCAGATGTTCCCTATCAAACTCCGAGCCATGCCAACAAACTTTGGCACACATGAAAGCGCGCTGAGGAATGGGCCTCCGCAAATACCATTTCTTTTTTTTTCTTCCCCCCACCCCTCCATTCCTGTAAGTATTTTTAAATGTTAATGGCTTCCACGCCGGGACAGCCGGCGGGGGGCTGCCAAGCCGGGCTCGGGGGCGTCTGGCAAATTAGTGGTTCAGGTATCCCCGGCGCCTCGGCGGGGCTGTGCTGACCCTGAGCCCCTGCTCTGTTTTCCCCGGTGGCTTTCCAAGGACGGGGCTGAGCCGGTGCTGTGTTCCCGTGGGCTGTGCTGTTTGGAGGCAGTGACCCGCAGCCCAGCCCGCAGTGGGGAATGCGGGCAGCGCCTTGGGGGGATTTGCTGTGAGTCTGTTTTCTCCTCGCACTGTCAGGCCTGGTTTGTGACGACCTGGAAAAGCATAGTTCAGGATGCTGCGGGGGCTGAGTGGCCCCTTTAGACTTGGCTTTGCCACAATCCCAGTGCTTGGTGGGTGTGGAAGGGAGCTGGGTTTTTGGCTGGTGTGGGATGTAGTTTTTCCTCATCTCTTTCTCAACATCTTCCCTGCAGGCAATTCCTGCTGCTGTCATTCAGCCCTGAGTCATGGTGCAATGGGGCCACTGTGCTGACCGGGAGCACTGTGGGCACCACAAGCTGACACAGATGACCAGGAGGAGCAGGAGCTGAAGAACAGCGTGGCCAGGACTCAACTCTACAAACCAGAATCGAGCTGGCTTTGGCCATGGGCAGATAGGTGAGTGCACAAGTGAAAACCTTCCTCTGCCCACAGGAGTAGAAAATCTACTTCTGCTGAGTAAAACACAGTCCTGAGGCTCTGCATGGATATGGAAGCACCCTAATGTTGCGCCCCAATGTGTAGATGTGGTTAAAGGCTGCTGCAGGTGGGAGCTGCCACCCCTTTATGCTCCTGTGCAGGCTCAGCTCTGCCCTTTGCTGCAGATGTTTCTCCTGCCACCTCAAATGGCAGAGCCATGTCCCACCTCTCCATCTCCACCACTGAATCCCACGGGGTCGGTGCCAGATTTGCTGCCAACCACCCTAACTGTGGAGAGACAGCCTTGGAGAGGAGGCAGCTGAACAAAGCGAAGGCCATTTCTGGCAGAAGATCCGTTCTTGTCTAATTTAAGCATTTGTTTCAGCACCAAGGCTCTTCAAAGACTACCTGAACTCCATTTTACCCATGCACTATAATGGCAGTGATGTATTTTTTTCACTCCTCTCTCACGCTGAAAAGATTGAAGCATTTTTGCTCAAATTTTTAAAAAGAAAGAAAGAAAGAAAAAAAGAGAATTCCTATCTGGATGAAGATCAAGGCTTGCAAAGTTTCCATGGAGGGTGGTGGACCTCTTTCCGTGGCAGTGGGCTTATCTGAGATCATACTCCTTTTCAGGAAGGGTTTTGCACAAGAAGGGATGGTATGAGCCATTTTCTGCCTCCTTCTCTCAGCCAAATTCACTGCAAGGTCCCAGAGAAGGGAAAACAGCTCAATTCCAGCCTGGAGTTGAATGGAGAGGAAGCAAAGACTTTGGAGAAGTTCAGAGGACATTCAGATGTGCACTCGATAGCCGTGACTGCGAGAGGGAGAGGAAAGGAGTTTGCACAATGCAAGCACTGGAGGCAGCTCTTGGCTCCAAGGACGTGCTCTGATGGGCAGCAGTGAGCTCCTGTGGAGGGGCCTGATTGGGTGAACTGGGTGAATTGAACTGGATGAGGGCAGGAGCCACTTCCAGAAACATCCTCCCCACCCCCAGGCTTGTGCCTCTTGCAGTGGTGACAGAGATCCTCAAAGGACAGTGTCAGCTGCACCCTCTGTATCCCTGTCCTGGCCGTGGACCTCGGAAAATAAATGCAACCTTCGAGAAAAGGTTAAGATAAAGAGGTGGTGGAAGAAAAATGGTCTGAGCCGATGAAAACCTCTTCTCCGGAGGGAGAGAGAAAGAGAAGGGAAAAAAAGACTGTGGTTATTTTTTTTTTACAAAGGATTTGCAGAGACTATTTCTAGCAAGTGGGAGAAACTGAGCGCCAGTCTCTGGTTCCCTTCATTAAGGGGGGAAGGCAGCACCACTGAATTTGCCATTAAAATAGTGGTAATAATCATAATAAAAAACATGGCCCTTAAATTATCCTATTTAAAAATAAAATAAAATATAAAATCAAGAGGTAGCTGCCATTTCACATGTGGTCTGGTTTAAATCCTGGGAGCAACGTGGCCCCTGAGATCTAACCTGTTGGAGTAGATTCCTGCTGTGTTCAAAGGCAATGGTGAACCCTTGAATTTGCTTTCAGACTTGGGCTGGGGCTGTTAAGGTTTTTTTTGAAGCCCTGAGCAAGTTGGGGAAGATCTCTTCTCATGATCAGGCAGTCTGTGGGAAAAATATATTGGTAGGCTTGCATGGAGGGAAGGGTTTGGGATGTGAGGCAAGTCTCTCTCCAGATGCTCCCAGGATTGTTTTGTGGCTTACGCAGAAAGTCTGCAATCTTTGGGGCTTCACATAAAACCTGGAGGACAAAGGTCTTTCCTGTAAGCACAGGCAGAGTCAGATTCCCCAAATGAGGCCAATTTCAGCAGTTGATCTTCATTTAACACTCCCAAGCTGGATGAAAAATTGCAGACTGAATCGGACCATGTGTACTTCGGAGGGTTTTCTGGTTGCTGGTGCACAGGTGTTGCTCCAGGGAGTTTGCAAACGTACCCTGATATACACTGGCTCGATAATCCTGCTTTTCTGAGCTGGACAGTCCATATTGGATTCAAAGGCAATGCTGGCTCAGTCTCAAAACTCAGGATATCTGTTTGTCCTCCCCAGTTCATCTTCAGTTTCTCTCTGTTTGTGAGCGCATTGCTACACTGAGCATGTGGACAGGGATTGCAGAGCCTTTTCTCCTGCTAGGAGAGGGATCTGGAAACAATTACAAGCTGCTCATGCTTAATCACTCGGGTAAATCTTAAATGCCTGTCTTAATATTTTGCAGGACTGAAGATGGCATCTGAATTGTTGTGTTGTGCAGGTTACCCGGCAGAGCACACAGACTTTGACAGTTTTGCTCTGTGCGTGTTTCAGGGGTCCTGAGGACCCCACAGCTTCTCTGAAATTCAGGTACAATTTCAAAGGAAAACTAAAATGCGAAGGGAGGGGAAAAAAGACCCCAAAGTGTTTGCCTGATATTTGTACAAATTGTCACCTCAGTCACGTTCTTATGAACCTTTGCTGAACCTGAACATTTGTACCTCAAACTGAACAAGAAGAGAGTATTAAATGAGTATAAAAAATAAAAAATGAAATCCCCTGTGAAAATGAAGGCAACCAAAATAACTCACAAATCTGGGCTGAAGTCAGTCAATGACAAGACAAAACAATAGAAGTCCTTCTTTCCTTCCTTAAATATTGAAATGCTTCACTTCAGCATTCTCAGGCTGAAGCAGATTACTTTATTGAACGTCATTTAGTTTGAAGCTTTCTTTTATGTTTTCATTTTCAATGGATCTAAATTTAGAAGGAAGTGAGTTGTGTGTTTTAGCTTGACTTTTAAAAAAGATTAAATAGTCTCCAAGCAAACCAGAACATTTTGTTACTGGTCAAGCAAAATGTTTTTGGTTGACCCAAAATGAATTGAGATGTTCTCATTATATTAAGTCTTTCCTCTTCAGCTCAGCTCCAAAACCAGAATTTTCCACCACCAGAAGAAAGCAGTCATCCTTGTTTTCACCTTCCTGCTGCAGCAGTAAAGGTCTAATTTTGGTTGCTCCTGTTTTAATCAGAGCTTGCTTTATTAACCTCTCCATTTGCTACTGCAGGCTGAGGTCTGTGATATCAGTGTTTGTAGCCAGGGTGTGGTACAGATCGCTCTCCAACTATCTCAGATACCTCACCAAGGAGCTGCTAAGCCTCCCTGGCCATCAGCCTGCTTATTTACGGGCTTTATAGCTATGGTTCAGACCCTGCCAGGGTCTGAAACACTTGGAAATCATCATTAGTGTGTGGTGTTAGTAAGCCTGTGGGTGTCAGCTGGGTGTGCAGTCATGGCAGTATTCAAAAACTAAAGAAAACACTCTCCTCCCACAGAAACCGCTGAAAAACAACTTCTACACAAACATTGTGAAAGGCAGCAACTGACTGATGGGGAGGACTTTCTAAAGCCATGGAAGGAGGTTACCTACTAAGGCCTCGGGAAGAGCCAAGCACTCTATCTCAGCAGTCCTTTGAAATCCTCCTCCCAGATCCAGCCTGGGCGAGGAACCCTTCACTAAGATCACCTATAAACACAGGGGGGTTTATATCTGTTTTGTTTGTGCTTGTTATGGGGAGAAAGCATCGAAATTTTGTGAACTTTATTGCACTAAAGACACAATGTTTCATCTTAAAGACTTCCAAATTGTGTGTGGGGTGGTCAGGGCCGCAGGTGGAAGCAGCTCATCCCTCGGAGCTCCCCGAGTACTGCACCCAAAGTTGGCCGTGCTGTCTCAGAGCTCCTGTTTATAGTGCTGAGGATAACCTGCCTGAACTTGGGCTCCCTCCGCCTCTCAGGCAGCTGAGGGGATGGTGAGGTCCTAACCCTGCACGTCTGTCTGTTGTAGCTTAAGTGTTTGGAGGATGGGGAATTAAGATAGTGTGTGTCTTGCAGCTTGCTGGTCTCCAAATGGGTTCCTTGGTTGTTCTTTTTGATATTTCTTCTCTATATTTGTGTTACAGACACCTTCAGAGACCCTGAATGAGGAGGAGGTGGATGTGCTCTGGACAAGGCTCCACGGAGAAATATCTGGTATCTTCCCGCAAGGATACAGGAAAGGTGAGGGGATGGCTTGGTTTGCACATAGGTAGGTGTTGTCACACATCCTTCTGTGGCACTGAACACGTGGCCTGACCTGGTGTCCCTTCAGCCACCCAGGCTGAAAACGAGCCAAACCAGCGTGCACAGATTCCATGCTGTGCCTTCCCACAAACAGCAGCATTTCTGGGGTGCCCTGTGGGAATGCAGCAGGATGGGAGCAGCGTCCCACGCCACTCCCAGCATTTCACTTGCAGAAGGGAGCTGTCTCAGCCCAGCGTGCCGTGGTGCAGAGCTGGGAGAGGACAACATCCTGCAGCAGGTGGCTTGTGAAGCTGGAAGGAGGGACATCAACTGGCCAACGCACGCTGGGCTCGGCTGTCACTCTGGTGCTGACTGGAACTTTATGGTAGGAAAGTGATTTTCACATCATGTAATACTCTACTGCAAATACGTATTACAAGCAGTGCTGGCTCTTGGGTGTGGCAACCATCTGTCCCTCTGTCTTGCCGTGAAAAGACAAGGATTTCCCACAGAGACTCCGGCAGGGGTGGCAGGAGCTGCACAGCTGATGGCACTGGAAGTGGTGCAGATGCGTGTGCCCAAGGGGAGGGTGATGGGGCTGTGACAGCAGCAGGAGGAGGTGGGAATGGTTTGGGAAGTACCACTGTCGTGGGAACAAGGGTGGGAGAGGTGTCAGGAGCTGGCCAGTTCTCAGCTGGCAGCAGCACACCCTGAGGGAGGTGGGTTGTCTCTAATGGGACAACATTAATGATGCAGCAGAGCAAGGTCAAAAATGTTGCTCAGCAGCCTGAACCCATGAGGGGCCTGGGGGTCTCTCCATCTCCTCTGGAGCATGTGTGGGGATCCACACACCAGGATCTCCAAAACCTGCATCTCGCTGTCCCAGGACTGCACTGACCTTTCCTCTGCCTTGCCAGGCAGATGTTTGTTGTTAAAAATACCTGAATGGAGGCTCTGTGAGGGTCTTGAGTCAATTCTCTCCACCTTTGCTGCCCTGGCTCCTCTCTAGCCTGAGTCTCGCTTTCTTCTTCACCTATCCACCACGGGCACTGAAAACACATTTCCCCTGTCTCTTTACAGCTGTGTTTTATATATTTAAAGGCTGTTATCGTGTCTTCTCCCCCACACTTCTCTCCCATCCAGACTAAACAACCCCAGCTCATTCTCTTGAGCGTGTAACAACAATAAGTTTGTTTGATGAAAACTCAATTTGTTTAGTGCAGTGGTTCTAATCACTCAAGTTATGCCAAAGATAACAAATATTTAGCAAATTTCTCTTCAAATCTTTAATTTTATCAACTGTTTTGACAGTTAGATTATGGTTTTTACACAAAGGGTTAGAATGAAAGCAATTGCTTTCTAGTTTTTCTGTATAAACATTTGAATTACGACTTTTACGTTACGCAATGCAATTAAAAGCATTATAGAACTGTCATGAAGTATTTAACTTGGGATTATAAAAAGTATTATTTTAATTATATTTTAAAACTATTTAGAAATGATCTTTTTAAAGTAATTAGCTACAACAATATTTCTTTAGCTATACAAAAACATGTATCAATAATTACTCATTTCCACTTCTTTTACTGTTTAGCTCTGGTTTTCCCAGCCAAAATGGTAAATTTATAATCTTCAGGATATTTCTGGTAGTAAAAAATTTATTTGTTTTTAATTTTACCAGCTTTTTTTTTAAGGTGCTTTTAATTAGCGAGCTTTTAATCCTGTTTAGATTTTTTTTTCATGCAAATAATTTAAGATGAGGAGTTACTAGAGCATATTTTTGTCTGTGTGGAAAAATGAGGTGAGAAAGACTCCAAAAATGCCAGTAGGACTGTTAATTTTTTTTTTTTTAAAGAAAACATTTATATTTCATGCTGAGCTTTCTGCCAGTTCAGATGTGATTTTCTGAAAGCCGAACTTGTCTTAAGGGAAAAGCTCAAAAGCTGAAACAAGAAAACGTGGGGTGGGGGCCTTAAAAGCCGAGATGTTTGGAGGCTGAGTTTCAAAGCAAACACGTCACTGTAATGAGAAGTGTCCTGGACAAACACGCCGCTCTCCCCACCCAGCTCTGCTGGTCACCAGCCCTGTGTGGTGTGGGGTCCCTGTGGGAACACCTCACCCCAGTTTGGCTGCTGACAGCCCCGGGTAAAAATCAGACAATTTCTGCAGCCCTGGTCTGTCCTCCTGTTCCATCCCCCTGGCTGTAGTGGGACTTCAGTGCCACAGGTGCCATGGACAGCCCTGTGAGATTTGCTGGGAGCACTGCTAGGACGTGTCCCCTCTTTCCCTGGGAACTGAGGAGCAAAATTTGGACCTTTTAAAGTAAAACAGCTGTGGGTTCAAACCACAGCCTTAGACCAGGGGTCAGGACTTTACCCGTAAGGTCTCTGTGGAAGGTAACTCGGAGGAAGCAAAGCCACAGACTTAAACTTGCTCTGTAAGTCTGCCTCTTCGCTAGAAAATTTTGCACAGAGCCACAAATCAAAAGATGTTGAAAACCTTTGGTTTCTGATGTAGTTTTTTTCACTCAGTACCTCTTTATATAAGTGGATTTTTGTTTCCTTCTATGAAGTTCTTACAAGCCAAAAGACTGCCTTGGTCCCAGAAATGACGGTGCTGACTTAATCCCACTTACCAGGC
The DNA here is from genome assembly GCA_035584735.1 of Pseudotriccus pelzelni. Classification (NCBI taxonomy): domain Eukaryota; kingdom Metazoa; phylum Chordata; class Aves; order Passeriformes; family Tyrannidae; genus Pseudotriccus; species Pseudotriccus pelzelni. The sequence continues at coordinate 28,532,240 of JAWMRA010000005.1, read as the reverse complement.
AGCTGAAGGGAACAGAAACTGAGGAGAAGGAATAGTGCTGTTTTTTTTTTTTAATTCAGTTTTTTTCACCTTACTCCAGAATGAGAATAATTCATTTTACAGCAGAAACACTGCTTGCATTAGATGTACCTGCATTTTGCCATAACTCCTCAAGCCAGCCCATTGCAGCAGGGACAGGATAACGCTGGGGTTACATTCTGGAAGTGTTTCTGGGGTTTGAATTACTGGTGCTGTGCTCACACAGTGCCATGGCTTGTCTGGACATGGTGGTTCTTCCTAAGCCAGCCTGTCTTATGATCTGGTGAAAGATGGGATAATATTGGCATAAGATACAGTTTGGATGGATACAATGGACAGTAAAAGTCAGAAAGAGGACTAAATTGATTTAGGAATTTTTGGCTGTGTTATTTTCACAATGTTTTTTCCCCATTAGATGTCAGAGTCCTTGGAAGCTCATTATAGAGTCTGAAACATAAGCAGAAAGGAAACTTCCCTATACAAGTCTCACATTAGGGCTCAGTCCTCACATGGGAAAATGTTGCTTTGTGTGTTAGTGTGACAGTGTGCAAGTGCAAGAATAGAGTTTAAAATATATTATCTAAGTCAGGGAGCCCCTTGCTGGAAGAGCTTATTTGGCTCTTAAAACCCCCCAAAGTTTTCAGTCTGAAACCGATGCAAATTGAAGTTATGTCCTGGTACAAATTGCATCTGTCCTGGGTTGAAATGTCATCTGAGGTCTGACCCTGAGGTCTGACCTAGGGAGCCCAATTTACCAGCCTGTGATGACATTTCCACGCTGATTTGGGAACTGCACGAGAAAAGATGTTTCTGTGATCTGTTGGTGCTCCCTGCTTCTGGAATCAGCAGACTCCAGGCCAATTAGACCAGGAGAAAATGGATGCAGCGGTCATGGGGGTCTCCAGATCTGTTAGTGAGGGAGCTGCTCTTGAAGCACAAAAAGATACAGGACTCAAATCCAGTCCCAGATGTAACAGGAAAGTTTGTGTTGTTCCTGGGGATATTGGTCCAGGAGATGGAAACGTTTTCTATTTTCTCTTCTTGCCTTGTCCAGCCTGCATTTTAGCAACATTTGCTTGGAAAACACTTTATTCCTAGGTGGCAAATGTTCAGTGCCGTGTTCTGCTCGCAAGACTTTAAACAGCCAGAGAACTCGGTCAGCCTGCATTTTCTAAACCTGCTGTTGGTAAATGCTCCATGAAACGACTTCACTGGGCTGTAATTGTTCCTGGAGCAAGCTGGCCCAAAGGCCAGCAATTAAACCTTTGGCTGATGGAAGCTGTTAGCATGCACTGCTGCTTTGCCTATAGCATTCTAGTTAACAACTCTGAAGTCTTTATACTTTTCCTATAAAACATGTGGGATCTCTGTGCCTGCAATATCTGTGGCAGTAAAGTGAACATGGTGCTTCACTTCTGTTCATAGCACTAAAACTTGGAAGAGAAGAAAGAGCCAAAGTTCAAGAAGTACGTTTTTGTACTTCATGAAGCACATTCAGTCGATATCTGTGGGTTTGGTGCGGCCTCTTACTGTGATTTAGATATCAGAACAGGTTTAGATTTGTGACTCTTATATGGGTATCTAAAAGGGAATTAGGTGCCCACACCTTGGGCTGGCCAACACTGTTCCATTGTAAAATTCAAGCTGACACCTGGTTCTGCCATCTGGACTCCATGGAGTCTGAGAGTGTTTGAGTCAAAGTTGGATATGGCTCTTACTCAGATCTCTCCTGTGCTCAGTCAGGTTTCCTAGAGGAAACCATAATCCTTTCTGAAGGGCCACTCAGCGTCCCTCTGCCCCAGGCTCATTCAGGAAGGATCTCCTAGGTGAGATAACCATGCTCTCCTCCTTCTCCGCTGGATGCCTGCAACTCAGCATCAAGGCCTCCAGCTGAGCTGCAGGTGAGAAAGGGTGGCACTTGTGTTCCCCAAAGGCACTCACTGGGCCAAATCCCATCAGAAACACTTAACGCCTGCCAGTTCAGGGCTGGTATTTATGGGATGTGTTAGTCATGCAGGAGCTGCTGGAAGTGCTGCCGTGGTAAATTGCAGTGTCATCCGTGGCCATCAAGTTATGGGCTTGCTTGGGGAGCTCCAGAGCTTGACTAATCCCTTACAGGTTGGAGTCAGGGAGGGATGTGGTCAGGCACTGGAAATGTCCCTGTTTTACTGCCGATGATGTATTACTGAAGCCCACAGGCCCCTGGGCTGCTGCAGCTAAGCCGGGGGCTCGTGCCTTTATGCTCCCGGTGGGAGGGGAGCTCATCCACAGGGCCTCTGACAGCAGCCACCAGAGCTTGGGATGGAAGGGAAAACGCTTCTTTTCGTGGATACTGAGGGATAGTGCTGTTTGTTGTGGGATCTTTTCAGTTTGTACCTAAGGATGGGAGCGTGTGTGTGCGCAATCTGGTGCACAGTGGTCAGAGCAGACTTTCAGGAACATCAGTGTGGGCGAAGTAATACTTTTCCTTGCTGGCCTTCCAGTGCTTAAAGGCAGCTTGTAAGAAAAGAGAGAAAGCGACTTTTTACATGGGCAGATTGTGACAACAGGGCAAGGAGGAATGGTTTTAAATGGAAAGAGATTTAGATTAGATATTAAGAAGAAATTCCTCCCGGTGAGGGTGGTGAGGCCCTGGCACAGGTTTCCCAGAGGAGCTGTGGATGCCCCATCCCTGGAAGTGTCCAAGGCCAGGTTGGACGGGGCTTGGAGCAACCTGCTCCAGTGGAAGGTGTCCCTGCCCAGGGAAGGGGGTGGAATGAGATGAGCTTTAATGTTCCTTCCAATCCAAACCACTCCGTGATTCCGTGATTTCCTCACAGTGGTGTCACTGGAACTTTAACTAGACACACTGGAGCAGGACCTCACCTGCTCTTATTTACATTAATTATAGATTACAAAAGCCGGAGGGCGGGGCAGTGGAGGGTGTTAACGCTCCTTAAAGTTTTCTTTATTCGGGTGCGGCTTCCCCTCTCCATTTAAGCCTCGTTGGCCCTGTCCGGTCACGGGTCGGACTTGGATCACCTCGGAGGTCTTTTCCAGCCTCGTTGATTCTGCGCTCCTTTAGGGGCACCGCGTTCTGCGGCAGCTTTCCCCGGAGCGCGGACACCCCGCGGCCCCTCACGCCCCTCCGCCATTCTCTCTCCTTCCCCCCCAGCCCCGCCTCACGCCGCCATCTCATCCCGCCCCGCCCCGCCCCGCCCCGCCCCCGTGCGAGGCCCCCGGCCGGGCTGTCCGCGGCGTTCGCCGGCGGCGGCGGCGGCCCCGGGGAGCGCCATGGCCGAGGCCTGGGCCGGCTTCTCGCAGGAGGAGCTGCGGCGGCTGCGGGGGCAGCGCCCAGGTACGCACCGGGCGGCGGCGGGAGGCGGCACCCCCGGCAGCAGCGGTACCTGCCTCCCTTCGCCCCGCAGCCCCTCCATCCGCACCTCCCTCCGACCCCTCGGTTCAGCTGGTCCATCCGGTCCAGCCCCATCTCTCACCCTTCCCCTTGCCCACCCCCTCGCTCTGTGCCCCCACGATCTCTCGGTCGCGTTTCCAGGCTCTCCAGGCCCTTGCCCTGCTTCCACATCTCTGCCTCCGCTTTGCCCACGTGTCATCTTGTTCTTCCCCGTTCTCCGTGTTGTGTCCTCAGTTTGCCCACCAGGCTGCCTGGGACCCTTCCTCAGCCCCAGATCTGCCTCCACATGATTATCCCAGGAGCTGCCACGCTCCCGTCGTTCCTCATTTAGTCCCGCAATCCAGGCCCCTTATTCATACCTCTCCTCGTTTAGGGATGCTCATATCCTTTAGAACTCCAGATCCTTGTGCTAGCAAATACTTTCCAGCTTCCTGGGCTTTCCCCCACATCGCCTTCCTATTGACACCCTGGTCGTTTCATCCTGATGTTGGTTGTGCAGCAGTTGCTTGCCTGGAAAAACTCGTTCACAGATTCCTTGATGCTGAGATTTGTTTTTAATCGCAATTCTCCCTCTTCACTGATAGAGCTGTATGAGCCCTCGGAGCAGCAGCAGCAGCCGCCTCGCCCCCACACCGGGAACAAGCCTCGGAAGCAGTTGCAGCGGGAAAAAGCCCTCCAGCAGCAATGCCAGAGGCTGGGACTGCAGGGTGGGGCAGCCCCTGTCACTCCGGAGCAGTTGCTCTCTGCACCAAAGCACAAGCCCTGTAACCCTCAGCAGCCCGTGCCAACACCTCGTCCTCCTCCTGCTGGAGATCAAAGGCCAAGTGACAGCCAGGATCAGCAGGAGGAGGGGACACCTTGCAATGGCAGGGACAGTGCCCAGCCCCGCCCTGCACAGCCCAGCACCCAAGTGGAGAGAAAGAAAGTGGAATTGTTAGTAAGTCAGTAAAATCTGGGGTGGGGGATATTGCTCTGCATTGGTTCGTTCTTTCATTGTGAAGTAAAGTGAACTTTTCTGTGTCTAGCTGGAAGGTTTGAGAGATCAAATCATTCCCTCTCCTGTGAGGAAAGGCTGCGAGAACTGGGATTGTTCAGCCTGCAAAAGGGAAGTCTTTGGGGTGACCTAATTGTGACCTGAAGGGACCCCATAAGAAAGATGGAGAGAGGCTATTTACAAGAGCATGTAGTGATAGGGCAAGGGGGAAGGACTTCACACTGACGGAGAGTAGGTGTAGATTAGATATTAGGAAAAAATCTTCCCTGTGAGGACAGTGAAGCGCTGGCACGGGTTCCTCAGAGAAGCTGTGGATGCCTCATCCCTGCAAGTGCTCAAGGCCAGGTTGGTCAGGGCTTGGAGCAACCTGGTCTAGAGGAAGGTGTCCCTGCTTGTGACCGGGGATTGGAATGTGGTGATCTTTAAGGTCCCTTCCAGCACAAACCATTCTGTGATTCCGTGACCATATTGCTCTGCTCTGATTTTAATTTCTAGTTGGGTTAAACCTGATTGAGCACCAAATTCTGCAGTGTACATTTTTATCAGTTTAATTATTTGGGGGCTGTATTGTAAAGCAGGCCTGTGACAGAATCTGTTTTATGCAAAACATTTCCCAAAAAGAAGCTGTGTTGGCAGACTAAACAGATGGCAACTTGTAGCAGCCAGTAAGAAACTTGAAACTGCTTCTACCTAGCGGGGAAGCACATCCTTTAAATGAAAAATTCCATCCATTTCTGAAAAAGTGCTCCATGCTCTTTCTTCCAGCAAAGCTGAATTAACCAGCAGCTTATCTAGTTGTGCAGATTTTTGTTACGATCAGCGGATTTCATCTGAAAGTGTTTTTATTGCTCTGAACGACTTCTCTCAGGTGATGCTTCTTTCCTTAGAACCGAAGCCTGTTTATTGTTCCTTTGACATTTTTAGAGTTTCCTCCAGGAAGTATGACGATGAACATTTGTGTTATTTGGAGAACAGGGAGAGAAGCGAACTTTCTGTTAATTTTGATCTTCTTTTCCGTGAGCAGGCAGGAGAAATCCCGATGGGAAATCCTCCAGCAAGAGCAGCGGCTGATAGAGGAGAAGAATAAGCGCAAGAAGGCTCTGCTGGCCAGAGCTATTGCTGAGAGGTAACGGGCTGTGCTGCATGGGCTGAGTGTGGGCAAGGAGTTACTTTTCATCTGCAGACCTTGATTTAAATGTCAGGTTTTTTCCCTCCTCTCTGTGCTCTGTGTGTGCTGCTCCACAAGCGAGCAGCTGTGAGCGACGTCTCCCTTTGATGACAAGTGCTGGCTAAGAAGTCGTGACTAAGCTTTTCACCCTTCCCAAGCTGCAGCTCTGTGTGCAGATGGAAAAGTCATTACACAACTCAAGAATTAGCTGAAATCCTTGAATTTGTTGGTGAGATCATGTTTGGAAGTTGGGATGCTCAGATGCATATCCCTGTTCTGTTCCTGAGTTGTTTTTGCTGGATTTAAGCGAAGTTCATTTGATTCCTAAATTATGATGAGAAGCTGTTTGAGCTTTTGACTCTCAGGAATATGTTAAGAGTATTGAAAAGAGAAGATGATCAACTTTAATTTGAGGAAGATACCATTTTACCACTGGCTGATTAGACATGATAGAAATTCACGTGTTCTCATTTGTCTCCTAAGGGGACCAGACTTCAAGGCATTGTATAGTGAAATAGTTCAAGACTACACAGAAGGCAAGGTTTGTAGGGAAGGATGTTGGAACAGCTCATAGCACTGCATCAAGGAAAGTGCAGTGAAGCTTTCAGGTTTGCCCCAGACATGTTGTGCTCTGCCCATCAGAGCCCTTGGGTAGCACAAGTGAACACAGCCCTTACTGTGCAGAGGATTCTCTTTAAAGTCCTGAAAATTGTGTTTTCCTTAGCCAGGCAGAGAGAAAACACGAGTACATTTGTTCTGAATCGCTGCAGGACAGACAGGCATGGGTGTGATCACCAGGCTGGGTTCTTCCTCCTGGAAGCAAAGCCTGAGGAGAGAGAGGAGGACACGGGAAGTGATACCTAGGGAGTTACGTCTGACATTCACAGCCCTTCCTCAGGCTTTCAGCAATACCACAGGTGTCTTTCCCCCCCCATCAGCTGGTCTAATGAGATGGTGTCACTGCCTGCACAACTAGTCTTGGTGTCAGATACCTACTGTGGGTGTAAAACAGTAGCTGGGAAGTGTGAATTTGCTGGTGGTGATGAGAGTCACTCAGCTTGCTTGGGAGTGAAATTCATCAAAGTTTGCTGCCCTTAGCAACGTTCGGTTTTCGGGGCTAGGGAATGAATAGGCTGAGTTGAAAAAGGTTACATAAGGCTCGATTGAAATCCTTTGTGTTTGATGTAAAACTTTCCATTCGCTTCACTGGGATTTGGCTGGGCCTTTTGGGAATAATTTTGCAAAATGGAAATCAAGCTTAGGTTAGGTGACTTTTTGGCCCCTGCTAACTGGGCTTCTTTGAAAGGGGATATTTGCAGGGCTAAATGCCCTTCCCCCTCTCACTTCCCCCCAAGCCATTTCCTGTTTCCTTACACTGGGAACTGCTTGGATACAGCAGCTTCTTGTGTGTTTCCACAGTGAAGAAACACAATCCATTTTAGGCACTTTGATTATAGTCATTACGTAATTTTGCCATAGTCCTTTAATAGCAGGCATTTTAGATCCCTGTGGATACTAAAAAAGATCAAAAGCCCTAAACCACAGAGGAGAAACCTTCTGAGCAGGTCCTAAAGAAGTTGGTTGCTCTGCAGATGAAATGGAGCCTCATATGTCAAGAAGAGAGGCTTGAGAAGGGGGGCCAAAAATAAGCATCTTCCTTTTGCAGATCCAAAAGAACTCAAGCTGAAACAGTGAAACTCAAAAGGATTCAGAAGGAGCTGCAAGCTCTGGATGACATGGTGTCTGCTGACATTGGCATCCTGAGGAACCGCATTGATCAGGCCAGCCTGGAATACTCCCATGCCCGGTAAGTGACGGACAGGGAGGAGGGAACAGGGAATAGGGAATAGCTCTGCCTGACAGCAGGGAGAAAATGCTGTTTCCTGTCACCAAAGCAGTAATGAAGTTATGTCATTGTAATAAAATGCAGTTAAAGCAGTCACAGTGTGGGGGGCTTTCAGACCTTGAGGTAAAAGCATGCTTTTTATTTCCTAATTTTTCCCTTGGAGTCTGGAAACCGAAGCAAGTTTTCTGGCTGCAGAGTGTGCTGTCACGAGACGTAAGCAGTGCTTTAACTGTGCAGTTTTCCATAAGCCCTGCTTTACTGTTTCAAGGTTGTTTATTTCTTCTCAGGGGAGAAGAGGTTTTTCTTGAAAAGTCCTAAACTGAAAGTCCTTTTCAGGGAAACTTGCTGGTTGATGACAGCTCTGGTCCTTTTGGAATCAATGGGACCAATTAAGCTTAAAACATATGATACTGCTGGAGTGCTTTTGGAACTAGGACCAAAAGCTGAAGGGAAAAGCAAGCTTTCACCCTTCATAATGTGCCTTTAATCACTCTGGTTCTGATGAGTTCCTTAAATGCAAGAAATTAATTGGAACACCCCATTAGTTGTGGGTAAGCCACAACATCATCAGATAAACATCAGCGTGTTTGTGCAGCCATTTCATAAAACAGAAATGTTTGGTTGCGGTTTTTGGTTCACAATTCAATGTGTTAAATGTGCATTTCCCCTTTTGAGTTGTGCTATAGATTGACCACAGGCCAATAAACATGATAATTAATCTTTAAAAAATAGCAGTGGTAGCTAAAAAAAAATTAACATTTCTTTAGTGTAATTATAATTTAAAATATCGAAGATTAGCTGTAGTTAGAGTGGCTGATTGCATATGAATAAAGAATTTCATGTCCTCAAGTAGAAAAACATTTCAGTGTTTCATCTGGTTTCTAAAACCATTACGTGCTCCTGCAAATCTCCATACCCAAGTTTTGTAATAATGTGTCTACTTGAAATGCTTACTGGCAAAAGAGCACAGGGAGAAAACGAAGGGCTCTGACATTTGGAAAGCAGTTTTTAATGGCAAGAAGAAAAGGAGGTGCTGGTAGGACAAGTGAATAAAATTTACCAAATTCTTAATGACTTTCATAAACTTAGTCTTTTTGTGAGGGAGGGATTTGGAAATGCAAGTTAGATACTTCCAGTGTTGTAGTTTTTATGTATTACGAGCCAAAGTCAATATAGTTTTAAATGGTGTCTTTCAAAGCAAATTTTTAGTTCTTGCCTTGTGTTTTAGGGCTAAAGCAAAAATTACTTCAGTGGGTCAAAAAGTGCGATTTTAAATAGTCGTGAGCACAAACATAGTTAGGGGCATTTGACAATCACTGTGGAACTGAATTGTCATAAATATGATGTGAATAATTTGTGTGAATTCAGCCCAGAGGTTTAACTGTGCAGTTGTTTCCAGCATAGCGTTATTAGTTTTTCCATTTCACGTGTCTGACCCAGAGAAATCTTGACTTTCCCGAGAGGCAAATGTAAATGGGCATCTTCTGCCCACTGCAGATACAGCCTGAGTCAAAGTTTTGTGATGATTACATAAAAGAACATACTTGGGAAGGCTTTTCTATTTCTTGTTTCCTTCTGTTTCACTAAGCACAGGATACTGTCTTTCTTTCGCCTTGTTCAGACAGATTCTGGTTTTATAAAAGAGCTGGATTCTTTATTCAATCCCCTTACTTCCATTAGTTTTGTAAGTGCTCTGTCAGGTGCATCACGTAGCCACGCTGCAGAAACCTTTTCCTGATGAGCAAGGTTGCATCTCTTTTTCTGTTAATTAGAATGAATACACAGATTTACTGAGGCAGGGGAAGAAGCATCACTAATGCAGACACCAGCCATTAAAGTGCTGGATGCTCTCTGTGTGTTAACTTCCATAAATACTTAGAATATTTCCTTTTTGCTGTATTTATCGTGACAGGAAGTGCAAATTGGCAGGAGGTGAGTGTCGGGGGGATGCTTGCAATAAAATCCTACATCTGTCGCCACGCGGAAGTTGTGATCACTTTTGATGTCGCGTGCTGTGTCAGTCTGTGCTGCTCCTGGTTTTCTCAACGTGTCTCTGGGTGGCCAGGATCCCGATGTCCATGTGTACCCACGCTGGGCTCCTTTGAGCATCTGTATCTGTCCGGGGAGGGGGTGGTTGGGTTAGAAAAGCCCCAAACTGATGTGTGGTGTCTCAGTTCACTGGGTGGGTGTTCCTTACAAGTGTGAAAACACTGCCATTTCTGATGGTTTCTTCCTGCTGCTAGTGATGCAACCCTTCAAACAGGCAGCAAAAATGCGTGTCTGTGATTCAATGTATAGATTTCAGATGAGCGGGTTAACTCTTGGAGTGCACAGCAGCAAAGCCTAGAGTGTCCAGAGGAGTTTTGGCCAAGTCGCACTCATTTTCTTCCCTTTTGCTAACGGAGCAGCGTGTCATGAACAGCTGGCATAATGCACGTTGCATTTCAGGGATGTTAAAGTGTCTGTCAGTGTGTCAGGCTGTGGAGTGCTTTGAGAATTAACCCACTAGAAATGGTGATGATTTTGCAGGAAGCGGTACGAGAAGGCGGAGTCGGAGTACGTGGCAGCCAAGCTGGACCTGCAGCACAAGACGGAGCTTAAGGAGCACCTCACGGAGCACCTGTGCACCATCATCCAGCAGAACGAGCTCCGCAAGGCCAGGAAGCTGGAGGAGTTAATGCAGCAGCTGGATGTGGAGGCAGATGAGGAAAATCTGGAACTCGAGATCGAGGTGGAGCGGATGCTGCAGCAGCAGGAGGCAGAAGCAGGGAGACAAGGCAGCCAGTCACACAGTCACGCTGGGACAGCGAAGGAGAACCCCACTCCCAGTGGTACAGGGCGGGAGGGCGAGCATGCCAACCATGCTGCTGCTTCTGCTGTTTCTGAACAGTCTCAAAACTCCGGCACCAAATCCCTCTCCGGTATGGACAGACAAACTCAAGCGGTAGATGTGACTTCGGAAAGCTCCCCAGCTTGTTCTGCTACGTGACTGCTGGATGCAGATGAGCCAGTGGTTATGGATGATGTACTCTCTGCAGGCTTGTAGGTTATATCTGGGCTTCGGCAATGCCAGTTGTATGCACTTCATTTCCCTTTTCCTTTAATGTTGTTTTCCAATTTTAAAGGTGCTTTTTTTTTCCCAGGACTCTCATTTGGGGTTCACCATCTGTCATCGTCTCTTCTGGTTTGCGTTCATGTTCTAATGCCCAGCTCTTCCTGGGCTTTTATACCTTCCTGAAACAGGACACTTGCAAGGGAACAGTAGGGTTTTTCCAAAGATTTTCTGCCTGTTGGTATCACAGGTACCTGTTCTGAGCAGGGTGCAAGAGATAGATATCTACAGGAGAAGACACACCTTGGTCTGCTTCAGAATGCATTCTGTCCCCTGACATCTGCAATAGGATGTTCTTTTTCCTTTGTAGCCATAAGGGATTAGTTTTTAACGGTTTCTAATGCTGTGAAACCCAAGTGCTTATTTTAATTGCCTTTGTAGATGATACTCCTTCCTCATTTAAAGGACATTTGCATATTGAGGCAAATTGCAAAGTCAGTTGTAATACCTCATATTTATCACTTTGCCTGTTCCTTTCAGATAATGCTGAATCATTACCAAGCTGTACATGGATAGATCTGTTACCTATGAAATCACACCAGCTATGCTTCAACAAAAGCAACAGGTTCCAGTTTAAGATGTTGCAGAGTGTAAAAGTAGAAGCACACCAGAGAGTGTGTTACATTTATAGCTGTTCCATTGCAAACATTTTCTCCGTTGTAGTTGCCTCAAAGTGCCAATAATTAGCCAGGGATCTTGTAATAAGTAATCTCCACTGTGTATTGGAAATGTGCCTATTTTTTTATAACATTCGGTGCATTTTCTTGCCGGAAAAGCAGGTTTGTGCCCCACAAAAAGTTCATCTGGTTCACTCTTGCTGTTGAAAGGCTTTAAAGAGCTAGTCCAGGTGGAGAAAGTCTCAGGAGTTAGAAGAGGACGTAGGAAAATCTCCCACAGACTGATTGCAGCTGCAAACCGTGGGGACTTGTGCTCACAGTTATCCGCTCTGTAACGTGGAAGTGTGGGAATGCTTCCTGGAATACCTGACCTGAACGTGTCGCTCAGAGTTTATGAATGAGTTGCTGAATGACGCCACTGAGTGTAAAAATGGGACACTGATTGTCTCCATGGCTTTAACAGTGGAAAAACATGTCACTACATTTCATTTTTATTCTATTAATAAATCAGTGCATCTTGTACGTGGTGTGTTTGCTTTCAGTTGTGATATCTGAGACTAATACATGTATCCCAGGCTGTTTTTCCACAGGAGGTGATAAATGGCAGAATCAGATACGTCCTTTGGCAACTCTCCGCTGTGTGAAAGTAAAACCTTTGGAAAAGGCTGTTCCAAACTATGGAAATGTATGAAGCAAAGACATGGCAGGATACGGCTTGGCAAGAATCTCTTCAGCTGACTGGCCCAGGGCAAGAGTGGAAAATATTTACTGGTGTCTTCCATACACAGGAGAAAGTGTTTTCTAGAGAAGCCACTCATAATTGGGGTTGATTAAAGTTAGAGAACTCCAGAGTAAGGTTTGAAATACGTATGAAGCATTGCTCCATTGTTGCTGGTTTACTGCATTCCCTGTTATTTTTCTGGAAGACCTGAAGCAGAGGATTTGGTTTTATTATGAGAAAATTGTGAGTGACTTCCTTTGCTCTGTCTGCATCTGCAGGACAGCTTGTAGCAACCTGATGATGGTTTTCAGAGCTGGATACCAGCAAGTGCAGTAATAATTTAATTGTACCATTCTCCTTTCCATCCTCTGCAGCTGTCCCCAGTTGTTCCTCAAGAGATTCAAAGTCCTGTTCCTCATTACAGTTGTGTGAAGCTCGTTGGGGACACGCAGCAGAGCTTCTGACGGAAGAGTTGAGTTGCAGTGGTATTTGCTGGAATCACATGCGCTCCATTTTGCATCTAATTTGTGGTTCTCTGGTAGGCTAAAATGTGGTTAAATTAGTCCTGCTCGTTGCACCTCGTTGCCACAGGTAAGATTGTTGTTTGAACTCTGGCAAAAAATTACAAGTCCAAAGGTCTTTTTGACAACTGCTTTAGAATATGAGTTTCCTCGAATGGAGTAAGTTTATATCCAGCAAAATTGCTTAAAAGCCAGAAAAACTCTTGTGTACCATCCTGATAGTGCTGGTGCTGTTTCTGCCTGAGAGGGAAGGTGCTGTTAGAATCAGCAGGTTCTGTTCTCTGGCAAGTCCCCAAGTTGAAGTTCTGGCCAGTTCTATCAAGCTTTAACCTCTGAGCTTCCAAAATGGAGTGAGCTGGCTGGGAGCCACGTGAAACAGCCGTATGGGATACCAGCAACAGCCCAGCATTTGGTTGGACAGGCAGCTCAGGAGTTAAACTGTTTGATCTAAGTTATGAAGCCTTTCTGTGACGTGTGATACAAACCACTGCCGTGGTGTCAGTTCCACTTTGGAAGTTCTCAAATGTTTTGATGGGTGCCAGTGTGCCGGTTTAACATTCCCCCTGTGCCGGAGCCAGGGAGTCCGGTCGTAATTGTAACAGCATGTGTGCTGGTCAGAAATGCCAGGAGATGATTTTTGGGGCAACAGAAGAGTTGGGGGTTTTGACTTTTTTTTTTCCTTGAAGGAAAGAGAACCGTTGAAATTGAGGCTCTCCAAGCAGAAGCCATTTCTCCCTTCGTAGTATCTGCTGTGTCTTACAGCGTTTGGGTTTGCCGTCCCTGGAGTGTGCTGAGGGCAGGTGTGCTCTCCACCCCACTGGTGTGTTGTATCTCTTTAGAAGAATGGAAAAATAAGAAGTTCAGCATAGATCAGGAATGAATGGGCCGATCTTTAGTGAGGACCTGTTGAACACCCCCAGCAGGGAAAACAGAGCAACGTGTGATGTCTGACAGTAACACTGCAGGGCTTGTCACGGGGGACTTGCATTCTCCTGTGGCAGCGTGGCCATTTCTGTGTTGGACCAACACATTACCATGATGGGAAGAGCTGGAAAACACCAATGTACAGCCCTGTGAGAATGTTACAAAGCACAGTACGATTGTCCGTGTTGTGTTTTGGCCAGGATGTCAGGATTAGCACTCCCTCCTCTGTCAAGGAATGTTTAAATGAGCACAGATGGTCATGACTCAGCCTGGGGTTCCCATGGATATCTACTGCGTGGTGTAAAACACTTGGACAACCCCCAGTCTGATTGTATATCCAGCCAGATGAAGCTGGGCTCTGCATAGATTTGAGCTTGGGGTAGCTGTGTGGGGAGGGACTCAAGTTCTCCATCAGCCATTTGTCTTCCTAATACCTTTTGTGAAGCGTGGAGTCTTTCCTTTGAGCCTGGATCCCACCTGAGCTGAATGAGGAAAAAACAGTAAGAAAGAAATGTGGTGGCTGACATAGTGGTTGGGGGTACTGTGTTTACTGACCAACTGCATTAAGAACACGCTAGAGAGGGTTGCTCATGGAACAGTTAACCTTGGGTAGTTCAGGAGCCAAAGGGGCAGAGTACCACTGAATTCCCTCCCTTGCTGGAATTCCCTTAGTGGTCTGTATTTTCTGCTTAGGACAGTAGGATCTACAGGCTTTCTGTTCCTAACACCCGTTTGTCAAGGTTCAGATTTGGATTAGGCCCTTGTGATGTGGCTTGTCCCAGCCTGAGGACTGGAGTTTACCCCACCTTCTGTGGGATCTTTGAGCATCTGTGGGTCCTGGGCCGAGTTTGGTATTTCTGTGTGACTCTTTGTAGACACAGTGTCTTGGGTCTCTGTGCTCTGCTCTTGCACATGTCATAACTGTGTAAAAGGGTTCCTGCAGTTACTGAGAGAGAGAGAAAATTTTTCCGCAGGCCTGATCCGACCCAGAAATCTATGCTCAATGCTTTGGCATTATATCATGATCCCTTTTCTAATTCCATGGATATAAGCAGGTGTGGTGCATAAGGGGCGAAGGGCTTTGCCAGTGGCAGTGCAAACGGGGTGTAGATGTGGGCTGGTATTACAGAAACCACATGCTTGTTAAGTGCCCTGTTTAGGCTTGCCTGCATGGTCCCATTAAAGCGAGTGTTGGCTCCTTTGATGGGGCACGAGACTGGTTTCCTTCATCATTTCCCGTGATTTATGTCCCAGCAGCAAACCTGGTACGTCAGTGAGGAAAGACCAAGTAACAAGAGAGGTTAGTCAAGCCTCACCCCCTCGGCATGACAGGACATCAGGTCCTTCAAATCCTTGCCTTTGGCAGCCTGTTAGTTACAGGGTTTAAATCATGCCTTTCAAGATGCAGGAAGAGACACTAAAAAGCTTTGGCCTTTCTGAATTAGGGCCTGGGTTGTGTAGTTAGAGTCATTTTCTCAATTATCTAAACATAAATCAGTATAACGAGGCACTTGGGAGCACTGGGCAGGTTTAGTACCTTGTCTCTCCTGCCTCTGTCCGTACCACTCCCACCTGCTTGTTTGGCTGATCAGCCAGTGATTTTATTTTTCCGTGCTGCGAGGGCTGAGCTGAGCAGTGGGTTTTAATGCTTGCACTGGTTTTCACACCTGGCACATGTGTGTGAGAGGGGAGAGCTGGGAGGAGTTGCGCTCAGGCAGCAAGCAAAGCAGCCCTCACGTGTGGCAGAGATTGAACAGCCTCAGCACTCCGTGGCACACCTCCAGGGGCTGGGGACAGTGTCCTATTGAATGGGCAGTGGTGGGTGGTGACATGAGTGCAGAAAGTCAAGCAGCAGCAGGGATGCCGTTGGATGTGATATCTGGGAGTGGAAAGACGTGTGGGGGCCAGGCACTGTGTTTATCCTCTAGAGCTGGGTAGTGAACATGTGACTCCCTTTTCCAGGCCTCCACCGTGTAAGGGCTGCTCTCTTTTCTGGAGATTGCTGGATAATGAGTATGGGGTAGGCTGCCCTGTGCCCAGGTCAGCGCAGTGCTCTGGTGGAACACTGGGATCCAGTTCAGCAGACGGCAAGAAAAAAGCTTGGAGGTTCCTCACAGCAAAGAATATGAAACCCCGAGAAATGGAAGAACTCATTTTAGGCCTTGTGATGCCGTGGAAGTGCATATAAATCATCCAAGGGGAAAGCTGCAGTGTTAGGGACATCCCTTCACTCTGTGACTTGTTTTAGACTGGGGGAGGATGTGGCAAGAGGGCAGAATGAAGAGGCGCTGTTCCCCCAGACTGCGCACAGGCTGAAGCTGTGGCCCTCCCTCAGTCAGCTTTCAAGGCTTGGAGCTAAGTAAGACACCCAGAATACACCCAAACTGACCTGAAATGCTCTGTGCATGATGAAAGTGAGACATGAGCCATAAATACATCCCTGAATGATGGGCCTCTTTAACTTCCCCATGCAAGGCTTCTTGCTTTTCTTTGGCAGTTGGTAGTGCTGTCAGTGTATCTGAACACACGACTGTCTGGTGTGATCCTCTCGTGTTCATGTGATCAGGGCTGAATCTCACCCTTCAAACACCTCTCTGACGTTTTCCTGTGGTGCACAGTCATGGGTCTATGTTTTGGTTTGTGGGTGTTCCCTGATTATGCAGGGCCAGAACTCAGCCTGGGAAGGCACTGCTCTGAACTCACTGGATTGGGAGCTCCCAAATGCTGCGATGGGTTTGTCGTGAAGCAGCCACAGCCAAGGTCTTGCTGACACACAGCAGGAGCAGCTCTAGATGCGTAATTGCTGGCCTTGTGTTGCTTCTTCACTAGCACCTAAATGTCCTGAAGGAGACCCCACCGAGTTATTTCACAGCTTCCTCATTCAACAAGCCAGTAAAGGAGGTGGTGGAGCAAAGGACAGTCACTCCATGAAACACAAGCTTAGCAATGGTGTCTGGCTAATGGTTGATACTGAGCAAGGCTGCTCTGCAGTCGTAAGGTCCAGCAGCAGCAGAAACAGGAGCCCTTCAGCTACCTACTGTGTAGCTAAAGGGCATCTGACCTTCTTGACCATTGCCTCCATGTGGACCACCGTGTCCTCAGGAGAGCTGAAGGGATGGAGAGCCCTGGGAGTCATTCCTAGGCAGCAGGTAACAGCATCCCACCGTTGGTGTGACTCCTTCACAGGTATCCTGCAGGTGGTGTGTCAGCAACCCATGTTATCTTGCTTCCTTCCTTTTTCCATGTGAAAGAGACACCCTTTGCACTACCACAGCCTTAGGAGGCTGTGAGTCCTTGGGCCAGCAAGAATATCCCACTAGAAGTGTTTGTTGACTGCACGTGGTTTGTCTAAAGAGTCACAAACTGGCTGTCCCTCAGTCGTTAGTTTGGGCAACAAATCCCCTGGAGCCCCATGCTGTGAGCCTGTGTCAAAATCTCTGTTGTGTATCCTCACTGCCTTGGGAACATGAGCTAGGTAGAGTGAAACAGCTCGCTCTTTGCAGGCTCAGGTCACTGCCCCCATTCCAGTGTAGAGATCCTGTGGCCCAGGGAGGGGTTAATCCAATTCAGACGTCACCTTCCTCAAAGTTTCTCCATTTGCATCTGGCGTAGGTTTCTGAGTATCACCCCAACCCCTGCATCATGTCTTGAATAGTTCTGTAGCTGTTTAGGTGGTAACTCTGGTTGCTGATGGTGCATATTCCGTTGTCTGTGGTGCTGATGGTCTCCCAGAGGTTGTGTCTCTGGCTTGGCTGTCGTGTGAGCTGCAGCTGGTCCCACGTTGTGGTGGTTTGCTTCATGGCAGAGAAGTTGATAGGACTTGGCGTGTGGATGTGCTCGTAAAGAACCAGGTCCGTTCCAGCGCTTTCCTAACGTGCTTCCCTGATCCTCCAAGAAGAACATCTTGCAGCTGTTGTAAAAAATCATGCCTCCTTCTCTGCAGGATTTTCTTCTTGCTTCCAGATCCTTTTTTTCCCCCATCTAATTGGCTAAAATGCCAATTGTTTTCTTTTCTTTGCTCCTCAAATCAAAATATTTAGCGATGGACTTTTCTCCATGACATCCCACTGCATCCCTTAACTACTGTGGAGTGTTCATCAGTCTCACTGACACTAAACAGTTCTGCAAACATCCCTGCCAAGCAGGCAGGCTCCTGCTCCTGGACTTGCTCAGCATATCTGGTACCGTCAGTGACAGTCCCTCTGTGAGTCTCTTGGGGATGATGCTCTTGCTGGCAGAACTTGGGAAATACTTTTCTTGGCCTGACAAGTTGGACTTGGGCACTCATGATGCTCCTTCTGGCCTTGACGTTTGCAAAGCTCTATCTGCTTTTCGTAGAGGAGAGACATGATGTGCTTTCCATGGACTACTCAGTCCCCCCTGCCCCAGCTGTCTGCCACACTGGAGCCTTTCATTATTCAAACCCTTCCAAGCCACCAGTAAGTTTGCTGCTTCTGTCCTTCAAACGGTTTCCCTTCCTCCTTCCAACAGCTGCTGAGAAACTTCATGGGCCCATCTGTCCTCCAGGCCAGGCAAATAACCCCAGAGCCACCAGGCTGAGCAGAGGGTGGGTGAGCACAGGGTGGTACTGGAAGGGCTTTGATTCACAGAATTAAAACTCAGTAGGATTAAACTCGCAGCCAGTTTCAGAAGCCCGTTCCTTGCCATTCTGCCCACGTCTCACAGGCTCTGGGGTTATCCATGTTCGCCATTACACTTGCACTCAGAAATCCTTGCTTTCACCTACTGTGTCTGTAACCCCAGAGTGGCTGTTCTGAGTTGGTCACCTCTGGGGAGGTGACAGATGATAACCCATCTGGGCATTCCTGGAGAGAGCCAGAGGGAGACTTCCTGATGGAGGCGAGGCCTGGGGAAGGCATTTGGGATGGCTGCCATCCACAAACACATCAAAGGTGCGAATGGCTTTTATCAAGAGGCAGTAAAACTTTAATCCAAAGCCCACTTTAATGTATTTGCCACATATTTAAAAGGGAACTGGTTTCAGAAATGCTTTCGAGAGTTTTAAAAATTCTTCTGGACCTGTGTCTTACAACTCTTTCCACCCTGGAAACCCGATGCTTTTGTTTTTGGGATCCCAGATGTTCGGGACTCACAAGTGAGGGAAGAATAAGAACTAAAATTATTTCTAAACCTCTTCTGAAACATGGGCACAAATAGGGTTTTTTTTCCTAGCTCTAACCCTCTGGTAAACTCTGAGGGTTTTTTTTTTAATCCCAGGCCATGCTTACAGTAAATACCACCTCCTCAGTCAGCAAGTGAGACATCTTCCCATTCAGTTGTCAAAAATCCCTCATTTCCACCTCACTAAGCCTGCAAGACACTGGCCTTTTGACCTCCTGGGGTGCTTGCCCCTAGTCCGGAGCTTTAGGCTGGTCCTGTTTTGCTGGAAAAAAATCAACCTTTGGTGTGGAAAACGGGAGCAATTCCTTGGCAAGATCAGAGGAACTGTAGCCTTTCTCATTTCTTTCTTTCTTTTTTTTTTTTTTTCCCTGCGGGAGAGTTTAAACATCGCCTCTTTCATTTGGAGAGGGCGAGTGACTTTCCCATGCCGTAATACCCAGCGAGTGTTGAGAGAATGCGGTTACATAAAACCATATTTTTAATACAACCGACAGACTGTCTTGAGAGCTAAGTGTTTTTTGACAGTTTTTATGCACCTGTTAATTCAAAGCTCTTAACATGTGCCAGTTAAAAAGAGCCAGGCACTAAAACATCCACGCTGTGGACGGCAGCGGCTCAGCTGCACGCCAGAGCACAGGGAATCCGTGCAAGGTAGAAACTTGGCTTCTCTTACAGGGCCCACTGGTACACAACTGATTCAACTCAGAGTTGTGGGTTGGTTTGTTTCTTTTTTTCCCAGTCCTGCTTGGCCTTGAAGATTTCTGCTTCTGCTTTGGACCCGAGGAACAGCTGATGCTTCTTTGTGTTTCTTCTGTTTGCTCTTCCCAGCCATAAGAAAAGAGGCTGAACTTCCTGTCAGGGCCATGTCCTTTAGAAGAGACACACTGACAATACCTCCCCAGGCTCCTCTGCTAATTTGGTGCCCCCTTGTTTTGCTGATAGTGGGGTTGCTTCTTCTAATCAGTGTTGAGGCAGGCATTAGTATAGCCCAGATGGAAACCCAACACACAATCCTCCAGTGTGTCTGCTCAGGTATCACCTCCACCACGCTCAGGTGCTCTGTTCACACACAGCCTTGCTATCAGTAACATAAAGTAAGGCTGGGAAGTTATCCTACTCTTGCCTAAAGTTTTCCTTACTCTCTACCCCTTCAGTACTACCAAACTCTCAATTTAGAGATTCTGTCGGGATCATTTGAAACCTCTCAGCAAACAGATCTTCCCTCTTCCTTCTAAGGCTTCCTCCCCACACCCTGCTCCCATCACATCTCCCCAGAGCTTTGTCTGGCTGTGCACACTCTGGCCCCCCTGGTGGCCTCATCCCTGTGGAGAAAAGCTTGAAAACTCAGCACCATCTCAAAAAAAGGCTCAAAAAAGAAAACCCAGAAGGCAAATACAACAATACAAGAAACCTTGAGAATTTTGAGTACTTGCAGATGCTGGCACTGTAGTTTCTGTGGTAGAAATGACCAGCTAACCCTAAAATGAGTGGCCACTCGCTTTCTGTGCTAGCACCTGTGCACTTGGGATGTGTTTCTGTGTAAGGAAGGGTCAGCATGGCACTGCCACCCCCCTGCTGTAGAAATTTAGTCAAGTTAATCAGGCCCTCAGCTGACAATTGCACTGCCTTCAGGAGATGGGGCTGTGGCAGCTCAAGACCCTTCCCTGACCTCGGGGCCAGGAGGTATAGGGACAGTCTCTAGTGTTAAGCCCAAAGTGGGGCTGAACATCAATGTTCCTTCTTGCATCTCTGCTAAGAGGCATAAATCCTTTTCCTTACAGGCTGTGTTTGTAGGCCTGATTGCTTGAGAGTGGGAAAACTCACCATGAATATCCTGCTAGGATGGTGTCGGTGTCCCTGAATGCTGCACGTGAGCTCGAACCGACAGGAGGGTTCTTCAAGTAGGAGACAGGAGGTGAGGGCTTGTCAGGGCAATAGATGGGGCGAGGATTCCACCTCATTAACACTCAGGCTGTGTGTTGCAAAATCACCTGGCAGGACAAATCTGATCCAGATCAAGTGTGAGCACACTGTTGCTTTGTATTGAATTAGCTAGAACATGGTATATAGTGTTTTTGTTGGCTTCACCTTTTACATTGGCTGCAGGACAACATACGATACCCCATCTGGCATGAATTCTGTTGGACTATAACAATTGAGAGGATAAATTTGAGTAGGCAGAGTGGCATACACTGCATCAGCGTTTTGCTGCTTGGGGTCACAGCGGTTTTAACTGTGTCCTGGGTACCGTCAAACAAAACTCTCTGCCTCAGTACTGCTTAACTGTGCAGGTCTGTGTGATGTTCACAGAGATGTTTCCCTGAAGAAAGGTGACTCTGCTCCTGCTGAAAGGTTGTATCAGTGTGATTCTTTACATTGCTACACTGCTGTTCATGGACTTCCCCTGTAGACGATGTCCTTTTGGGGTGCGCCTTCCAAGCAAGGTTAAGGTGCAGCTGGGATGACCTCCCATTCTGGAATGACAGAACTGGAAAGGATCTCAACGTGTCCTCTAATTCATAGCCACAACCAAGTCCACCCTGTGTGTCCTGACATAAAATTGTCCTGTAGTTTCTGCACCCTGCAGCGAAGGAGACTCTGTCTCCCAGCAGCTGAAGTTTAATCCAGGGTCTAACTGGAAACTCCACTGCTACAAGCCAAATCTGGGTCGTCTTGCCCCATCAACTGTGTTCCAGGAGAATTGGTTTTCCTCTTCCCAAGGCACAGCCCTTTCTGTGTTCCCCTTGGAAGCATTTGCACAGCAGGCTCCGCAGTGAGGCAGGGAGCGAAGAATGCGTGGTGGGAAGCATCCAAAACTTGTTCAGATCTGCGCTGAGTTTCCAGTCGAGCCATCTGTGACTCATCTTCGTGCTTGTGCGTCAGCTCATGGAGAGATCCTCAGAGCAGGCAGAGCACTGGATCCCTGCGTGCTCGCACGGACACCAGCTCTGGGTTTTGTGGCGGTTGTCCTCGTGAGGGGACAGGGCTATGATGCAAGAGAAGTTCATAAGGAGAGCATGGTGGTTGTTTACTGCTGTATTTCAGCTCTGAAACACGCTCAATTTGCAACTACAAGAAAATTATGAGAGTCGTAATCCTCACTGAGAGCTGAACTACTTCTCCAAACAAGTTGACTCCATTTCCATCTGATTTAAATTTGAGAGAACTGTTCATGTCCCAAAGCTGAATGATTTTATCACCTCTTTGCCAGCCCCACTATGTGATGACAGATTTTTTTGATCAAACCAGAGAATAACTTTGCTGAGAGATCTCCCAGTTTTCACCCATCTGAGATGTTTCGTTGATGTTTCCTTAGAATCCCTTCACCCTTTCGCAGCAAAACTGTCCTGCTCTGAGAGCAAAACAGCTCTTTAGGGCTGAAGAGCAAAGGGAGGCTGCAACACAGCCTCTAGATCAAGCTCACAAGTTTCTTTCCTTAAGTTTGAAGAATATATGCAATTTTTATTCTTTTTTTTTTTTAAAGAATGTTTAGGTTAACTGCATTCAGTTAGAAGAATTGTTCATGGGCTAAAACGTGCAAACCTCATTTAGGATGATAAAAGTTGTTTTAACTATGTTGCTTAAAAATGTGCAGAGTTAAATCTAAGGGGCCTTTCTTCTGGCATGCTTTTTGTTCTTTGGAGAACTTCCTGAAAAGCCCTTCCTTGGACTGGCGATTGTGCAGCCAAAAAGCACTTGGCAGAAAGGTGGTGCGAATGCAACCTTAAACATCAGCGAAGCGCTCGAATGCCGCTGCAGTTTTCCCAGCTGCTGCTGACAAACTAATTTCCAGGACGGATGCAAAAGCTGATCTGCCTTGGACGAAGGTTTTCCTTTCCACAGCCACGTGCAGTAATGGAAACAGCAATTTCCACTGATGCTTTCTGCCCAAGAATAGATCTGTTGCAGCCTTCACACCCCCTCGCTTCAGGTATCTCTGAGTCCAAACTGGACAGTTCGGTTCCCTCTGAAATCAAGTGGCATGTTCTGAGCGTGGCTGGTCCTAAGGGCTGGAATTTCTCACTGTCAGCTATAGAGGGAGCCGTGATGAGCGAACCGGATCTGGAAGGAGCTTCAGCACAATAGGAACTGCCCCGTTAGGAAGGGAATTGTGCCGCCAGGGCTGAAGGGAGAGCTGTGCTGATCTACTCCTTAGGGTTTGTGGCCGGCCGTGTCCTGGGGTGGGGGGGAATGACTGCGACCTGGGTGGATAAAGGATGCTTTGTACTGTGGCCACATTCAGATACCTGGGGGCGGGGACCAGGGAATGAAGCAATTCTGTTTGTTTTGAACCAAAACAGTCTTAAAAAAAAATTAAAATAAAATAAAATAAAATAAACGAGGAATACTGAGTCAACTTAGGACATGGTGTTTGATCTGAAACACAATGTTTCATTTTACAGTTTAGTTTAATTTTTTTTCTAAAGTCGGGTTTTTCAATAAAAACCTCCAAAAGGCTCATTTCAGAAACACCTACGTGGAGTCACCCCCTTTGCTTTGAAAACACCTTGGAACGAAATGTTTTGAAGTTTAAAAAAAGAGCCTCCTGTATTAGGCTTGTTGGTTTTGTTTGGGTTTTTTGGCAAAAAGGGGCTTGTCAAATTCAGCCTGACTTTTTGAATGGTTTATGTCCCTCTGAAATTAAACTCTGGTCAAAATTAGTGTTCGCTGCACAAATTCACCCACTGTACCCGTGGATCTGCCGAGGGCAAAACGGAGCCTGTGATTCAACATGGAGCTGTCCCAGCCCCTTGGAACCAGGGAGGAGAACTCGGGGTGTTTGCATAAATTCAGGCTCTCAGTAATCAAAACCCAGGTCTTGCTTCCTTTCCAAGGGCATTTGGAGTCCCCTTGCTTCCAGTGGCCAGAATTCCCATTGTCTCCATGAGGGGTTAAAACACGGACTGCCACGAGATGAAGAAAGAAGAAGAGCATGGCCCCAACCCATTTTATTTATCTGCTTCCAAGGGGAAAAATATACGAGCACGAGACACGAGGTTCCTTTTCAGGCACTTTCTAATGACTCGGATGATCCAAGGAAACAAAGGAGAGCAGCCAGGAGAGCGCTGCTCTTCGGAAGGGCAGGGAAATATTTGCCAATGCAGCAGCTCTGCAGACGTGTGAGGCTGTTAAGCTCCTAATCCCATGTCTTATTTTTATGAATTTTCACACTAGTGGGATGTAATGAACGTTGAGCCCAAAGACATTAATTACTCAGGCCCTTTTTTTTTTATATTATTTTTGAGAGGAATTTCGATGGAGTGTAACGTTTGAAATTACAAGGTGTGAAATAAACTCTACAAAACTTACAGCTTTAGTGGAGGAACTCCAAAATCAAATAAAAATGCAAAACCGCTGATGAAGTCCAATTTACTGTAAAATACCCTGGATCACGGTGTTCCAGTAATTTATTTTTTTTTTCCCCCCCTCTACATACTTTGGTTAAAATAATTTATATCCGCTGCAGTGTTTATGTACCTTAAGCTTTATTTATTAAAGGATATGTATATTGCAAGCCCAGTTTTAATGA
This sequence comes from Pseudotriccus pelzelni, assembly GCA_035584735.1. Classification (NCBI taxonomy): domain Eukaryota; kingdom Metazoa; phylum Chordata; class Aves; order Passeriformes; family Tyrannidae; genus Pseudotriccus; species Pseudotriccus pelzelni. The sequence continues at coordinate 28,508,253 of JAWMRA010000005.1, read as the reverse complement.
GACATGCTGAAATCTGTAAGGCACAGTGCGACTTTTGTTCTAATCAGCACTAAATCTCTTCTCTTTGCTTTCTCTGTGCTGAAAACATTCATGTTGGGCGGAAAGGGCCGCGTGTGTAGATGAATTTCAGGTACGGACAAATATATATGTGAAGTAATAAGCAAAACTTATTCCTTTTTTCCTTCTGTCATCAGGGCAAATACTCCATCATTGTTGAGTCTGAGCGCTTACAATCGTGGATGGATTTTATCCTTATTCTTAGAACGGGACAATTACTTCTTTTTTTTTTTTTTTTTTTAAGGCAAACTGTATTTGCCAAAGATTGTGCTTTAGGTTGGCTGAAAATGTTTGTGAATTCACAGCACTTTGACGAACTGTTCTGGCAAAGGAAGAAAAAGAAATCCAAGTGGTTTGGCTTTGTTTTCTTTTTTTTATTTCATTTTGAACCAACACCCTTAAAGTAAAGTTAACAGCAACTAAAAAATACTTTGGAAACTTACAAACTTCTTAAAATTATGAATTAAATGGGGCCTTAGGGATGTTTGTTGGGGGAGTTGCTTTGAAACTTTCTTCCTGTGTTCTCATTCTTGCAAGGAAATAGAAAATAGATAATAGAAAATATATGGCCATTTCAGTGTAGCATTAGGAGTAAGTTCTAAAAATTCTTTTAGGTTTTAGGAACTTAATCAAACTGAAGCGGTATTTTCAAGACATTGTAGAAAGCCTGGCTTTCACTGACACCTCAGGGCGAGATAAAAGGTCTTTAGCTGCTTAAACTTTACTGATAGCACTTGAAAATGGAGATGATCATGCAAACGTTCCTTGTAGTCCCTAAACCGCTATTGAAAATGCTGCAGTGGTTCCTAAATTCCTTTAAAGGTAGTACAGAGCACAAACATCATGGGCAGGAAAGTGAATCTCTGCCCGTACAGAACAGTTTTTGATGAAAATTAAAAGGTCCACTTTTGCCTATTTTTGTCTCAAGTTAATGAAAGAAAGAAATAAAAAAACCTTTAGTTTAAAGATTCCCATCACAAAGAGGGCAAAATCTCTTCTGTTTCTAGAGATGTGGCACATGGAAAATTTATGGTAAAAAGGAGCTTTGCTCTCTGTTTCTGAGGCAATTTGCAGAGAAGGCCTGGCGAGCTTTATTTCCTCCTCGTGCTTTCCTCTGCACCTATTTTTCTGATGAACCTGAAGACACAAGTTCCCAGCAAAGCAAAGTGAAGTGTGAGAGCAGAGGGCAGGGGGAGACTTTACTCTGCCTGTTCCATGGAAAATGTTGGCTTTAGAAATGAATGTATTTCTCAGAAGCGAACCCCAAAGCCCAGAAATGGCTGACCGAGGGATTTAAAGGGAGAAACACTCGGAATCAGGGAGCAGAGTAATAAAGTACAGGTTTGTTCTGCAACAAATTCCAGCACTTTGCAAGAGTTTTTTAGACATATGGAAGTCCATTCAGGAGGAAAATTGGTTGCAGCCGCTGACTCAGAACCTATTGGAATCATAGTGGAAACATTTCCATTGTCTTCTGTCCTGAAGAAATGCTGTTCCTGTCCTTCCTTCCATCCCTAGCCTGCGCTCACTCTCCGGGCCATATGGATTTCATCTCCCTCAAAGACATGTAAGAGAAGAGGGTTTGGCCGTTCGAGGGTATGATGCAGTTTTGTGGACAGGAATGGCTGATTTCTACTTGATTTGCTACAAGTCAGGTAACCGACACCTCGGTTTCAAGCCACTGGCTTCGGAGGAGTTACCTGGGTGCATCTGGCTCTCCTGGCGCGGCTTTAATCGCATCACTGTGATTATTGTGCCCCTCAAGAGGAGCTTGGAGGAACGAGGGTCTGTGTTCTGACAGCCGTCAGGTTTCTTTACTGTTGGCTGTAATTGCTGGGCTGTCCCTGGGAAAGAGCGCTGAGTTGTTGTTTATCTGGATGGTTCCCCCCTTCAGCTGTTTCAGCTCGGAGACTTCATTAGTATTAAACCCAAAGCCGGGGTGCCCCAAATGCAGGGCCTGGGCGAACCAAACCCACCAAGAATCAATTTTAAGGGATCGACTCCTGTTCCTGTATGGCAGGCTCCCAAAAACGGGGGCACAGAAGGGGATGGATGCTCACCAGCAGCACTCCCTGTCCTCACAAGGTGTCTCCTCCAGACGTTCTTGTGATCATTGCCATTATCTGCCTCCTGCCACTGAGCCCAGGACAAGTTCCCCACGGAAGGGGTGACAACCTGCAGAGCAAGGAATGTTGAAGTATTTCAGCCTCTAGAAGAAAACAGTGACATTTTCAGACTGGAGCTTGGGTTGAGGGAGAGCACGAGAACAGATCAGCTCAGTCGCCGCTGCCATCCCGGACCTGCTGTGTGGCCCAGACAAGTCCCTTCCCTTCCCTGTCCCTCATTCTCTTTCATCCAGTCTTCCTTTCCCCTCCAGTGCTCCGGTAAGACCTGCCTTACACAGAGGCACCCATCTCCTCCTCCTGTTTGTGATGACAACCCCAGTGCTACCCATCAGCTCCAGCCTGGGTGGAGATGCCATTACAGAAATCTTCTCTGAAACCATTCGGGGTATCAGCTGGCTCTGCTCTTCTTGCCACTGAACTGCAAGTTTCGTGGCAATCTTCTCTGGGTACTCTGGACAATGAATGTGTTTCTTGCCATGTAATTAAATTACCCACTTGAGAAAGAAAAAGATGTGGTTTTGTTCCCATTACAAAAGCAAACAAACAAGGCCGAGGCTACTCAACAAGTGCTTTCTGGAACTCTAATAAATTGCTGAAGAAAGTTTACAGCTGAGCCCTAAAGATGGTTTAGTTTTCCAAGGGGCTGGGATGTATTTATTTCCCATTTTCTTAACCCGCAGTATGGTGAACAGTTTAACGTGCTCCTTCCAGGGTTCAGGCGGTGTCAGCCCAAACCCACGCCCTTCACCCCGAAACAGTTAACCGCTTTCTAATTAAAAACACACCAATTATTCATTTTCAAGTTTTGCATTTATTTTTCCCCATTTGCTCAGCCTGCTGTTTGGTTTTGCTTCCACTTCATTAAGACAGCTTCCAAAAAAAAAAAAAATTAAAAAATCATTTGAAAGCAAACCTAAAATCCCCAGCCCCACATGCCAAACCCAAACAACAGATGTAGCCCAGCAAGGAGCCTTTCAGCCAAGCGATGTTTTGGGTGTCAGGGGTGTATCTGTGAGGCACAGGGCTGTGCAGGCTGGTGATGGTCTTGTTCTGTGGCATCTGGAGAGAGCCTTGTCCGCTGAGGACATCAAGATTGCAGAAGGAGAGGGAGGACCGGTGATCGTCAGTGAGTGGGTCGGGCACCCCCGTGCAGCTGCTGTGGGGTCCGTGTCACGATGTGTTAGCAGTGCAGTGAGTATTCCAGCAGCTCAGCAGCCAGACCCAGGCACTCCCCTCCCGCCACAGTTTTAACACCCTCCTCACTTGAAGCACATCACTGGTGCACGAAGACGAGTGTGGACAGATGTGGGAGCAAGGCACTTAAATAGGAGTTGGTTGTTAAGCACATGCTTAAATATTTGGCTGGATTAGGAGACTGGTATTGAAGGGTTTGCTTTTAGAGAGAGACCCCAAAACATTAGAAAGTTGAGTTCGCCCCCCGCCCCACCACCCCCCCCCCCCCAGTTCATTACTGGGCCTGCCAATGACATCATTCGTTTGCAAGATGAGAAAAAGTGTTTAAACGAGATTAAAAAAAAAAAAATTAAACAAGACGCAGTTTTAATGGCCACTTACAAAGGAGATTTATGGACGTGCATAAAGCTGCTTTCCATGGCAGAGGGACTAAGCTTTTAACAGTTACCTTCCTTTGGATTTTTTTTTTCCCTCTTGCAATATAATACCCACAAATATTTGTGAGTTGTGACTGTGCTCCGAAGAGTTAGTCCTCTTCCAGAAAGGGGGGGAGGGAGCAAAGACGAAAACAGTGGTGCCAATTTGTCTGCCCAGACTCTGATTATGGGAGGTGGTGTTTTTTTTTTTCCTTTCCTGCAGGGGAGAGAAGCTGGTGGGACGCTTTTTCTCTCCGGGGTTAGGGATATGTGATACCCAGCCCGAGAGCAGTCCAGCAGACTGAACTTTCATCTCCAGCAGTGAGGGATTTAAAATGAAAAACCCAACCAAACCTTGTGGATAAACGTCTTAGTTAAATTTGCCGGAGATTCTCAGAGTTTCTGCTGGGGAAATTAGGGCCACTTGAATGTCTGATTGTAAGGAGCAGGGTGTGTGCCTGGAGAAGGGGAGAGAGAGAGGAGATCACTTGGAGGAACAGAGGTGGTTTCAATACATCTATTTATTTATTTGCGTGCCCTGGGCCCTGCCCTCCTCCCTCCTATCCTGCTATCCAGTGACCCTCGGTGCTGATTAAAGTTCCCGGGTGACCTCTGAGTGCTTTTGTTACCCTGCCTGGTAATAAAACCCTGGTTAAACGGCTGGCTTATCCAAACCCGCGGCTCCTTACGCAGCCGGCCCTGGAGCCAGCTCAAGTCTGAGCCCTTGGGAACATGCGGCTTAGCCCTAATTTAGCTTGGCCTGCCCGGGGCAAGGGGGGGAGTGGGTGGAGTTCCTGGTGGCCGTCTCAGTGCCACCAGGTAGCCGTCATAGGCGACCTGACAGGGGCACAGGCTGGTCTCTTACCAGGCAGGCAGCTCCCCTGAAATCTTCCAGGGTGGTGGAGCAGCTCAGTGAAGCCAAGCATCATCCCCCTGCAGGACTGTGCCCTGGCACCCCCCTGCTCACGTGGCTCGTGGCCACGGGCACGAAGCCGTGGGGAGGAGGCGTTTGTGCTCCTTGCACCTCAGACGTGCTGCCGATCCTGGGGGCCGGAGGCAGAGCTAATGGCCACGAGGCATCCCCGGCAAGAGCAAAACCAGGCAAGGAGAAGGGGATAGCTGAACCCTAGTCCAGATTCACAGACCATCTAGGCTGAAGATTAGGATAGCCCCTTCTTCACAGCCCCTCTTCCACTTGGCACAAAGCTCATGGACAAAGAAAATAGGAAACTGCTTCCTGCCACTGTCAGCTGGTGAACGTGCTCGTCATCTCTGTTGAAAGCTGAGTGGCAACTGTTGGAATCTAAAAACTGGGACTCGTACAGACAAACTGATGAACAAATTTCCACTCCCCCAGTCCTCTCCCCCACTTGTGTTTTATAAATGGCAAGGCAAAGGAAGGGCTCCAGCCCTGACTGGGTGTCGGGGAGGTTTGGGCAAGGCAGATAGGAAAAGGTAGGAATCCTGCTAGTGAAAACTCTAACCCAGGTACTGCACAGACTGCCCAGCTGCCCCTACCATGAAAGTCAAACCTCTAAGATTTCAGGGCACTTCCAGGGGTCATCCAGATGGGACTTTGCAGAAATGCCGTTCAGGAGGAGTTGCCCCTGGCTGCCTTTTGCCCAGCACTCCCTCCCCAGCCCTCAGCTGAGCACATCACCAAGCCTCAACTGGTGCCAGTTCCCACTGGATGGTTCTGTTGCTGTGAGGCAGCTTTAGGCCCACCTGGAGTAGCTCATACCTTTCCATCCTTCCTCACTCACATGTGGCCAGAGGAGGTGGCAAACAGAACCCCTCGGTGGTGTCCTGGGGCACCTCCCTTATTAAACCTGGTACACATCAAAAAAGCAATGCGAGTGTGTGGCTTTGCCCCACCATTCACGTGGCCTGGGGCAAAGTTGGGCATGTGTGCAACCAGCCTCAGGTTCTAAATCTTGTACAGGGAATTCTGCAATACTCCTAAATAAGCTCCCGAAGTCTAGTATTTGTCACCTCCATGAACCAGTAACAAGCCACCTTACTCTGGCTGGAGATGTGATAGCACTTCCAGGAATGACTGTGTGTGATGTGAACTCAGCCCCTGGTTCAAACTATTATGCAGTGGAATAATAAATCTCAGTACTAAATTGCTGCCCCATTTAAGCTTTGATTAGACTCTGATGGTCTGTTCACCCTGGAGCTGCTGGTATTAATCTGCATGCTAAACCCTAATTATAAACTGCTCGTGGCATTTCCAGATGATGTCAAGATGTTTGGAATTAAAAGAAACCCTGATGTTGAGTTTACAGCTTGCAATGACTGTGGACTACCTGATCCCCACAGATGTAAAAATCCACCTCTAGTGGGGAAGAAAGAAGAGAGAGAGATTTGGGCCAAGTGTGTAGCAGGAGTTTGTGGGGGGAGATCTGGCTCCAGACCCGAATTTGGGCGCACCCACACGTGTAAGGTCATCCACCTCCATGCACACACATGTTCCTGCAGGTGCTCTCTGTCTCCAGCTCCGTGGAGTTCTTATCCAGCCCTGACTGGAGCAAGTGCAGGAGGGCTTGAGACCAGACATCAAAGGGAACCAGCGTGATGAAATGACGGGAGCAGAACTTTTCAGGGTATAAGAATTCTGATTTGGCTCCCCAGCACCTGGGCATCAGCAGCACAGTCCAGCAGTGGGGATATCACTGGACAGGACAATGTGGATGCATCCTAAGATGAGCCAGAGGCAGAGGGATGCTCTGAATCGATGCCTCTCATCTGCTTTCCCCTAAGGAGCTGTGGCAGATGTTTCGGGGTGCAAAGCAGTGAAGGTCTATATTGGAGCACTGGCTCTCTAAAGTAGGTGCTGCTCTGGGCCTGGGAGAGCAGTAAGCCTCATTTGTGCCCTCCAGCCCTCTGAATCACCCATCTAAACTGCTCACACCTATCCAGGGCCTCAAAAGAGCAGCGTTGGACGGTCCCCACCATGTCACACAACACCTGACCACCTGCCATGGATCACTAATAAATGATACGTTCATTTTGGTCAGGTTTCCTAAAGGCACAAGCTTGTGCAGTGGTTCTGGCTGTCAGCTCCTGTTACTCACTGCCCTCCTGCATTTATTTATTTTTTTTTTAACTGCTAGGATGAAACAAATTTGACAGATCAGAAAAAGGGCCCTAAGACTTTACATGCTGACAAGTTTCATGAAAATAAGGTAGGGACAAGAGAGGCCCAAAGTACTTTTCCTCACTGAACAAAATACTTCACCTGAGTGCCATGATATGATTAGACAGCTGAGGACCCACACCTGAGCATCACAGGTTCTTCTGCCTGGTTTCTTTTATTTAAACTCCCGTGGAAGAGAAGATATTCAGGCAGCTGAAAGAAGAGGGTAATTGCTCTGGGAAAGGCACCTGATGTGGTGGTCAGTGCCCTGAGGATGTTACTGCTGCTCATCTGCCCTGAGTGTTTCTTGTTGGCAACAAAACCCCTGGGAAGGTTGTCAGGTCCTGTTTGTTGCCCCTGAAAACTGTCACCAAGACTGTGGTACTATAAAGTTCCTGTTCAGGGACCCTGAGAAGGTGAGGGGAACGTATCTGAGGGCTTATGACATCCTGGGGCAGCCCATATGTTAGAACTGGGAACCACAGGAGCTGCCAGTGCTGGGTTTCTTGGGAAATTTTAAGAACCAAAGAAAATACCCAAGTTAGGGAGTTTCTCACTGACCCTGCAGGCTGAGCTTGTAATTTTCCATGAGAAAATAAAGCAAAAGCAAAATGTGCTGGTCATCAGCAGAGGTGCAGATCTTTGGTTTTCCCCTTCTTGATATGCAGCTAGGGAGAGTTTGTGGTTTCTGCCTCCCCTTCTCGGAGTGTCAGACATGGTCAGAGCACAGGGGATGGGTTTTGAGGCAGGGCTCCAGCTGGTCTCACTGCTATCCTTCAAAATATTAACCATTTCTGGGAGCAGGAAGGGTCAAACTGGGGTCTAGCTGCTGTCTGTGATGTGAGGCTTGGCCTTTCAGCCGTGGGTGCTTTACCTGGCAGATTTCTGGCTATTTCAGGACCTTTCTCCTGTTCTCCCCTGGCAGAAGAGGCTCAGAGGCTCCTGCCTTGCTGGGCGTGTGAGCAGGAGGCAACCATTTGCTGGACAGCTGGGAAGGGGAGGAATGGGGCTGTAAGCAGCTGCCAGGCAGGTGCACGTTGGAGAGGAAAGGTGGGATGGGAGGATAGTGGGGAAGAGGAGCTGCCTGTTCAGCTTGACACCAGACCAGTGGGGAGGTGGAAAATGTCTGACCAACTACTTGAGGGCCTGTGGGATGTTGAAATAGTGTGTGCCTTTGCTGTCACGGGCCATCTGTGGCACGGGAGTCCCTCCCAGGCTCAGGGTCATGAGAATTGGGCTATCCCATGACCTCTGCTTTGTATTTGATGCTGGGGACAAGTTGCCTTTGCACCGGTTTCCCCATCTGAAAAACAGAAGTGTGTTGAGATCCTTGGGTAACAGCAGACCACGGTGTGGCTCCTTCATGCTTTATTCATTCTGTAGGGACTCCTGGAGGCCCCAGAGGAAGCACACGGGCTGGCTGCTGTACAGGAAGAAAGTGATGCATCTGAGACAGGTGACAAGTGTCCCATCCTCATCTGCCTTTGCCGATGGAGGGGGAGAAACTGAACACCAGAAGGCAACACCCTTGAGCATTCAGGTAAGGTGATAATATCTGCCTGTACTCCCACCTGAAGTTTTCTACAACTGTGAAGCAAGCTAAAGGAAATTGCTAATGAAGGGATCTTCCGTGCTTGTCCTGTTAGGATGGCCCTACTTCTGCTTTAGTGGCAGACTGAGACGTGCAGCTCTGTAGGGCCCTGGGACCCCTTGACTTACCGCATCCCCTCTGTCTCCTCATCTTTCTGTTCATATTTGCTTATGAACTTTGTAGACCACTTAAGTCACATGAGAAAGAAGCGATGGACCAATTATGCACCTGCCTATACCTGTCAGAGCCCAGGAGGTTCCTGCCATGCTCATTTCCACACTGCAGGTGTGCCTTGGCATAGGGCCTGTCTGGTCACAACAAGTTGAAAGATGAAACAGTCCTGTAGTGTTCTGTGTGGTCTTGGAGGCCTCCCACTGTTCCCAGTCTTCCTTCTTCTGGGACAGACAGAGCTGGAAGAGTTTCCCTTGGGTTCAACTTGTTGCAGGAGGCACCCGGGAAAGGAGGTGTTTAGGTCACTCTCAGGGTGTGATTCTGGCATCTCGTGCTGGTGTTCAGCCTGTGGGTGCTGTTATGTGTGGGCAGCACCCAGGACTCACTTCAGGGTAAAGCCACAGTAGCTGCTCTTGGAGCTGGGCCCCTTTATTGCCCTGCAGGTGAGACTCTCCCTCTGTAGCACATGCACACACATTGATGTGGTCACCCTCAGCACCAACACGCCTCCACCCACCATTCCAGGCTGTCTGCTGGTACTGGGCTGCATTCCCAAAGCCGAGGCTGGAAGGGAGAGTTGTCTGAAGGATGTGCTTAGACATGAGGAGTTCTTATTGGGGATGTCAGTGGGGACAGTGGTAAAGGTGGCACAGAGATCTCTTGCTCTGGTTTCTGTGGCTTCTGCTGTCACCTCTGTGGCAGAGGTTGTCTGGAGTAAGAGCAGTGGAAAGGGATGTTTGTGGCTGGGGCTCTGCAGCACCCACTGAAAACAGCCAGGTCAGTTGTAACATCCATTTGAAGCAGATCAGGGGAAAAGAGGGTAAAAGGCAGCTGACCAAGAAGGTGACAGCTGATCTGGGAGACAGAAAGGGGCATTTCATGCTCTGGGCAGCCCACAGGGGTATGTACAGGTAACCACCTACCCTGCCTTGCCTAGAGCTGGAGTCCCTGAGAGCCAGGGTACAAGATGCCAGCACACCAAAGCCTGCCAGATACAGCTTCACACACCCGCGTGAAGACACAGCTCCTTCCCCATCCGACATGTGGACACATGTCACAGGACATCACACACGAGTGCTCCCTCAGATGCAGAAAAAGGCCCACACCAGTATGCAATAAGGCACACATACAGCAAGGCACTCACTGCTGCTTACATAGAAGCACACGCAGCATTTTGGGCGTATTTAGACCCACACAGTTCTGTGCGCTCACACAACCTTGCCCCGATGCTTTTTCTGGCCTTTCCACGTGGTGCTCACCAGCTTTGTTCACCCCCCAAGCTGGGGACAGCAGAGCCCCGCAGCCCTGCCATGCTCATTTGGGTCTTTGAGACTGCAAAGGGTAAACTGTGACCAGAGGGGGGGCCTGAAAGCAAACTAATGATGAAAATGTCTCCTCCATGCCTGTGCCTTAATTAAATGCATGGAGAGGCTCAGGGAAGCACATCTGTTTTCAATCTGGAGCCCTTTGATGGCATCAAATGTTCTTTCCCCAGATCAGGGGGGATGGAAATTCTGGGCTGGCTGTGGCAGCTCGGAGCCCAGGCTCCAGCCACCGGGAAGCAGCGGCCTTTCCTGGCCGGCAGGACCCTGCCCCTCTTTGCTGCCAGCCCTGCTGCCCTGGGACCCTTCTGCGGTGAGGTTCGGGGGTACTTCCCACCACCTCTACCTGTGCTTGGCCACGGGGGCCAGCCGGGCCAGGACAGGCTGCTGGGACCTCTTTGCTTGCTGGCCTGAGGAGCTCCGAGTGAATCCTCTTTTTCTTTTTGTTGTTTCTCTTTTTGGCCTTTTTTTTTTTTTTTTTTTTAACCCTTCTGCTCTCTTCATTTAGCGCTCCTTTTGGTCTGTTTGTCCTAGCTCTCTGTCGCACTTTTTCTTTCTCTTTTGCTATTTTTTCCTCTTCCTTTCCTCTCCTCTCTCCTGTTCACATTTTCTCTTCCAGTTACCCTTGGTCACCTTTTCATCTGCGTTTCTCATTTTCGCTATTTCCCTCCTCCTGGCTCCTCTCCCCAGTCCCGGGAGCCTCCCCAGGGGCGCGTCCACCCTCCCCTCCAGGTGCAGCTCCGGCTGACAAGGGGGAGAGCCCTCACACCCCTCTGCGCGTCCCCCTCGCCCCTACCCGGGGGGCTCCCCCAGCCGCCCCCCACGAGGAGCTGCCGAGCTCGGCGGGGCCGGCGCTGCCACCCCCGTCCCGGTGCCACGTCCCGGCGGGGCCCCGCGGGTGCCCGGAGCGGAGCCGCCCCCGCCGTTTGAAGTGCGGGGCGGAGGGGAGGGGAGGGGAGGGCAGCGCAGGGGCGGAGGGAGCGGAGCCGCCGGCAGCGGGGGCGGAGGGACGGGGCGCACCCGCCCCAGCGGCCCCACAGCCACCCTGCGCCTCCCGGCCGGCGGCAGCTCCCCGCGCCGCCGCCCCGGCGCCCCGAGCCGGCCGCCGCCTCTCCCCTCCGGCATGTTTTAAGCCCGGCCCTGCCCGCTCCCCTTCGGGCTTCCCTACCCGCCGCCGTCGGGTCCCGTCCCGTCCCGTCCCGTTCCCCCCGCTCCGGTCCGTGCGCATCCCCCTCGGAGGGCCGGCGGCTGGGGGGGCGCGGGGGCGGTGGGCGCCCGCGGGGGGCGAGGGCAGAAAAGCCCCGCTCGGCACCATGGCGTCCAGCTATGCCCACGCCATGGAGAGGCAGGCCCTGCTGCCCGCCCGCCTCGACGGCCCCGCCGGCCTGGACAATTTACAAGCCAAGAAGAACTTCTCCGTGAGTCACCTGCTGGACCTGGAGGAGGCGGGCGACATGGTGGCCGCCCAGGCGGAGGAGGGCGGCGGCGAGCCCGGCCGGAGCTTGTTGGAGTCCCCCGGCCTGACCAGCGGCAGCGACACCCCGCAGCAGGACAGTAAGTGCGGGGTCATCCCCCCTTTCTATCTCCGCCCGGGGCGAGGGGTCGGGGGAGCCGCGGCGGCCGGTGACGGTCCCGGCCCCGAGGGGGCTCCCGCGGGGAAGCGGCCAGAGGAGCCGCCGGCCGATGCCTGGACCGGTTCCTCACGCTCCCCGAGTCGCCTTCCCCGGCGTGCAGGGAGCCCTCGGCGGGGTCGGCATCGGTCGGCTGCAAAACCGCTTGTTTTCCCCCAGCCCCGTCCCGGGAAAGGGGCAGTCTGCCCTTCGCCGCCGCGCCGCGGTGCGCTGGTCGGGTCCCGCACCCTCGGGAACCGGAGAACATCCCGGAGAGCCAAGGCGGGCAGGATCGGACTCTCGGGCGCAGCCCCCTCGCCCGTTCCTTGCCGGGGTGGTCTGAGAACGAGGCTTGGACGGGACAAGGCACGGTAGGCGGCTCAGCCGCACTCCGTCCATCCAGCCATATATCCCATCCATCTGCCTGGCCCGTCGGAGCGGTGACCGGCGCCGTGGTTTGCGGGACACCGGGAGACTGCTTGGGGATTTGGATGGAGTCCGGACGATTGTCCGACGCCCTACCCGGAGCATCGCAAACAGCCCGAGGGTGCGTGCGGGGCTCCAGAGTGGAGCCGCTAATTCCCTCCCCTCCAAGCCGCGGTTCTCCCTGATCCAGGCAGGGCAGGACAGAGTAGCCGACCTGCCTCTGAACTGCCCGTCCCGGGTCCGAGCTTGGGAGCTCAAGTAGCCGTGAACCGGCAGCCCAGCGGCTTCGGGGCAGCGGGATGGGCGCCGGCTTGCGCGGCGTTTTCCAAGGGCAGCGCTGTCAGAAGGGGTGAGGGGGTTGTGCAGGGCCAGCAACCCGCCTTACCCTCGCTCTGCTTTCTGTTAAAAAAGATCGCATCTCCGGCCGCGGGGACCGGCCGCGTTTTCGGTGCGGGTGCGGGTCGGCTGCGGCCGCTCCGCCGGGACTCCCGTGCTCTGCGCAGGGGCCGCGGCTGCGGACACGGTCTCGCTTCCGAGGAATCCCCATCCCGCGCCCGGGGCTGCCCCGCGGCTCTCGGAGAAAAGTAGGAGAAAAAAAATTTCTACGAAACGAAAATCGAACAAAAATGCCAATTGCAATGTTCGTTCGCTTTTCGTTTTCTTTTTTTTTTTTTTCGTTGGGAGCCGCCTCCGACCCTTTTCCCCCGCGGATTTCCCGGTATCCCGAAGGAAACCAGGCAGGGGAGGCGGACAGTTTTCCAAATAGCAGCCGCTCCTTACAGCAGCGCCCGTGGGATCCCCGAGCTCGTCCCGGACGGAGCCGTTCCCGGCAGGAGCATCCTCCCGGAGCGGGAGCGCGGTCGGGAAGGGAGCGAGCGGTGCGCGGCTGCCGGAGCGGCTCCTGTCTCCCCGAGAGCCGGACCGACCGCCGCTGGGGCATGGCTTCAAAAAAATTCCCTTCCAAGAACCCGGAAAAATGCAATTTCTGGGTCTGAAGGTGTATATTTTTGTGGGGAAGGCAGTGACTGTGGCTCATCCCGGTTCAGCCCCCTGAATCGCAGGACAGTCCCCAAGATATTAACCAACAAGTTAGGTAGACAGCTTTTACTTTTTCTTCCATTTCCCCATCCAGTTTCGTTTATCATAATTTATTTGGATTTATTCCTGATTTACTCCGAATTAGTCCTGGTATTACCCCTTGCCTGCTGCTGAGCTTTCTGGAGCCAGCTCGGGCAGTATGGAAAAGAGGGGCTGTGTTTCTCCAATACCCAACTTGCACTTAGAGCATGTAAAGAACAAAAAAAAAAAAACCCAGCCCAAGGGCTTATTTTCTAGCTAGCATTGCAAAGTGGGCACCAAACTGCAGCTTCAAATAATTTAGAAGTTCTCTGAACGCTGTTAAAGTTTTAATGCCGTTGTGGTGAATTAGAAAGTTTTGAAAGTGTTCTAAAGTAAGCAACTAAAAGAAAAAGAAAAAGGAGGGGGATAAATTCTCCCAGATTTGTTGAGCAGAGCTGTCATCTGGGCTTTCTGACTCTGTCACTGATGTGTTCAGCACATCCCGAGAGTCTCCGTGCCTCAGTTTCCCCACCTATTGCATCTGTTCTGTGAAGTATTTTGCAATCCGTGTAGGAAAAGGACTGTGCCAGAGCTAGGAAGTGCAACAGGGATATTATCTTTTCTCAGTGAAAAATGAGAGCTGGTTCAGTGGAAAAGCTAACACAGGGCTCAGTTATTCTCCATGTTTCTAAGGGAGAGAAGGTAAAAGCTGTTTGGAGAAATTGTGGAATGTCTCAAGAAGACTAAAAATGTTCTTTCAGCCTGGGGGGAAAATCAGCTGGTGTGCCACTGATTTCTATCCCAAACTGAAGTGAAAAGCCAAATTATTGGCGCTGTTTTTGTAATAAAAAACTAAGGGAAGAAGTTTGAGACAGAAATGACAGAAGTTTTTATTTGGGCGTTTGAGATCGAAGGAAATATTTCACCGCTATTTTGTTTGAAAGAGGCTCGGGAGAAAACATTTCTCATACTAAAAAGAGAAAAACAGTGTTTGTGTGAGAACCTCTGCTTGTGATATTTAGAGGGAGAACTGTCAGCGTGTTACAGAGCTGAGTTTTCAGCGGTGCTGTGAAACTGTCACTCTTAGTGACTTCAGTTCGACTTGGAGCTCTGAAAACCTTACCCTAAAAGCTGATACAATTCACGGCAAACCTCCCCGCCTCTGCTGCTTAGCTGGGAGGACTTTGACAAGTTCCAACTTGTCACAAAACCACCTGTTAAGGTACAACCAACTCTTCCTTTGGTAGCAGGGCTTTCACTAACTCTGGCTAAAACTGGGATGAAAATGCAGGTCCCAGCTGAGCTGAGGGGATTCCCGGAGCTTCCCAGCAAGGGCAATCAACTCTTATTGCTCCTGAGCCCTTTGAGGGTGGCAGAAACCTGTCAGTGGCCTGTGGGTTCCCGGAGCTTGTGGCTCTGAGCAGGGTTAATTCACCAGTTGCTCTTTTTTAAAAAAAGATGGCATTTTTGATCTCTGCTTTTTTTTTTTTTTTTTTATTTTTTTCTTTTGGCTGGTTGGTTAGAGTCTTGCTGCTGCTGTGGAGAAAGCGTGACCATCGAAAGGAAAATTGTTGTGCTGGAGTGAGTAAGCCCTGCTTCGGTCCAGTACGTGCTTAAGTTCTGCATGTTGGAGTTATGACTGTCCTTTAATTCCTCTTCAGTATAAAGGTGATGGCAGTCTGGGGGCTGGCAGATCACATTTAAAGCTGGGGCACAGGCTGGCTGAGTGCCCCCATGACCCCTCTGCTTCCCAAGGAAGCAGGAACCCTGCCGGACAGCCGGCAGGAGGTGAGTTTCCCTGCTCAGGCTGGGTCAAGCAGAGCATCTGTGTGGCTTCAAGCCTCCCCCCGTCTTCTCTGGCAGCAGGTCGAGAGCACGAGGAAGGGCCTTTTCAGCTAGCACGTTGTTTGGTGATGGGGCAGATGTTGCAGAGATCAGAAGCAGGCATTATTTCCAGCGAGGAGGTGACAAAGTCAGGGAGGGCTCCTCACAGCAGCAGCGCATGGAGGCAGCGCCCGGCTTGAAAGCTGCAAGGCACAGAGACTGGAAAAAGGATGAGCTGGGGCAGAAATCTCTCCATTGATGCCTGGGCTTATACCCTCTGACTCTACTGGTACTGGCCGTCTGAAGCAGGATCCGGAGCTGAAGGACCTCTGCTCCCACATGGCCGTTCTTTTTGCTTTAATTGCCTCGTTTTAATCTGAACAAGTGAGGTTGCTGCAGGAGTGAAAGACTGTGTGTAAATATGGAATTGTTTCTCTCTTTCTTTCTTTCTCTCTTTCTATTTTTCTTTTTTTTTTATTATTTTTTGCTGTTCCTGAGGTTGTCTGTGCTCCTGTGCCTCCCCATCCTTCACCAAAAAATACGCCTTCGTAAAAAGAGGTGGAAAAGCTTTGCCACCGCTTTGAAACATGAAGGAAAAGTTACTCGTTGGATTGCTGAGTTCCTGAGGATGAACGTGAGAGGCAGCGTCTGGGACAACTGCAGGGTTTTCTTCGCTTTATCTCGAAGTACTAAGTGGCTCTTTTGTTAGTAAATCGCAGCCCTTATTCCCAGAAGGTGCTGAGACTGTAGACCGGGATGTACAAAGAATAGAAAGGGGAGGGAGAAATGTGGGGTACATGGATTCAATCTGTAGGAGCTGTTTTCTTTCTCCCTTGTCCTGAAAAGTTGATGGGCGAAGGGAGAGTCTGCGGGCACCAAGTGGCTGCTGGTGCCCGCAGGTTGCGCCCAGGTGAGCCCTGAAAACCGGCCGGTCCTCAATCCCCACGGACAGTGGGGAGCATCCTCACAGGATGCTGCCATGAAAGACTTTCCAGAGTTCTCCTCTCCCAGACACCGATGCGGGAAAAGTGAGGATCAGATCAATATTATTTTTAAGACGCTTGTTTATGTTGTCTGCGTGAAAAACACAGCGGCTTTTTCTTGCCAGGGTAGCCTTTACGCGTGCCAGTTTTGCCGCCCATATCCTGGGGGCTTTGAGTAAAGGTGGAGTAACAGGCAGCTAACGCCAAGCAGTCATTAGAAGTTTAACTTCTCTCCTTTCGTGTTCTTTGGGCATCTCTCTCTAATTTCGGTCTCAGGATGGCCGGTGCATGGTTATTTCATTAAGTATCAGGGCGTCAGGTATTTTTATCTTACGTCCCTGAATCCTGCAGCTTGAGGTGGGAAAACGTTTTGTGGTTTTCACGTAAATTTCTGCAGCTTCTGGATGAAGACAGGAGGTGGAAATGTGACTGCCACATACCTGGATTGTTAAAAAGAAAAAAAAAAAGACAGGAAAAGGCAAACAAAAATGGTCAGTGTACTGTTATTAACAAAGAGAAAAAGAGCCGTGTGAATTTGGAGGAGAGAGCTGACTCGGTTTGTGTGTGCTGGCCATGCTGCTTTCCTTTTGACGGGTGAAAAGAGACTTTTATTTGTTTGGGGATTTCACTTTTTTTTGATCATAATCAGTTTTGCTTCCTGGTTCTCATGGTCTCGTAATTTGCTGATGGTATTTGTGTTTTCAATCCATCCACACAGAGCTTCCAACTTTTTAATTCGAAAAAGATTTTGCTGAAGGTTCTTACTTTCCCTCTTTCCCTCCTTAATGTAATGAAAACATTTCCATGAAAATTAGATTTTGAAATCTCTCATAAAACTTAAAGGTTTGGTCTAAACTGCTAGAACGCTTTTAATGAACATCAGCTTTCTGTCATCTGCACCGAGTTTCCAGTGCGAGCCGGCCTATTTTCCATCTTTTTGATGATGTAGAAAGCGGTGATTGCATGGGAAAATATTATCTCAAGGTTAATTTGTGCAGGCCTTACTCACACGAGTCATTGCGTGCGACTCAATGGGCCGTTTATGTGTGTGCCAATTGATGAGTATTGGCGTTTAAAGGCTTGACCAGCAGCCTTGAGTCATGCGAAAATCTTAGGGGGTTTTCTTCGGCTGGTGCAATATTTTTGCGCAGGCACGAAACGCTTTTGCTGTCGGCACTCAGGGGGCACGATCCTTTTGCCCCTGGGCAGAGGTGCAACATGCACCGAAATCCGTGGTGTGAGGAAGGCTGGGAGGAAAGAGCAAGAGCACGAGCAGAGGATAAAGCAAGGAGGGACTGGGAGAGTTCGGTGTTTGACCAGGCAGGCACAGAATTACAGGATTGTAATTCCTTCAAGGATATATTTTATTTCCCCCCCCCCCCGGTAACTGGGTTCACTCCCGTGGTTTTTGACATCACCAGAATGACTTGATGGGATTATAGGTGTTTATTCCTGGTTGCAAGTTGTTTATGATATATTTAATCGTTTTTGAAACCCATATTAAGTAGCCCTGAGGGAACTGTGTTCCTGCTGGGCCTCTGTTGCATAATGAAGTACATCACGAATATTTACCAAGTGTCACAGTATTCCAGACTTGGGCCTCTGTTTCTGGGGAAGATGAATCACTGCACTGCTGGTTCCCCACCCTACTCGCCTTTCCTAAAGCAGGCTTGGATTTTGGGGTGGATTATGGGGATTTGAAGTGAGAATCATTGCAGTCTGTCTGGAGGAGCTGTTGTCCAAGGCTCTGATGCGCTTTTCTGTTTGAACTGTCCTTGCAGCTTTATGCACGGGGCACAGAAAGGTTTCAACTTGTGCTTGGGTGGTGGAGCAGGTTTCTGGTCAGGTTCCCCCAAGACAAAGCTGTTGTATGGTCGCCTCACATGGGAAATGTCTTGAGAACCCACTGAGTGCTCTGGTGGGAGAGCAGACAGCTCGAAGTGGCCGTGAAATCCCAGCGGGTTTCGTGGCAGTTGGGTGGGGTGTGGAGAAGGATGGTAGCAGTGCCTGCTCCTGAGGGGGAGATCCAGGATAAGTTCAACTTCTTATTGGCCATTGGAGAGTCTCCACAGAGGCTGTGTTGTAGCATCTGTCAGTGGAAGCTCACACATGTGTAGACACAGGTGCCACCAGCCCTGTGACGCAGGCGTGGAGGGATTTGTCCTTTGTCACCCTGTGCTGTGACAGCAGCAGTCCTACAGCCTACCCAAGAGTCCCCCAGGGCAGTCCTGCAGTTCTCGCTCCTGCATTGGTGCCCCTGCTCACCTCTGTCATTCCTGCAGTGACCTGTAAGTGTGTGGTATGTTCCTGGCCTGTTCTTTCCTTTCCTACACTCTTTCTGCTGGACCCGGCTGGTCTCTGCTGTGTAGCCCTGGAAGATGCTGTGAGGGGGGAGTAGGAGCTCAGCAGAGCTGCACTGTGTGTCTGCTGGGACTGATGATTGAATTTAAAGAGAAGTTTCTTTCAAATGGGAACGGCTGGGGGACGCTGGTTGGGAAGGGAAGGGAGCAGTGGTGCCGAAGCTGAGGGCCACCTCCTGCAGTAGAAAGCCTGACATCTGCAGAGATGAGCCTGCGAAGGCCAAGAGGGAAGAGAGGCCTGATGAGCAAGCCAGAGAGCATCTATTTCAGCTTACATTGCCTTCTGGGCTCCTCTCTCACCTCGAGAGGCCGAGGAAAGGTTATGCCAGCGTTTAAAGCACTATCCCAGACAGTCTGGATTTCATACGTGCCCATATGAAGTGAACAGTTGCCTTGGGGTGGCAGCCCAGGACATCCTGGTGCCTTGTGTTCCTGGAAGGGAAGGTTAGAAGAGAGGTAAAGGGAGCCAGCTGTGCTCTTAACAAGTCACTACATCCTATTGCTGCAACCAGTTCATATTCCGCCCAATTTTCCCCCATTCTGGCTAGAGAAATTTTCCTATAGGAGAAACTCAGCCAGTCAGCGAGACCGCTGGGCAGGGCAAACATCCAAAGAGACGCTCAGGATCTGGCTGGGACCCTCTCCACGTCTTGATGAGCTGCTCGGGCAGCAAAACTGCCTTTGCACTGGGAGCTGGAACTCATCAGGAGCCTGGGGACACTGCTTCCTGCTCTGAAGCCACCAGTGGATGAACTTCTCCCGTGGCCTCCTTGTCCAAAGTAAAATCAAGGTTATCTGCAGTCCTGCATGACTGGGGCAAGATGAAATTGCCAGCAGCAGCTGCTGAGGGGGCAGGCTTGGAAAAGGACAGTGGCATCCAGCTCTGAAGGGGTCAGCAGTTGCAGAGACTCTGGGATCAAAGCAGGATGCCTGGTGGTGATGGAGCAGAATGGGAGGCTGCAGGAGGCAGCATCCAAAGTAGCTTCCAACCCTCTTTTGTAGCCAGTGTAGGTGCTGGACCAGTTAGGTAGGTTTTGAACCCATGGGGACCTTTAGTAGACTAAAGTTCAGTTTGCTCTTGGTTTTATTGTGCTTGTGGCTACTGGATGAGTGGTGGGTGAGCTGGGCTGAGCTGCAGCCATGCGTCAGTGAGGCCGTGAAGATCTGCTCAGTGCTTCTGGAAATCATCCTCTTTTTTTTGGAAGTGTCACTAATACGACCCACATTTGAAAGGAAAAAAAAAAAAAGCAGCTTTCAAAGAGCCATCACTTCTCCGTGTCAGCTCAGCGGAGTCGGGGCTCTGCGGGGATGGATTGGACTTTAAAAGGGAAAAGTGCCTGAGCCGTAACAGTGAAAACAGACTGTTAATGCTCTGGCCTGGTGCTGCAAAGGGCTGCCCTTGCGGGTGGCTCTGCAGGCAGCTCCGGTCTCCATGAAATCTGGGCAGGTTTCCCGTAAAGCTTCACAGTGCTCTCCCTACCTTGTGGCCTGAAATGCTGGTAGCGCTTCATGCCAGTTATCCTTCCTTGTCCTGGGCAGCATCACATTTACCCCTGGATGGAATGTACAGAGCAGAGTTTTGGGAATCTAGCACAGAATTCCTGCTTGAGGTAGATGACTTTCATACTGATAGTGCTTGGGAAAGCAGGTGCCCAGTCTGTGTCTCTTTCCTAAGTGTGTTTGTCTCTGGATATGAGCTGGTAGCGCTGCCTGTCCTGTCTTGAGTGCTTGAGCTTGTTAGAGCAAATGTATTGGTGATTTTGCAGTGAGAGAGAGGAAAAAAAGCTTTCAAGACCAGTCCAAACCCAAGCCCTGCATCCTGCTGCTGTCACTCTGAATGCTGATGGGAGTCTGTCTGTTCCTCCCCAGGGATCAGGGATGGGGGGCTGAGGAGGCAGTGGGAACGCAGCTCTGGGTGTTGCGCACACACAAGGCAGCTGAGGAGGGTGTTTGTTCTGTGTGCTCCCCAGGCAGGGAGGGCCAGTCTGCTTCGGGGGAACTGCAGGGCAGGGCTCGTAGGGCGCGGAGTGTGTGGGTGCTGGGAGAAAAGGCTTGCACCCAAAATCTCAGTTGAGACAGTCAGGCTTTTTTTCCTCCAAACACCAGTCGAGATGGCCCAGTCTGATCACCCAGCCTGTCTTTTACTGCTCCAAAATGCCTCTGTGCCTTGGCAGCAGAGTCTTGAAGTCTTTTTTTCTGTATACTCACTGCCATAACTTGACCAGGTTCACCTCACCATGCCTCAGTTTTCCTACTGGGTATGATCCTGGCCCCTAATTAGGAGCTTTAGAATTTCCTGGGTATATGTGTTATATTAGAGCTTGCCTTAAACAGAGATTTGGAAAAATTGTCCTCCCTCTGCATCACCCCCAGTAAATTACTATTTGATCTGCTTCTGCCTCTGTAATTGAGCACTTTCCCTGTTAATTAACTGGAAGAGATGCCCTTCCATGAACTGGAGCAACTTCCAGCAGGTTTGTTCCTGCAGGGAACCCACCTTACATTCAGATGCTCCTGAGTGCACCCCATGCCCCTGGGGAGAGTTGTGTTTGCTGTGTGAACCCATCCAGGGGGCGAAACACTTTTCAGTGGCAGATTTTTTGCATGTGGGCTTGAACCTCCTGAAGATCTTGGGATGCCTGGGCTCTCCACAAACCCGAAGGATACAAAGAGCAGCACGTGCCGGTGAGCTGGAAGGTCCCTGGAGCGTTTGGCTGCAGGCAGTGAAACTCCCAATGGCTGGTTGGGACAGTCACACTCCTTTTTCTTGGCTACAGCCTGGTCTCGAAGGTTTGGCCAGAAAAGATTGTTGCTTGCAGTTTGTTTCATTTGGAAAACTTCTGATACGTGTCATGGAAACTCAGAGAACTGCTCAGGAATAAGTGCCTGCGGCACGTTGCTTGTTTGCGATTTGTTTTTCATTGTTTTTCCTTAAAAAAAAAAAAAAAGAATTTGAAAAATCAGCTAATCAGCAAAAAGAAACAATCACCTGTGATTTAGGGGAGAGATCTCTCGCTGTAAATAATAAATTAGTGTCAGGAGACCAGGCAGACAGAATGGTTGATGAATATCCTGCAGGCTGAAAGTTGTTTATCAAGCCTGTTTGAAGACTTATGACTAACAAGCTCATTTACAGAGTTTGGAGTCTGTTCATGAACCGTTCTCCAGCTGGGAGGATGTGGGAATCATCAGAAAATGCGTTCACAAGTTACTCGATCATTTAAAAAAACGATCAAACAAACAAAGGCTGGTTTTTGGAAGGGAACTGTAAATTCCTCCTCCCCCCCCACTGGGTTTTCTGAGGCATTCCCGTTAGGAAAATGCAGGGCCCGGAGAAGAATGAAGAACCCCACGTCGCTTGCTAATGACCTATTTTGGTGCTAACCCTTCAGCTCAATGCCCTGCCACCAGCCAAGCCCTCCAGCTGTGGCAGAGCTGCTCCCTCAGGGGACAGCTCTGTGGGGATCGTGGGGATGGATCCATCTCGTCTCCACCGGTGATCCCCAGTGGGGAAATTTGGCTTGCTGGGAGAGCGGCTGCTCTCGCTCCTCTGACGAGGTGACAGAGATTTCCCCCACGTCACGTCACACTGCGGTGTTTTTCCACACAGTGCCCTGTAAAGGAGGGCAGCACGGGATCTGCTGCTGTCAAGTGCCAAGGGGGATGAATTCCGAGTAAGGAGCCTACACTGGAGTGCTGTGGCTCTGTGCCTTTTGCCAATCTGCTTGCCTGGCCTGGGACTAAGAGTCCTACCCAATGCAAAACTGGGTCAAAAAAAAAAGTCCAGAGAAGAAAAGCACTAAGGAGAGCTCCAGCTCCAGCTCAGGAGGACAGAAGGGGTGCTGATAGGTGCTCAGGCACAAATATGAACTGATCTCCAAGCCCACCTACGGCTGTTGCTGCAAGGGAGATGTGAGGCAGTAGGGAAAGCCTCCCAGGTCCAGAAAGGATAGGGAAACCTTGGAAGGGGCGGTGTGAGAATTTGTTGAGACCCCCAAGCACAGATCCGATGGAGACAAACGTGGAGGAATAAACAGCATAGAGTTCATCCTGCCTTGGAAATGGAGTTCTTCCCCCAAGTTTCAGTGGCAGTGTGACTTTAGTGGGAATGTGTGTCTGTTTGTTTAACCCTGAGTTTCATCTGTCCTGGCCAGTACAGTGGTGCTGCCTCCAGTTTTCCCCCCACGTTCCAGGCAGGTTGCTGTGCTGTGTTCAACTGGGGTGCATGTGGGGTAAGAGAGACCTGTTCAGCTGAGGGAGAGCACGGGGATGGGGAAGGGGTGTGATTAGCAGGAAAACTGCCCCAGAAAGCTGCCCTTCATTAGTCTAGGCAGCTTCATGTCAGCCTTTGAGAGTGCTGTGTCTCTCTGGCCAGAGACAGTCTGTGTCTGGAGGAGGTTACAGCAAAGAAGTGAAGGGGGTGCCTTGTTCTCAGAGGGTTGAATTCGGCTGGGTGGCGAATCCTGGTTTTCTTTCTGGCAGTGGTTGCCAGGCTCCCCATTCCTTCAGCCTCTCTTGCTACACCCATGGCACTGCTCTCCAGGAATCCTCAGCAGGACTTTGCTCTCTGCTGTGCTTCATTGGTCTCCCCTCCAAGTGGGAGCACTTTTGATTTGGTGATGTATCGCTGTCCCTCTCGGGCCGTGCAATGGCCAGAGTTGTTCCAGGCACTCGTGATGGTGGATTTGAGTCCGTGTTTCTGAGACTCTCTAGAAAGAAGTCCTCCCCACCCCCCCCCCTTTAATCCATCAGAGAAAAGTAAGAACAAGAGCCAGTGGCTGGGAGCAAAAGCCAGACATGCATTCAAAGGAGGTAGAAAACATGCATTTTTGAACCATGAGATGCTGTGTAATCACTAGAAATGACTCTGAAGGAGAGTGTTGGCTTCTCCATCCATGAATGTCTGGAAGCCCTTTTGGAAGAGCTGCTTTTATCAGAATTAAACTGAATTATTGGTCTCCCTAGTGGGGTAACTGGGTGAAATGCTATGGTTGGGTCTCACACAGAAACCAGCAAACCGAAGGGCTCAGCTCTGGGCCTTGGACTGATGGATGTGCTGCAGCATTCCTGAGCAATCCGATGTCAGGGATATTCCTGCCAGGAAGTTGGATCACAGGATCAGATGGAGGACACAGATCCACTTGGTGCAAGTCTGTTTACAGGTTTGAAGCAAAACATAGCAAGAAACACAAAAGGAAAGCGATGTCCTCATCTCTGTCCATAACTCAGGCCCTTACGTGAACCAGCTGCCACACATTTGTAGGACAATCCCCTCTTCCAAATCCTGCTGTTAGGAATAGCAGAGATGGGAAAGCCTCTGCAGAGCTGTGAAGGGCAAACGTCAGACATGGAAATAGCCCAACCTTCTCTTGTGTTTCAGGACCTCTTCTGGGTTTACTGGGGCTCTGAAGGAAAACAGGCTGTTGTGTGTGACTTCTGGTGTTTCTGGGCAGGCTGAGAGTCTGTGTGAACGGTGTCTCCTGTAGTCACAGCCCTGTTGGCTTTGGGTAAAATGAGGAAAACAGGGAGAGCTGCAAATCTAATCAGTGGTGGAGAGGGGGATAAACACGCTCAGCACTCTCGTGGGACAGAGCGTCTCTGACTCGGCCGGGTGAGCTCGCTGGGAAGGTCAGAGGTGGCTGTGCGGGGCTGGCACCAAGGGAAGGGAGCAAAAGGGTTTGCAGGATTGGGATGATCAGAGCTGTCACTCATCTGCTTGTGTCTGCGCTCCACTGCACATTCAGTTGTTGCCAGCCAGGGAAGAGCCTGCAAAACCAGCAGCGTCCAAAGAGCCGGAGAAGGGCAGCTCGCCCAGGAATGTTCATAGCACGAAAGCCCGGTGGCTGATCCTCTTCTCCCCCGTGGGGATGGCACCCTTCCTCCACCCCACCAGGATGGTCATTTTCCAGCACCAACGCTTGGCATTTGTGGCGGTGTGATCGTGGATGTTGGCCAGGGAGCACTGGAGTTGCGGAGGTTTCCAAATGTGCTCCATTTGGAAAGGGGCATTGAGTAAAAAAATGTGCTGAGAAATGGTTTGGCAAACGGTTTGGTTTGGAGGAGTATCGCTTTCTTTCGGTATGGTTAATAATGGGGATGTGGAGGAAAGATCAAAATAATCAGACTCCTTCGAAAGCTTGGCTGGGCTGAGCCACATTCAAAAGTCAGTCCAGGTGTGAAAAGTCAGCAGGTCTCTGAATTTGTCCCAGATTGACTCCAGGCATGATTCAAGGTTCTGAAAAAATCCTGATGTCTCCATGAGTACATTGAACCTCTCCCAGGTGGAACTATGGCCGTGGCTCTGAGGTGTTTGGTGTCACCGTGCAGTGCTCAGGTACATCTTGTTGTGCCTCACAGCTGAGGTGGGAACTGGGGGAGTCCTGTCTGCGCTGCAGAGAACATCCCTCGAGACCACCATCATCTTTGCCAAGGCCCTTCCGAAAACATGGCTATCCACTGTCGCTGTGAGGAGCTACCACAAGGTGGGAATAGGGTCATTTTGAACTGGCCGTGACGTGGCTGGATTTTGCTGCATGGGCTGTTAATCCTGTTTTAGGGGAGCCTCTTTGTAGAGACAGAAGTTCTTGCACACCGGGTGTGCAAGAGAGAGGCAGGTACCTCCTGGGGGAAGTGGCCACCCTGACTCGAGCTGGTTCTGTCGCTCGTTTGGAGGGAGTTGAGAGGATGCTCATCCTGCTGGGGCCACGGGTGTTGTTGTTAGCACAGAGCAGAAGCTGCTGGGGAAGGAGCACTGGTCTGTCCTTGAACAATGTTGATGGTCACAACAGCCAAAGACAAGGGGACCTTCCTACCTAAAAAAGGTAGCCAGGCACTTTTTCGAGTGAATTGCTTCCACATCAAGAAATGCAGGTTCTGTTCAATGCAGCAGGCAGGGAACTTCTGCTGGTTCCAGCTGGACAGGGGAAACCTCCTCCGAATGAAAGCAATTATGGAGAAAGCAGATGCTTTGGGGAAATACTTTGATTCTGGTTTTTATTTGAAAGTAGCATCTATGTTGGAGGGGGGGAGGCAGTGATTTTATAAGCCTCAAAAAGGAAAGAAGTCGCTTAGTTTGACATTCCTTTTTTTTTTTTTTTTTCTCTCCCGTGAATTTGTTTGGTAAAACTTTTAGAAGTCTCGATAGAGGTCAGCTCCAAACAGGCTTTAAAAGTAGAGGAGCAAAAGCCATCAGTTGCTGTCAGTGCCCGGTGCCCAGTCGTGTTCGGAGGGTGATACTGCGGGAAGATTTGGGGAGGTACAGAGGGGCTTTCCTGTTATTCTGGTGCCATCTACTGGTCCGAGCCCACAGGAAGGTCTGTGGCAGCGGGAAACGGGAGCGAAACGGGGTGGACGGTGTGGTGTGGTGTGGTGTGGCCGGGGTCGCACAGAGCCCTCCCTGCGCAGGGCACACGGATGCAGCTGGTGCTGCCGCTGTCCGTCTCCGCTGGAGCAATCCAGGCTGAGCTGTGCTGGGATTTTCCTTCCAACCGTGTCCTGCTCTGGGTTCTGGGGTGTTCTCTAAAAGCTTGGTCTCGCTCAGCTGCTTGGTCCTTTGCTGCTGGCATTGGTAATCCTCTCTTCTTTTATTGAGCCATCAAATTTTCAAGAAAATTTTAAGAGCTGAATTATCTTCACAGTTCCTGTTCAAATTGTCAAAATGTGGTTGAAATTGGCCAACTACTCAAAGAGAGAGATCAGAGGCAAAGAGCATGTTGCACTGTAAGCGTTTTCTCTGGAAAGCCAGTTGAAACCAGCTGGGAAAGCCGGGCTGCCCTTCTGGAAGGCACCTGCAAGGGATTTGGTGCCCAGAGCAGCCCGTTTGGGGACACAGTCTCCTCTCCAGATGCACAGCTCCTGCTGGAGGCTGGTGTGAGCTCTGCCCCGTGGTTTCTCCTCCTCTCTCTCCTGCCACACATTCCACGTTGGCTTTGCTCTCGCGGTGGCTGGGCCAGCCCCGTGTGGCACGTCCCTGAGGCGAGGATGTCCTCTCTGTTGTGGCTGCTTCAAAGGGCCAGGGCCGTCTTCGACTTGCTTCGCTCCAGTGTGGCAAGTCGTGCTTTGAGCAAGACACAGCCTGCCTTGAACTCAGCCAGCACAGGGAGCAGGGAGGAGGGAAAACCAGGAGAGGGGATGAGATCTTTGATGGGGTTTTCCGACAACCTTTCCCACTTTTTTTTATTTTACAGTTTAAAGCAAACCCTCAGCAGGAGACTTAATGGCTCAGTAGCAGGATCTGTGCCATGCAGACGTATTCTCTGCTCTAGCAAACACAGGAGGTGTTACCCCTTTGCTTACTGTCGGCAGTAACTTTTTTCGAGCTCTTGGTTTTCAAGCCTTGACGTTTCTCAGGATTATTTTCTCCAGTGATTTGAGAGAAGTCAAAGCCCTTTCTGTGCGAAAAGTAGAAGCCATGCGGAGTTTCTGGACACAGGTGAAGGCAGGAGAGACTGATGCTCAGGTACTGGAGAGTGCCAGGTGGGAGAGGATATCCCAGAGCCGTCTGGGAAGTTACAGGGATTTGGTGCTGTTTTGGGGCAGCCCAGCCTGTTTCAGCCAGTGCTGGTGGAAATACAGGGTCGATGAGTGGTTCAGGGGGATGTGGGCACCCTTCTCTCTGGACATGACTCTGGGTGAGTGCAGCAGCAGCTCTCCCGAGGCAGGCAGTGAGGATGGAACTCTTGACTTTGGCCATAGGCTGGCAGGTAACCAGGAAAGGATACAATCTGTGCCCAGGACTGAGGATGTTACTGTTTTATCAGCTCTGTGCCCCGGTAACAGATTCAATTAAACTGCCAGAACAACTGCAAAACAAACGTCTGAGCAACAGAAGAGGTTTGTGGGAGAAACTTGCGTGTTGTGTCACAGCCTGGGCTCAGCGAGCGAGAGGACTTGAAATCATCTGTGTGTAAATGATAATCCTTGGGAGCACTTTTGCTCTCCTGTTCACACGAGGCAGGACCAGATTCCTGTCAGCCACAATGAAATGTAATATTTGTTTTAGTAACTTGTCCATCCATCGGAGATGAGTTCTCCAGCTTGAAAAGGGTTTTTCATCTCCATCTCCTGCAGTCCTTCTAATGCTGGGAACTGATTTGGTCGAAATATTACTTGGGTTTAATTTATGTGGAGACTTGGGTTTTTTCTTCCTATTGCTTTTGATTCAGGGAAGCGTCTTTATTCACCAGGGGCACTTAAACTATCTGCTGAGTAAAAGCAGTGTCTAAGCTGGGAGTGGTCCCTGCATCCGCTGTGAGTTCAGCAGGCGCTGGTTCAGGAATGAACCCATGGCAGCAGATGACATGCGGTTTGATACACTCCTTCCCGTCAGATGTTGGGAAATAAAACATGATTCCGGTACAATCATTTGACAGTGTTGGCTCGGTCTCCCTATGAGTCTCTGTGTAAGGGGAGTAAATTTAAAAGGCCGTTTTTTTCGCTGACAGAAAGCTAGGAGAGGACTCCAGGGCCTGCCTTCCAAGCTCTGCCCTATCAAACATACTGTCTGGCTGCTGGAGTGGGAAATGGCTGAAATTTTCAGTGCCGTTGCCTCAAGTTGGGCATTTCAGCCTGTAGTTGGTTATCTGACTGCAAGTGGCTTGAGCATCAAAGCACTCTGCAGGTGAGTTTAGCTGTCACAATTCAGCTTTTAAATTGGGGTAACAGGCCACTGACAGACCATTACCGCCGGCTTTTGCCTGGCTCCCTGACAGTGTGCCCTGAACGTCACTTACTGCCTGAATGTGCTGAACTTCAGTCTCACTATTGCTCTGACTCATTGAAGGACCATGGGTCTTTATTTATTAATTTAATCTTTTGTGTGTGTGTGTGTTTTTACTTTGGACTCCAGATTCTGAGGTTGTGTTAAAACCTGGGATTAAAAAAAAAAAAAAAGCGCGTATCTGGCAGTGCGTCTAAGGCAGAAGGGTGAGACTCAGCCAGCTTTGAGGTTTAAAAAGAAGCAGAGGGTGCACTGAAGGAAGGCCCAGTGTGTCTGGAGCCTGTCTCAGTGCCATTGTCTTATGGAGACAACTGTGTGATTCTCGGAGGATCCAGCTTATATTCCATGATTGTTTGGGTTGGTCCCACTCTGCTCTGGCTGTACGTGAGCAGCGCTGGGGGGCACAGCCACGGCAAAGCTGTCCCACCTCCCCAGCCCAATAAAGACTCGCAGACACACCTCATTTCAAGCCAGGCGACAATTCCTGGGCTTACAGGAGCAGGAGTTAACTCAGAGACTGCAAACACAGTCCTGAGAGTCTGGGTTTTGCAAGCGTGTGGCTCACACGGGCAGGCTGCCGGTCACAGGCTGAGCTGGCTGCAAGAAGTCTCCTTTTCCCCCTTTACTTGTTGTTGTTGCCACACAGGTCCTCTGAATAGTTGAATATCCTTCCAGATAAAGGTAAACAGAGGGTCTCTGCCCAGTTAGACCCTTGTCTGTGTAGGTCTGCTGCAGCTGCATGTCCCTAACTTGGGCCGGGGAAGTAAGCAGTAAAGTTTCTGAGCGGAGGGACGGGAGCCTTTTACAGCTCACCCGGCGGGCTCTGGGTTTGCGGCAGGAAAACGTAGCTCGGGCTGACCTCTCTGCAGCCCCCTCTGAGAGCCGAGGTGGAGATTGGTTCTGGACTGAGAATCCCTGTCCCTCTTTCCAGGCTAACTCAAGATAGCGCTGGCACAGCTGAGGGACGGCCTTTCCCTTTCCCTCTCCGCAGAGCACTCCTGTGTGGACACAGTGTTCGTCCTGAGCAAACACCAGGAGGGATTTTTGGCTCTGAAGTTTCCTTTCCTGGAGCGCTCTGCAAAGCCGGAGGGGAAAAATGCTTGAGGGCCTGGGGAGTTTGGTGACAGAGCTCTTTCTTCTTCCTGGGGAGGTGGGAATAACCCTGCGGGACAGGGACAGTGAGGCTGTCTCTTGTCCTGGCACGCAGCTGAGCTGTGCGGGATCGGGAGGTAATGGAGCTCCCAAACCTCCACACTGGAAGCAGAGCCAGGTAACTCACTCTCCACGCTTGACTTTAGTCTGTCCCAGCTGACCATCCAGCCTGGAGGAATGGGATGCTTTCCTCATATTCCTCCTTAGCAATAATGAGCTGTGGGGTTAACGAGTTTGGGGTACCTTGCTCAGGTGGAGCAATGTGCTGCTGTGTGGCCGGAAGGTTCTTTGCAGCCTGGTTAGAGCCAGCACAAGCAGCCTGGCTCAGCAGAGCCTCTGTGGAAATCAGCTTGCCGTGTCCCAAACCCTGTGGCTGAACTTGGCAGGCACGTGAGCTGCAGAGTTGGGGAGAGGGATGTCACCAGTCCTAACGCAAGCAGCAGCCTCCTGGGAAGGGGCAGGAAGCACTGAATTCCCGATCCCCCCGCTGAACTGGCAGCTTGTGCTGAGCATTGTAGCCGAGCGTGTTTGCAGCGTTTTATGGGGCATAATCTGTTGTCATCGAAGCCGATGGCAAATTCCGTACTTTCTGCAGCTGACGCTAAATAGGTCTTTTGAAGGTTGTAATTTCTCGCTTAACTGGTGCCAGTTGTGAATACTTTGTGCTGAGGAATAACCCCTTAGTGCCAAATAAAATACAGGGGAAGTCTGTGGCATGTTTTTCAGCGTATTGTTAGTTACAGCCCTCCTGACAGAGCACATTCTATGCTGAAGATAAATGCTTGGGAGTCTCTTGCCAATTTGTGTCCGAAAGGGCTTTTCTTGGATGTCCTCCTCTCTGTGGAAAATGCTTTTCTGTTTTTCCAGCAAACATTTAATGAGCTGTGCTTAAAAGAAAAAGAGGGCCTATTTCAGGACCAGACTGTTCTGCTTTAGTTCTCTCCGAGCTGGTTTGGGGTTCAGGGCGCTGATCTCTCTTATACCATGTTGCACGGCAGTGCTGATTGCGTAGCAATTTGTGTGATCCAGGACCTGCGTGGAGGCCGTTTCAGTTCACCCAACTCTGTAGTCTCCCTCAGCATGGAAGTGTGTTTGCAGCTGGCCCATCCCAGAACATCCAGGCTCTGTCCAGGCTGCAGGTACAGTTGTTGTCACGTTAGGACACCGGATTCCCATGCTGGGATCTCAGTCTTCCCATTTGAACTCAATTTCTGCGACTGCCGGGGAGCCTGGAGAGCTGGTGTGAGTGGGCTGGGATGTGGGGTGGTTGGAGGATGTGTCTGCAGGGATGCAGGCTGCGGGTGGCCCGTGGCCAGGAGCTTTGTGTCTGGTTGCTCACAGCTGCTCACCAGTCCCAGTTCAGCATGTCCAGGACCTGGCTGGGACCTGGCACTGGCAGGGGAGGGCGTTCAGCCTGAGCCACGCTGGCCATCCCTGGTACCTCTTTCTGGGACGTGTATGGAGAGCTGCACGAGGAGGAAGGAAGGCACCTCTGACAGGGAGCCACCCGCACACTCGCTCCTGTGACCAGAGAGATTGGCAGAGATTTCCTAGGGGAATGTGAAGGCTCTCGAGGTTTCTGTGAGCAGCCAGAAGCAGCTGAGCTTTCTTTTTGAAGGCTGAGGTGAGTTCAGAAGTCCCCTTGAGGGATGCTATTGGTGCAGCAGAGAGGAAGCCCATCCCATCTGCACTTCTGTCTAAATCAACCCAGACGTTCAGGCCCTGAGATGAGAGTTGAGTCACGAGGTTGAGAGTGATCTGGGGCCCTGTGCCCTGTTAGCCCAGACAAGGCTAGGAAATGGGATCTGCGGGGCTCACAAATACACCAGCTACCATTTGTAACTGAAATGAAATAGCTGCTATGTACCTTTATACCACACACTGAAAGTGTTTTAATTACTTGCTGTTAGTTTATTTTCCGTGCTGTGAAAGTCAGCAGCATGAATGACGGGGCTGTAATGCCAGTGCATCCCGCTTGGGATTTATCTTGAAGTGATTTGGTTTTTGTGTGCCAGATGTGTTATGAACAAAGAGAGTGGCAGAGCACATCCTCCCAGAGTGGGATGTCTAAACAGATGGGCGAGGCAAAGCGAGGAAGGAAGTGAAGGCACAGAGGAGCAGGCTGTCTTGCCCACAGTCTTTTAGCAAACTGGAGCCAGGGAGTTTCCCAGGCTGCCAAATCCTACCCTGCCTGCCGTCCCCAGCTTTGATTTTTTTGCTGGCTTTGTTGCCATCTCCTCAAATAATCAAGCTGGGAAAGCGGTGAGGGCTCCAGGGATACGAGCCTGGCAGAGAACCGATGAAGTTGTGTCGTCAGTCCACCTTTACCCCAGGGCCAGGTGGAATCTGCACATGCTGTTTGACCTACCCTAGCCCTGACACAAGTTCCTCTAGCTTGTCTTAAGGATCTCTGACGATGGAGAAATCTGTGTAACACACACTAATCAACCCTGCAATCTTGAATCTGCTGGAAGGTTGTTTACTTATTTCAGGAGGGCTTTGATCTGGATGGTTTTAAATCTGCACATACACGCTGTGTTGAATGTGGCCCTGAGACTAGGCATGCTCTCTCTAAATGTTCTCAAACATTGTTTTTCCTAGTGAAAGGCATCACCCAACTCCTATAGGTTTTCCTGAGTAGTCTTTTTGTTATTTGGAGAACATTTTTTTCCCACATTTACATCGCAATTCATATTCCCATACCAGTGTTTCTTGGCTTAAAAATTTTTTTGTACTTTGTGCTCAACTTATTTTATTTTTCCTTTAATTGTTAGGAAAAACACACACAGTGAAATAACCAGCGAATGATTTTGCCAGAGGGTTGATTAAAAACAAAAACAAAATAAATAAAAAATCACAAGATGTTTTCCTAGGGGAGGAAAAAATAATCTGTTTTAAAATTTCTCATTAAACATAATTGGCATTTCTGGACATGAGTGACAGTAGGAAATTTGAAAAAATGCCCATGCTAACAGGCTGGGGGACAGGAATTTGCTGTATTTGACAGGCTGTGTATGAGAAGGATGCAGCCCTGCAAACTCGGCAGCGCGGCCTTGCCAATGTGTCTAGACAGCCCATCTCCACGGGGGAGAGGGAAGCTTATTTCTTGGACCTGCTCCATCTGGGGCTGCTCCGATGAGACCAGACCACTTATGGTCTCCTTTATCCACGGAGACTTTTCCATCCAGGGTTGCTCAGCCCTCGTTGCCTGGTGGCTGATGATTGATGTGAACCGATCCAGGTGAGACATCGAACCTTTCGCTGGCTTTGAGATACTCCTGTGTTGGGTGAGGATGTGGCTGGTGGGGCAGTGGATGTGATTCATTAGCTAGAGCCTTTAAAAAGGCATAAATGCTATTAAATTGTGCTACAACAGCAGCATTTGTTTGCTAACCCTGCACCAGCCCGAAAGCACTATTTTGTGGCTGAGATATCCCACATTTCTATACAGGCCCTTTTAATTGTATAATCCTCCAGGTTAGAGTATCTGACATTTACTTCAGACAGATTAAGGGCAGGAATAAGCAGATATTCTGTAATATATTCATCACCTGGAGGCAAAAATTATTACTCCGTATTAAGGATCGTCGTTCCCCACGTATCTCTCGTTTGCCTCAATTCACAGGAGCTCTGACAATTGTTATTCCGCCTCCTCTGCTGGGAGTTGTGCTTTTCAAACTGCGGTGAACCCTGTGGAAATACAGACGTTTCCATTTTTCAGCCCTTTGATTTAAAATTTCTAGATGATCGTTCAACCCTGGCAAGGAACCATTCAAAATACATTCCGAAATATTCATCATTCCAGCAGGCTAAGGAACATAAGATGTAGCAGTTTGTTACCTAATGTGAAATGCATTCACCATCCCAAAAAGGCGAAAGGATGGAGGTGGGTCTGAGCCTGATTTCCCTTTGCATCCCACAGAGCCGGGGTGGGGAGCAAGCTGCTCTGTCCCATCTGCCTTCCTGTTTGGCTGAACGTCCCCGTGTCCGGCAGAAATCCACCAGAGACCAGCAGTAGCCTTGTCCCACCTCCATGGCCTCTGGCCTTAGAAGAGCAGGTTTTCTCTGTGGGAAAGGAGAAAGTTGTTTTCAAATGGCCCCACATGCTCTGATCCTTTTCCTCCCTTAAGCGAAGCACGATGTCAAGGTCCTTTTTCCCCCCACCCGCTCAGATGCTCAACCCTTGGAAAAGGCAGGTGGGCTTGATGCTGAGAGCTGGGCTCGAGTTCTGTTATTTGTGGATTGTGGATGCCAGAATTTTTCCAGTTGTGATTAAGAGGGACCCATAAAGTGCATTAGCGGTCAAAAGCAGGATTTCTGAGTGAAGTCCAGTTTGCTTGGTAGAGGCAATGGTGGTCTGATTTCGCTGAAACACATTTGTTCTTGGATGCTCATGAAAGGGGAGCTCAGCCTTTGCAGAGCTGCTTTCCATGTTCTCGCCATCGTTTGCGCTTCCCCTTCTCCTGGCCCGTGGCGTCCTGCGGTCCCGGCACGGTCGTTCCGTGCCATGCGGTTCTCAGCCCTGGATATTTCAGCAGCAAACAGATGCAATATCCATCGAGAACAGCGTTCCTGCCTGCCGGTGATCCAGCTGGCGCTCGCATCCCACAGGTCGTTGTCAGTCTGTTTGTGTGGGTCCCATGTACCAAAAAAAACACGTCCGAGTGAATTTCCAGATCCAGTCGGGAAGGCTTTTTAATAATGGCACTTCCCAGCAGCACAGTGGGGCTCCATGGGGACCTGGACCAGCGGAGACATTCACGAAGCCGGTCAGCCTTGAGTCAGTCTTTCCCGGGGCAGACAGGAGATCGCTGGGGAATGTTTGCAGACTCTTGTGGTTGCCACAGTGCTTGGAAATGAGCCCGCTGAAAGGCCCGAAAGTGGTTCATCTGCAATGTATGTATGGACTGAAAAAAAAGTCCTTCCCAAAGCACTCCTTTTCTATCTTGGCATATTCTCCCCCCACCTTATCCCTCCCTTTTTTTTTTTTCATGGTACTTGTCAGCTTTTTGTAAAAATATCTGATTTTCCTTATTAGAAAGTTTGTCTAGGTGAAGTTCATGAAGATTTTTTTGCCATTTTTTAAAGTACATAAGTAAATGTAATAAAGGCAGTGTTGCCCAGAGTTCAGGTGGGTGTGCAGTGGGAGGGGGAGTGCCAGGTTCCCACTCAGTGGCTTCTGGCTGGTGCATCCTTCTACCTGCGTACTAACAGGGAGGTTTAACCTGCTGAATCTGTGGCCATCTGAAGAGGGTGGAAGTGGTTTCTATCTGTGTTGGTCTCAGGGTCCATTCTGGGGACTGGCTAAGACTGAAATGTGCCATCCCAAAGGGGCTGGAGCAACCCTAGTTGCTCCCCTGCAACATCATCTTTGCTGTCTCTCCTAGGGACTCCTAAGGAACCCAAATCCACCCCACACCTGGTCCCTGCGATGGGGGAGTCTCCCTAACGTGTTCCGTGCTTTGTCATTAGTCTTGTCCCAGCAGCTTGTCATCAAAGGGTGTATTGGTCCCCGAGTCCTGGGGCATAGGTGACACCTGTCTGTGGTTCGTGTCCAGCTGTAGGTCCAGGGGTCACCTCTGTGTGTAAAGAGAAAGGGATGTCAGGAGAATCCAACAGGGAAGCAGGTGGAAATAATATGTGTGCCTTTTGCATTATGTGCGTCCTCTGGAGCTCACTGCAGGGGGATATGAGTGTGGAAAATAGATGAGGAGCCTCTCTGTGCCTGATTGTAGCGATGGTTTGTCGCCACTGGCTTTGGGGCAGCTGGTGGTGTGTGTCCAGGGGAACATGGATACTGGCCTTCCTGGTGCATCAGTCTGCTGCTGCGTGGGAAGTTTTAATTCCAGGGTCAAGCTTAAGGGCAGTGGTGACCGAAGAAGAACACTGAGCCGCTGTGCTGGTCTGGGTATACACCATGTACGCATTAGAGTAAAAGGGGGCAGGGTTACAGAGCTCGGCTCTTCTAGGCGTTGCAGAAGGGAAGGGGTGCTGGAAAGGAGAGGAGAAAGATGTTTTCTGGAATGAACTAGGGCAGGGAGAGGGCCAAGAGCACTGAGGGGCGGCTTTGGAAATGAGAAGGTACCAGTGGAGCAGGGCAGAGGTTAGGAAGTTTGATCCGGGCTGCATGAATGCCATTCCTAGGACGACACATCAGGACACACGGCACAGGAAGGGGAGCTGATGGGAAGGGGACATGGGGGTTGCAAGCCTTGCCCCTGACCTTGCAAAGCCACGAGTTCACGCGTATTCTGCCCCGCCAAACGCACCGATCCGGGGTCTTAACCAGGAGCGAGGAAGGGGCTGTGAAGGCCGAGGGGCTCCAGCTCTCCAGGAAGGTGTGGTGTGGTCGTACCGGCACCGTTGACGGCGAGGGGTTTGGGGTATGGATACCTCGGGGTGTGGTGCTGGGGTTTGGCTGCGTGGTTGCATTTCTGCTCCTCTGTCACAGGTCCAGTGGTTCTGCGGCGCTGGGCTGACATAACGAGGGGCTGGGGGGGGAACGCAGCCCCCTTGGATCCGGTCCCCTCCCGAGCCTGGTAAATCCACGCCGCTGGATCGCCGCCACGGTCTCGTGGTTTGCTCTCTTTGTCAGTTACAAAGTGCAGTCTCACAGAACATGATTTGCCGCTGGCAGGGTTTTAAAATATGTGTTTGCTTTTGATTATGTTTTTTTTTTTTAAATTAATTTTCCGAGGATCAATGTGGTAATGCATATAAAAATTACAATATGTAAAACAAAGTATAAAAGCATACAAGGAATTCCAAACACATAACATACTGTGCCTTGGAGCTTATGAGATCCATACAGTGCTTATTGTATTATGGGAACGCTCTGACCCCAAGACCCGGCGGAAAGGCTTGTTAGAAGAGCAAGACTAAGCCATGTGCCTTATGAGCTGTAGGATGCCCAGAAGGAAAACCCTAGTGAATATAAAATCAGAGCTGTTACAGCAGAACTCAGACCGGTCTGTGGGATCTAGGGAGACTTTCAGTGGCTTTGTACCAATTTCTGGAGAAGGATGTATACCTTTGCCCCCACACATGTTGTTCTCCCAATAATTAACACTGAACATCATGTCTTTCCAGGGAGACTCTCCGGATCTCTATTGGATCGTGATTACTTTTTTTGTTGGGGGGGGGGG
>JAWMRA010000005.1:28415335-28471950 GCA_035584735.1 Pseudotriccus pelzelni | reverse complement strand
TTTTGGTTCGTTTTTCCTTTTTTTTTTCCCCCCCCCCCCCCCCCCCGAACATCATTACTTCTGTCAGCTCCAGCAAGTGGTAACGTTGACATGGTTAGGGAGGATGCACATTTCAGCTGCTGTAACTGCCCATGTGCTCTACAGGTTGCCACCAGATGAGAGGCAGAGCACCAGAGCTGAAACCACCCTGAAAAGGAGTTCAGGCTTACATTTGCCTTAGGATAAGGCTCCTGGCTGCTCATGCTGCCCTGGCTGTGCGTCAGGAGCAGGGCAGATTGCGGCTGCAGTGGGACCCGATCGCCGCAGAGCCGTAAAAGTGCAGAGCAGAGCACAGGGAAAGGTACCTGCAGAGTCCAGTAAGTCCAGGTGAAGGCTGTTTGCGTGCTGGAGGCTCTCCACCAGGAAGGTGACAACCCCAGAACCTCACTCCTGGTGGGTGAGAGCCACGGGCTGGAGCTGTGCCTTGAATCCCACGTGAAAATCTCCCTTTTGGCCACGGCGCAGGCGGGAGGTCCCTCTGCTCGAGCGCTTGTCCTGATGGAGGGCAGCGAGGGTTTCACCGCGGGCGCTGGGGAAGCCGAGGTTGTGCAGGACCTCAGTGAGCTCCCCTGGCCTGGCAGGCAGAGCCAAGTGCAACAGGAGACCGTGGGCATGTTATCCATGCTATCCATGCAAAAGCTATCCACAGCTCTGTAATGATACGTAATTGTTTGTATGCGGTCAGCTGAAAATTACCCTGATAGGTTCCACATTGCAGACACTTCGGAGAGGAGCTGCCAGAGTCCCACGGGCAGCGCTGAAAATACACACACTTTTCCGTTTAATGTTCAGACTCAGGTTTTGTGTGAAAAATTCAGTATCCCCTTGCTGTAGCTTCGTGCTCATGCACAAAACAACTTACTGTTTATGTGCAAAAATTGAACCTAATTACGAGATAATCACAAGCAAAGTCTTTTAAAAGAAATAAAGCATCTGTTTCTTTGTTATCTCATCTCTTTCTGTGTTCCTGGTGATCTTAATAAGACTGGAACTTTGGTTAGGGTTGAATTTTCTGTGTAATTGAAATAATTTGAGCATTGAGGTGGTGCAGAAAAAAGCAAACAGCAAAAGTTAGGAAGAAAGCTCAGCCGGTGTTGTGTAATGAGAGGCAAATGAGAGTTCAAAAATCTCTGTAGTCTGACCTGTAATCACAAACATAACCTGCTGGTATCAGGGCTTGGTATTGCTGGTCACCAGGGCCAGCTTCAGAATGTGAGTTAATAGGCATCTCCTACCCTAACACATTTAGTTTTCTTTAAAGTGTCATCTTCATTTCGTATGTCCTGCAGTTGTGATGGCTGCTGTAGGTACTTAGCAAGTTGTCCGTGTAGCTTTTGTTGAGGTGAAACCTCATTTTCATTTGAAAACATTTTTCGTGCATGGAAATATGTATGAACTGGAGTTTGTTCTCTCTGGGGAGGTTTCAGAAAGATACTTCAGGCATGAAATCTTATCCCTGTATGTCCCTGTGTCCCTCTTCTGTCCCTGCTCACGTCTGGCAAAGACAACGGACCCGTCTCAGATTGGTTGGAGCAGGGCTTTGGGTTCAGGTGGATTTTATATGTCCCCATCCCTGCTTCCCACTCCCCTGCCTAGTGCCTTGGTTTAGCTGTGATCAACCCTTTAGGGTCTGGGGTTTGTTTTATATTTTTACGATGCAAGGTGACAAAGCTGCCGTGCGCCCGAAGAGTTGCAGTGTTTTGGAGCGATAGAGTGAATCGAAAGCAAAGCAGAACGTGAGTCTGCAAAGGGCTGTAACTGTCTGGAGGGCTGATGTTGGGGAGAGAAGTCTGCCCGGAGCCTGGGGGGACCCACAGAAACGTTTCCACTCAAACTTCATAAAACTTAACTTTAAACCCAGTCAAAACCCTCCGCTCCTTCCCTTTCTGTTCTCCCGTTTCCTTTCTTTCTCTACCCCTCTGAATAAAACTTCCTCTTTTTTTCAGCTTGCAGTATTTTTTTTTTTTAATCTTAAAAGAGGCTTTAGTTGCTACCTTTCTAGTTTATAGATTATTATTCTTTTTTGCTGTGAAATAATTTCTCTTGGTTTTTTTTTTCTTTTTAAATTCGCGCACAAACTTTAGTGGTAACCTCTGATTTTGAAGGCGGTGATTAAAGTGTGATTCTTTATTTTCTTCTTGGAATACTTTCTCAGTTTACAGTTTATATAACTGGTGTGACAAATCTTTTCCTGCCTTACCGTATATGACACTGTGGTTAAATGTCTCTGTCCCTCACTTAATTAAATCCAATTGCTTATTTCCAGTTCGGATCCAATTAATGTACTGCAATAGCTGGTTCTGGACTCGGTGGAACTGGTCAAAACTTTTCAAAACTGCCTACACGATGTAAATCCCATCTGGAAATGAGTTTTTGTTCTGACCTGGAATGGAAGCAAGTATGCACAAGCATTCCTGCAAACTGAAAGATCCAAAATGTGTTGCGGTTGCAAGTGTTGGTGCAAAAAAACACCAGTCTGGTAACTTGTACGTAGGCATTTAGTCCTCAGCTCTGTTTTGTTTATGGTGCATTGTGTTTTCAGTGCGGCATCCCAACAGGAGCTGTGTGATGGTGCCCCAGTGATAGTCACAGGCACTGGGACAGTAAGGAGCAGAGATCGGAGTGTAGGCAAGTGTGGATCTGCCTCGCTGCTGGAGGAGAAAAGAGTAGGATATTTCCTACTGTATCTTTTAGGAGCGCTTAAAAGAAGTGCTCCAGTGCACTTGTGTAGGGCACCAGGATTTGCTGGTCATGGATGAACGTAGAGGCAGTGCAGGAAAACACAAATGCGGAAACGGGAAACGAAGTCCCCCCCAGCCCAGCGCAAAAGGTTGGAATTTTGAAATGAAATTCCCAGATTTTCCAGCATCAGGTTCCTGAGAGGGGAGCGTGCATTTCGATCTCTCTGGGGGACACATTTGCGAGCAGCCCAGCTTTTGGGAACACTGTTTGTAATAAAATTGTTGTGATTAAAAGAATGTTGATGAAAGACTTCTGACCAACCTAAAAAACTTAAGGGCTGTTTTCCTCTCCGTTTCTGCTGACTCCAGTCACCAGTGCTGTCAACAGTGTTTAGGAATACCATTATTCAGTGTTCAGTGTTGTTTCCTGATAAAGAAATAATGGCAGGGGGAAAGAAATAATCCCCTGCTGACATGTTGAAGGCAGACTGTGTGTGCTGTGAGCAAGGTGACACTTGCAGGCATCTGGAGTTTAGGTGTCTGCAGTCCCTCGTTAGCAGTTTGTAATCAGCATATGGCACATCTGCGTGGCAAGATGCAGGGAGTGATCAGCCCAGCCACGCTTTGGACTAATACTATTATATTTTTTCCCCCTGCCACCCAAGTCACCCCAGTGAACATTTGGACCTAGCTGTGTCGTGCTGTTGCTGCTGCTGTGAAAGGAGAACCCAAGAATCCCAACCCCACCCCTCCGTCGCAGGTTGTGCTTCCCTCTCAGTCCCCTCC
Source organism: Pseudotriccus pelzelni (assembly GCA_035584735.1). Taxonomy (NCBI): domain Eukaryota; kingdom Metazoa; phylum Chordata; class Aves; order Passeriformes; family Tyrannidae; genus Pseudotriccus; species Pseudotriccus pelzelni. The sequence goes on along the minus strand of JAWMRA010000005.1, from coordinate 28,468,444 downwards.
ATCCATCTGCGTCCTGGAAAAAGGGGGTGACTCACGATCCTGCTCCGTGCCAGCCTCTGCTGGAGGTGTGTTAGTGACCCGACCGTGAGTCACTGCAGCACGGGCACTGCCTTTCCTTGGACAACTTTCCATCCCTCAGCCCTGCTATTTTTGGGCCCGGTAATTACGAGGTGAGCCGTGAATCACCGGCGTCTCGCTTTACGCCGGGAGGAAACCAGGCAAATTGTGTTAACGTGCTTGGCAGGAGGAATCCTTGTTCTCCAGTGTTTTACAGACTTTGGCCCTTCTTCTTGCTCCCCGGAGGGATGCGCTCACCCTTCCTCATGCGGAGCTGTCACGCAGGATTGAGCAACGGCCAGACGGCCTCGCGCTCGTGTTCCCTCCGGCCAGGTGTAGTTTTCTGGGCAGAAACTGATGCTTCAGGGGCCTGGAGGGGATTCCCAAGGGGTCCCAAAGGCCTTTATTGATTTGTTCGTACAGTCCACATAGGCAGGGTTTAGATTAGAAAACGGTATTAAATGGATAAGTCTGGAGGAGGCCAGACACACGTGTTGACATTGGCGTGTACGGCAGCCGATCGTGCAATGTTTGTGCCATTCTGAGGGACGTTGGTGCCCTGAGGCTTGTTCTTCACTGTCTGGTGTGTCGAGAGGTGCACAGCAGCACAACTGTGTCAGAGCTCCCCAGCAGGACCAGGGGGCAATCGGCTGACCCTTTTTGTGAAGGGTTTGATGGTGAGTCAAGAGAGGGACGTGTGGGACTTTCTTCCTTCTTTCTGAGGGGCACACCTAGTGACAGCATTACCCCCTCAGCAGGGAGGAGTATGTGCAGGGTGTTCTGCACAAGCGGTGGTTAAGTTCCATCCCTCTGCTTCTCCACTTTGCTTCCCACCACCCAAGCAGCATAGGTTCACCTGTAGCCTTGTTTTAATTCCCTGGCATTCCTACACACATTTTTCTTACACGTTCCTGCCTCTGCCAGTCCCTTCCCAGCTCAGCTTTAGGATTCCATGTGCCTGTTAAAAACTGGTCTCCAAGAGCTTCCTCTCGGGTACAAGAGAACCTAGGGCATATTTTCGCACCCAGGAATCCCCAGGCTGGAATGGAGTCTGCTGGGGATTGTCAGGCTGTTGGAGGAGGATTGGGGATGGAGGCACTGTAAACCTGCAGGAATTTGAAAAACCTACTTTAATTTAATAGGAATGTCCTTTTGTTCCCAAATGGATGGGCCTTGCTCCAGAGGCATTCAGGTGCAGTAACTGGTACCAGATGGGCTGTGAAAAGCAACACAAACAGGTGGTGAGGACAACAACCATAGACTTTAATTTCCTTGTCAGGTCTTCCCTATGCCTTACATACCCCCTGGAGAACAGGAGAATGAGGGGACGTGTAGTATCTGTATATGGCAAAAGGAATGACTGCCCATGTGAGGATGTTCTGCAGCTGTATATAGCAGGTCAAGCCCTTTGACTCTCAGTGGTGGGACTGACTGTCATCTGGGCCAAGGTGCCTAGTAATGAACTTAAAATATAATTAACTCACACGTGCATTTTTATAGACACAGTGATCAGTGTATTTTAATGTATGGTGACATGAATATTGGCTCAGATCCCCCCACCGGAGAGTGGGACCACAGTCACACTGTCCCACCGTGCTTGGGGGAATTGAAGCCTTGATGTTTCTGGAGGGATTCCACGCATACTGGAGCACTTGAAGAGGGATGACACAAGGCATGCCAGTCCTGCAGCCTGCACGGGACTGTTTTATGGCTGCAGCAGTGGCCTCCTGCCTTCCCAGGCTGGTGCCTTGCTGTCCACTTCCTTCAGTGTGGCATCCCACAGTAACTGAAGTGTGTGCTGGGCTGTGACTGCCGTGATGAGTGAACATACCCTGGTACAGGAGCAGATATTTACTAAGAAAAGCCATTTCTTAGTTATGTCAGCTCTGATGTTGCTCCAGTGACCGTCGTCACAGACAGCAGCGATAAGCGTGACTCCAGATGTATTGCTGTATTGCTGAGTAAATGCAGACCAGGTGCAGAACAATACAAGCTTTTATGGGACACACAGATTGTTGCTCAACACCTTGCTGGGCTGGGCAAGGCACAGAGGATGCTGGAGAGGGCAAAACTGTTCCTCGCTCAGCAGTACACAATGTGCTTATGCTCGGTCTCTCTCTTCTTGGGTTTTTGCTTCCCAGTTGCAATGCTATCCATGCCTATCTGACTGCATTTCTATGTCCTTGGCTTGCCAGCATACAAGTGAAACTGGCTTTTGTCCTTGTCTCGTGTTCAGACCCGTATCAGTCATGCTTCATTTCCACTGTCTGACACCTCTTTGTTCACAGCTCCCTGTTTCTGCCCGAACTGACGCCCCACGGTCTGGACGTGGACAGGATAAGAGAATTTAAACCAAACAGAGCTGCAGAGGACAGCATTACCTTGGCTATAGTCAAACCTAGAGTGAGGCCATTTCCCTGTGCTTTCCTTATGCAGAGACAGGCTCACCTTCTGACAGTCAGGCAGTAAGAGCTGATGCAGGACGTGTACTACCCCAGAGATGGGTATTATACTCCAGTCAGGGCAATCCTTGGAAATTTGAAGCCAAGAGAACAGGGCTTCATGATACTTTACAGTCAGAAAAGGTTTCCAGGACTGTCAGGAATAGGGAGATGCATTTTGGACTTTTTTTTTTTGTTTCTTTAATTTTAAGATAAGGAAGCTGAGGAATAGGGTAACTTGAGAGAGCTGGTACAAGTCTTAACACAGTTGAGTTGGAAAATAAATGCTTGGGGTCAGTGGACTTTCTACCTCCTATTTACATGGGGGCTAACACAGTGTGGTTAATGAATGTGTGGTATTGAAATTGTGCAAGCCCCTTTCCATCTTGAAACCATTGAGATTATCCAACCCATGGCTGTGGCCTCTTCCCTTTTTAGCATTTCATGTCTCCAATCATCTCTCCTAGATGACCAGCTGAACTCAGAAGAGAAGAAGAAAAGAAAGCAGAGAAGGAACAGGACTACCTTCAACAGCAGCCAGCTCCAGGCATTAGAGAGAGTCTTTGAGAGGACACACTACCCCGATGCCTTTGTACGGGAAGACCTTGCACGCAGAGTCAACCTCACTGAAGCCAGAGTTCAGGTAATCCCCTTGTATCCAGGCTCACCTCACCTGGGGGGATCATCATCATTATTCCTGTGAGGCAGCAGAAATCCTTGAGGCCTGGGGGGCACACAAGGGTCACCAGGCTCCTGGGTCCTGCTGTGTTGCAGCCCCAAGTGTGACATGCCTTGAGGAGGAGTGTCAAGCCTGCTGTGCTGCCACAAGTGCCACCTGCCCGGGCACACATGGCTCTCTCAAGGCCAAGCTGGTGGATGCTGCTCATGTTCTCTTGAGCTGTTCAGCCCTTAGCTTGCAAGCCTGTGCCTTTGGGAGGTCAGAGCACACCGTGGAACATGGTGTGTTGTACAGCACTCCCAGGCATTGCTGCCCTCAGCACAAGGCAGACCTGGTGCCACAGGGACCTCACTGAGCCAGTCCCTCATGTGAGGGCTTTGTAAGGATTGTGTTGTCACTGGAGTTCCCAGGGACAGGCAGCCGGCTGTCACAGAGCCCCGAGGGCACAGGAGGTGTGGGGAGGGAGCGAGTGTCACAGGAGAGCTGGTTGTGATGGCTGGTGGGTCTGTGTGCTTCCCCCACCCAGGTGTGGTTCCAGAACCGGAGAGCCAAGTTCCGTCGGAACGAGAGGGCGATGCTGGCCAGCAAGAATGCCTCTCTGCTCAAATCCTACTCAGGGGACGTGACCGCTGTGGAGCAGCCCATAGTACCTCGCCCAGCTCCGAGACCCACCGACTATCTGTCCTGGGGCACCGCCTCGCCTTACAGGTGAGTGAACAACCCTCTGGGCTGGCCAGCTTTTGGCATAGTACAGAGCAGCCTGAGAGCGGCCCTCAGACAGCTCTCATGGGCTGTTTATATTCACATGGAACAACTGGAGGGTACAGCAGTTTGACCACCCCACTGGTCTTCCTTACCTGTTCTCATCCCACCCCGTCTCACTGCCAGGTTTGCGAGGTGGGCTCAGCTCAGCATCATTATGGCTTTCTGGCAGCTTCTTTTTTTGGTGATCCCCTTTCTCTGCAGTTCAGGAAGTTTCAAAAGAGGACCAGGTAGAAATACATGGAAACAGAAGGGGTTGCACTTGCTTCCCACGTGCATGCAGTTTAAAGCCAGGAAGAAACCTTTCCATGGGGCACAGCTCCAGGGGAGGTGAGGGCAGAGCACCTGGGGAGGCTCAGCCACACGCAGTGGCCAGAAGAGGGAGTTCTGTGGCTGTCCCATGGCAGTCACCGGTTGGGATGCAAGGGAGGGCTGGAAACTCACTCCTTGCGTGTTGCTCCCATTCCTTCCCTCAGTAGTGAGCAGTTTCTTTCCAGTTGCCTGGGCATAAGTGTGTGTGTGAACATTGTGCTGTGCTGTGGTTTGCCCACAGTAAGGACCAGCTGACAGACTGGCGTTCAGTGTCCATCTCCTGTGGTCAGTGCTGCTTAAGGGGTGACGGGAAAGAAGCGTAGATGTGGCAGCCCCAGTCTCAGAGGATCTGGGATGTCCATGCACATCACAGGCCTCCCTGTCCTCCTTCGTGCCGTTCACAGCCCAGCAGGAACTGGGTGTGGACGTAAGATCCACAGGATGTGTTGGTTTGTGGGGAGCCAGCTGGCTCGTAGGCAGTTAAAAATGAGGTCGGTGGGTGTTTTTTAGCACAGTGCCTTCATTGTTGGTAAGGACCTTGAAGCATCTGGCTGGGTTTCTTCCTGTTCCTCTGGCCTGGTCACAGCCACCCTCCTGCTGGCTGCCGGGAGCCACGCCGTGCACAGGACCTCTCTTGCTCAGTCATCTTGACCCCCTTTTTGCTCCCAAACATTGTTTGCACAGTAAGGCCTGTGAGCACCGGGCCATCCTGATAGTTTGTTGCTTCAGTGCCAAGGGGTCCTCCCCATCTCCTCTGTAGCTCCAGAGGGACAAGTCAGGTATTGAAAAGGATGCGTTTGACAGCCACCAGTTTGGTGTTAGAGATAGCCCTTATCCTTTGGATTTTATCCAAGGACTGCTGTCTGGAAAAACCCCCCTTTTGTTGTTAAGGCTTTCTGTGAAGCACTACATGGTGTAGCAGCCTGGGGAAGCATCTAGGTGGTGAGATCAGGGAGGAGAAGCAAGTTCCTTCCCCGCCCTGCTGAGACTGTGCTGGTCACAGTACCACATCCCTGCTGAATACTCGTGACTTATTTCTACCTCTCACACTTTTAAAAATAGATCAACCCTCCCAAGATGTTCACACAGGGGGCTTCATAACGGCTTCTAGGAGAAGACCCTACAAAGGTAACTTCCAGGGGTACACTGAGAAGGGCTGTCTGGGGCCATTCTGGGCAATGAGAAGCCCAGGATGCCTGGGATGTGCAAACAAGGAGAGCAAGGCAGAAGGCAAAGTCTTAGGGTTGGGTTTTTTCCCTCCTGAAGTCCAGAGCTGGCTATGCCTGTCCACAGTGCAGAGACACATCCTCACTGTTCTGATACCTTCCCCTTGCCTTAAGCCAGTGTGTTTCAGCAGAGACATGTGCAGCTTACAGCTGTCACCCCTGGCTGACATGTCAGACTGGGATGGACTGTCACACTCTCACTGCCCAGCATTGGCAGAGGAGCAGAGCAGCTGATTTCTGCAGTGTGGTCAGGACTCTCAGACACTCCTTGCTCCGCAGGCTTTCTGTCCCTACTGATCATCATCTTAGCAATAGCGTTCATCTTGAAGGGCACCTGGGACGAGTTGTCACAGCCTCATTAAAGCTTTGAACTGAGTAAGGTTGTTACAATGCTGGACACTTGGTGAAATAATATTGAAACACTCCAGCCATGTGGAGTGTTTGCATGGCCCTCTGCCCCTTCCCCATCTCCCTGGACCAGCCCCTAATTTACGGCTGCTCCGGGAGAGGGCTGAGAGCAGGGCCCGGAGCTGCGCCACCGGTGCTGGTTTTGCTCTTAGATCTGGGGAAAGTTTTCAATCAGCGTGTTTGTTCTCCAAATACACTCAGCCACAGGTCAACCAAAGCTATTTGCAGATCTGTGTCACACAGACAGCCAAGTAGATACTACTATTTTTTTGAAGTTGAAATGTTTTGCTTAGACATTTTTTAGCATAGGTTCCTAAGAAAACAAGACTTGCAGTCGCGCTGTCAGCCCGCACTTCCCACTCCAACAACCTTTGACTCCACGGGCCATTGAAAACCATATTTGAAAGGAGGATTTTAGGCCTCAGAAACATGATGTTCCTCTGTGTTTCATGAAAGCAGACAGCTGAGTGGAGGAAGGAGAGTCTGTCTTTGCTGGAATGGGGCAGAGGAAGGGGCCAACAGCATGACTTCAACCCTTATTAAACCCTGAGGAGTCTCTGGAGCAACCCTCAAGCTGTTCTGATGTTTTGAGACAGCCTTCTTGTGCGCTGCTCCTGGTAGAATGACTTGCTAAAAAAAGAGGGTGTTTCTGAAGATTTTTGGTTTAGCAGAGGTTTCATTTGGCACCAGTAATTTTCCCCACACCTGTGGGGACCTGGGAGCCAGAGACTCCTGGGAGTTTCAGCCCAGACTTGGGCAGCAGCCTTCTTTTGAATGGGGACAGTTTTACACCCAAGATGGAAAATCCCTATTTTAACTAATCTAGAATATCCTTGAGGCTCTTCTTCCAGCAGAAAAACGTGGGAGAGATACACACTATGAAACAGGTGGGAATGGGAGCTTGAGTAGCCACCAGGTTTAGACCTTGTGAGAGTTTGCACGTTTCTGCAAGCAGCACTCGGCTTTTGACATGGTGCTGACCTACAGGTGAGGAGAGTGACCAGCCCAGCCACGGAGAGGGAGCTGAGGGGGTGCAGCCAGCTGGGGAGAACTCCGGGCGCACCGATCCATCACATCCTGGATCCTGCTGAAATGCAGCTGTTGCAGCCCCGGTTGGGCAGAGTCTGTTTTACTGTCCATCCTCCATGTTCTTCCAGTAGCTGTCAGAGACTCTGGGAGTCCTGAATGTTCGCTCTCCCGGGGAGAGTATTCAGTGCTTTTCCCTGGGTGGGTGCGTGAGCAGCTCGATATCCTGTGGATCTCAGCTGCCCTTTCAGTGTGCGTAAGCTGTGGTGTTTCCACCAGTCCCGAAGCAAAGATGGCAGTCCTTCACTGAAGAGGTTATTTTCCTTGATTTTCAAGTGGGAAATAGGAGTCATATGGCCTGGGATGGGACCTGCCAGTATTCCCTGGTTTAGATCTCCTGGAGGCTGAGGATTCAGGAAGCACTGGATGGCATTTAAACTCCTGACAGGTCAGCTCTGCTGTACAAGGTCAGAGATACGACCAGTACTTTGGGATGAGCAGGCAGTCCTCCAGCCTGGATCTGAGCAGCAAATGCCCCTGTCCCTCAAGGGAGACTTTCTGTTGCAAAGACTCCTCCAGTCATGGAGCTCAGTGGTGGAAGAAATTAAAGAAAAAACATAAAGAAAAAAAGGAAAAAGGCCTCAGCCATGAGCCACCTGGGCAGGCAGATGGAAAGGTCAGACCTGGGCTTACCTCCACCAGAGCATTTGTGGTTTCCTCCTGAATGCCCTGTCTGTGTTACATGGGCATCTCTGGTTCGTGTGGTGATGGTCAACTGGTTTTGATCTGCGGATCCACGGACAGGAAATGCAGCAGGTCAGACAGTGTGTTGGTTTGGGGGTTTTTTGCAGAAATCCGTGGGTTAAACAAGTTTTCAAGTGGTTTTCAAATTCGCAGATTTTTTGGTAGGATAAGAAAAGAGTCAGAGGTTTTGGTTTAGCCTCTGCTGTCAGAAGTGATGGTTTTCATGAATAAAGTCATTATTTGAAGGGAGAAAAAATGTTTCATGGTTGTTTTTTTTTCTCCCTGAACCTTTAGGGCATGCTCTTTACGATCAGCTGAAGTTTTGAGGGGGGGAAAAAAATGTGGAAATTTGCATTCCAGAAGGCTGAAACCAGAAAACATCCCAATTGTTGAAACGGGTTTTTCCCAGAGTGTTGCTTTAATGTAACATGTGTTTCAGAAGTGACGCGATTTCACAACCAATAAAACCAACAGTTGCTCTCATCAAAAAGACACTGCTTCCAGTGGGAATACTTTTAAGGACAATGGCCTAACCGGCAGGCTGACCTCATTGTAAACCTTTTTGGTTTTTTTTTTTGGAGGGGGGGTTAGGAAATAGGAAGTGGAAATTTTTCCTGTTGACTTCAAGCGGCTTTTGGGGCTGTCCGTCCCCTGGGCGAGCGAACCGCGGCGGAAAGATTTGCAGGGGTGTTAAATAAAGAGGAGCGGCAGTAAGAGGAGCGGCAGTTCCCTGCTGGCATCAGAAACTCATCCCACGGGTGTGAAGATCCCGGGCTTTGCGGCCACATCTGATGTGATGTTTCTCTTTCAATCCCACAGTGCCATGGCCACCTACTCCGCCACGTGTACCAACGCCAGCCCGGCGCAGGGCATGAACATGGCCAACAGTATTGCCAACCTGAGACTGAAGGCAAAGGAATATAGTTTACAGAGGAATCAGGTGCCCACAGTCAATTAACGACTGGAGGCAGCTGCTGCCTTGCAGAAGGAGAAAATGCAACAGCACCCGTCCTGCTTCGCAACTTGTCTGTGCTGAACTAAAAAAAAAAAAATAAAAAAAAATAAAAAAAATAAAAAGGAAATTGAAAAAAAAAAAAAAAAAAAGAAGAAGAATAAAAGCCAACCCTCGCCCAGAACTGAACATGGGGAGCAAACTGAACCGCTCGTGAGTGACAAGGTTCCTCCTTCCTTTTGGGATAATGCCACCTTTTTTTTTTTTTCTTGTTATTGTTGGGTTTATTGCTTCTGCTCAGTATACTACGAGCTTCTTCAGTAAAGGACAGTCTCACCCTAGTTGGTTTCCATTTTTGTATGGGACTGCAAAAAGAAACCTCTGCCGGCCTCAGCCCAGGGACCAGTCCCACCACCGCCATGCTGAGGTGCAAAAAGCTTGCTCCTCTCCCTGCTGCCCCAGCTCACCCATGGAGAAGTTGCTTGGTCACCGCTTTCCCTTGTACCCACCTGACCCTCATCCCTCCATCCCTTGTACCACAGAGGCAGCGCCCTTAGTGAGAGTCTGCGAGAAGCCTGTTAGTGCAGCGAGATGGAGTCATCCCGTCTGGGTTGCCTGGACCGCTCCAAGGTGTGAGGAAAACCTCCTTGTGCTCCAGAGCACTTCAGTGCTTTCTTGGGTATTCCCAGCACTGCTGCCTCCAAAAAAGCCAAAGAAGAGAGAGAAAAGCCAGCGTGGGTGTGTGAGCCGGGGGAGGGCAGCGGAGGGATCGCTCTGTAGTGCCAAGAATAGGACTGTTAGGACGCTCCTTTCTATGCCTTACAGTTTGTGCCACAGGGAAAGGCGTTGTCCGGATGCATTTGTTTTATATATACTGTATATATTTATATATATAAGATAATACATGCAAGCTTGGTTGGTGTTTTTTATTCAACGAAATAAAATCCATTGAAAACCTTTGGGATGTTTGTGCTGCATCCACGTTCCTGGAGCCGTGCATTGAAATTCCAGCCACAGCCTCTCTCGCCCTTGTCAGGGCTCTGCCCGGCAGCCTTGGGCAGCGCTGGAAGTGGCAGCTCACGTCCTCCCACAAAGCCCCACAGAGGTGCTGCTGGAGGGAGCCACACTCCTCTGCAGATTTTCCCCACAGGCATGTGCAGCTTCCTAGAAAACAGCGAGGATCTCCTCTCCAGTCAGGCAGGTTCACGTGGTTCTTGGGAACACACAAGATCTCCATGGAAAGCCTCTGCTGGCCCCTGTGACGGCAAGTGATGTCTCAGTGTCCCACCAAAGACCTTTTCTTCTCTCCATTCCCAGAACGCTGCCCAGTGAGGTTTGTCCTGTAGCCTTAACCACTCTCCTTTGGCTCTGCCTGCCTGCTGTCCTCCCTCTGGCCTCTAATTAGGACCTAATTTTTTCTCTCCGTGGGAAGTAGAGAAGATGCAGCCCAAACGAGGTTTCTTCCATAAAAGCATCCTGAGGAAAACTAGGATCTTTTATGTTGCTGGTGATATCTGCGTGTTTGAGGGAGGCAGGGGGCTTATTTATGATTGATAGCATTTCTGTCCAAACTGAGGTGGACTTTGCCATGGAATAGTCCCACTGGAAGTAGAAGAGCTACTCCATGGTCCAGACTGGACCATAAGGAAAGGAGGAGGAAACTCAGTCATGAGAGAGAGTTCTGATAGAGGGGCTTAGGTCTCCACCCTGGTTTGCTGCAGACACACTGGGCATAGGTAGATGTCTGACAGTGGGCTTTGATAGTCTAAAACAGCATGTTGCAGGAAATGAGAAAGAAATCTCTTCGAAGTGAAGGTGAAAATTAAACTGGCAGAGGATGAATGGAAATCCAGCCGAAGTATTTGAGCTAACACTAGGAAAGAAGCCCCAAATCCACACTTGAGTGAGTTGTGCCTGTGACTGTAGGTGTTGCTGCTGGAAATTTTTTTTCTCCCTGTATGGGTATTTTTGATGGGGAAAAAAAAAAAGGAATTAAATTGTGATCAGGACAAAAAGCTGAAAGTGAGAGACAGAACATCAGCAGGGACAGGGAGGCTGGGCAAGCGCTGCACTTTAAGGAATCCATCATGTTCTGTTTGATCCGTTTTTTTGGCTTTCTGCATTGTGGAGAACCTAACATGTCGCAATATTTCTATCCTGAGTAGTGTGGTTGCAGCTCCTAGAGCCAAATGATCATGCTGGAAATCTCAGCCTGCACTTAGAAACTCACTCCTGATTGCTGTGCCTACACAAACAGAGGAACTATTGAAGAATGTGTCCTGCATGGGCAGAAAGGACACGATGCCATGCAATGTTGAACTGGTTGTTGAGTGCCTTAAACTGGTTTTCTCCCCTCTCCTTTCCTTGCTGCCCTTCTCTGCAATCCACCAACATCCCAGCAGTGACAGCAGCCTGGATGAGTTCCCCTGACCTGCCCCGAGTGTCCACCCTGGAGCTCTTTCCTTCAATGAGTTTCAGCTCTTTCCTTCAGTGTCTTGGTGGCCTTTTGGCCTTCCCCTTGTCTTTGCCCACCTTTTCTGCAGTAGGAAAGTCGCCTTGAGCACCTTTTTTTCGTTGTCAGTATGCAGACACCTCTTTCTGAAGTTAGCAAGGAGACAGTTCAGAGAGCATGAAGCTCCTGGTACCCCATCTCCCATCCGTGGACCAAGACACCCGTCCCCACGCTGTGATGTTCACGTGAAGGGATCACATAAACGTCTGTGCAAACCCACCTTCAGCCCCCTCACCATATTTATGTGAGGAATGGAACTGTCTGGCACAGGCTGCTCCCGTGGGAAGGTTGTGCAAGCTTTTGACTCCCAGTTTGAATTGGGCCTTGCCTTGGTTCGGGCTGCTTGGTCAGGGGTGTCCTCACAGCTGACTGGGCTGTTGTCAGTTCACGTCACCTTTGCGCTGGGTGATTGTTTTGTTTACATGGATTTACTAAACAGAGTCCAGCCAGATGAAGGGGCAGGTTTTGATGTTTGTTTCTTTATTGCTGGTGATCTCAGCCAACAGGCAGCGTCTTGTTGCCTATCAAGCCAAAGCAAAATTTTATTATTGTGTATGTTTAATCTGTATTTTACTAAAACATGTAAATATGTGTGCAGATCAAGGGCCTTATCCTCGAAGCACGGAGCTCTCCAGGGTTTTAGTAGACTTCTGGTTGCAGCGCTAGGAAGTTGCCATGGTTACCACAGTTACCACTTGTTTTGGGTACCATTCGGGGGAGAAAATGGTCTTGAGACGCATTTCTCTCAGCAGCTCTGTACAAATGCTGTTTTCTCAGGCTCTCTCGAGAGGTGGCTGATTCTCTCTAAGTGGGATTTTTGAGCATGGCAGGGATGGATGATTGATGAGGCTGTTGGAGTTTGACGCGTGAAGCCACGGGATTCCCAGATGGAAGTGTACCCTGTAAATTATCTCTTGCTTTGTGATGTAAAATGTACAGTGTTTACACTAGAATAGAAATGATCATTTTCAATAAAAGGGGGAACAGACTCCCCAACCCTTTCTGTAAGCTGCCACATCTGTGTCCTGTGTTGCTGCCCTGAGGTGTCCTACGGTGTTGGCTGGGGCTGGGAACATGCAGGAGCCTCGTGGGGGGAAACGGGGGCATTGGGGCTGCCTGCCCAGCAGGTTTGTCCTGGGGACACGGTGCAGCCCATCAGGGGACCACGGAGAGACCCCAGTGGAGGTGGAGACCCCTCTGCTGCACACGCTGTGCAGGCCAGCAAGCCAGGCAGGCCCAGATGCTGTGTCCAGACCCCTGCCTGAACCACAGGATCCTCCTGTCAGCACAAGTTCAGTGTAAGGCAGGAAACACCCACAAAGACTTCTCCTAAGAGATGGTTTTCAGGAAAAGGCAGGACGCTCTGTGGCTTCACTCCCATCTCCCTACACACCCCTGGGCTGGTGAGACACCAGGTGGGGCTGAACCTGGGGCAGGAGGGATGAAGGGGGGGTCTCCCTTCGGAGAAGGGAGGTGAGGGAGGGATGGGGATCCCTGTGTGGGTGCTAGAGTTGGGCAACCTGCAGGGAAGGATGGGAGCAGGGAAAGCAACAAATGAGAGGAAAAGGATGGAGTCCCTTCACTTGTGCAGGGAGCAGTTGGAGGTGGGCTCGTTAGGGAATCTCTCCACTGCAAAGCAAGGGAGGTGGTCAGGAGGAGTTCGGGGGTAATGAGGGATAATTAATGCAGGCAATTAAGGGAGAGATGGGGCAGGTACTGATTGGGAGTTTCTGTCATCTGAAGACCCTGAGCTGGGCTGGAGCTGGTGAGTTGTGCTTCAGTGCTTGGGTCTCTGCTGGGAGCTGCTGTTGGGTGGGGGGGACATGCTGGGTGTCTGGGGTTGGGGGGGCTTCTGTGACTTCCCTTCTTGGTCGCTAAGTGATTCATTTGGATTTGAGCCAAATGTTGGGAATCAGGAGTGTATCTGGGCTGGCCTCCTGTTTCCCTGCTGATCTGGCTTCTGACCCTCCCTCAAATTTCAGCAGCCCAGTCCACAGAGAGAGACCCCCTGGAGAGGAGATGGGTATCTCTGCAAAGCCCTCAGCAGCGAGCCAGGCTTGTATTCCTTGCAAAGCTGATCATTCACTCCTCTGAAACTGAAATAATAATAATATCACTCACTTGCTATTTCTTGGTTGCCAAAATAAATCGGCTTGTAAATAGCATCGCTTCCAAGCTGATTTGGAGACTGGACTGGCTTGGACTGAGTTGAATCAAGCCTCTGATGTCCCTCCAGACCTTCAGCTGGCTCATCTGAGCTCCCTTTGGGGAGGTGTCCATCTCCCCACCTGGCACTGCCGTGCTGTAGCTCCTCACCTGATGGCTCCAGCTCTCAGTTTGGCTTAGATTTTCCATCAGGGTCAATAAAAACCAGGAGAAGGCAGAAACAGGGTGTGGTGGCCTCCCCACACGCAGCCCCTGCAGGATCTCCTGAACATGCATGACGTGTGGTATTCCCGCCAGGGGAGGAGATAATTCACTTGGGCTTCTTCTTTATGGCAAAGTCTTATCTCCTGCTTACAGCTGAGCGACAAGGAAAGCCCCTGGGTGGTTCCATGCCTGGGGGTTTACCTGTGGGGGCTTTACTGATCACCTTTCCCCACTTCTGCCCCTCCAGAGAGAGATCCCAGGTGAGCAGGAGCAGCTGCCCAGTGGCTTGGTTGGGTCTCTGCAGTTTGGATTTGGGGCTTAGCACTGCTCCTGGGCTCACCACCTCCTCTCTTGTGGCTTCCCCACCAGTTCTTTTTCTGTCCTTGGCTGCCTGATACGCTTTTTCCTGCCTCTCAGCGAAGTGTGGCTCAAGTCAGGTATTTTGCGTGTTTCTGCCCGTTCAGCAAAAGTGAGGAAATAACATGAAGCAGCGAAATTCAGGAGAAAAGGAGTGGGGAAACCCCAGTTCCTTTCACAAGCCAGCAGCACCTGTGTTTCCTACCAGCAGGTGGTTGGCACATGCAGTGTGCGCTCAAGGGTGTTCAGAAATCGGGTCTAACAAAGAAAAAAGTCTCTTTCTCCAAGGAAAGGCAGGCCAGCAGTGTCTTTCTGAGGGCTGGAGAGGACCATACGCTATGCCTGAACCTTCTTGCATACCCCTGGTATCTGCTTTTGGGCAGGAGGGTGTCTGTGGGGCTGCTGGGATCAGAGTGTCCCCAGTGGGGGAACCCTGCCAAGGTTGTCACATCATCCAAGAGCCAGGTGTTGGTTTTGAAATGAAGCTGAAAGGTAAGGGACTGTCCCCTTTCAAGCTTAGGAGGTTGTTGGGCTGTGCCCTGTGCTCCCCTGCAGCCTCCCAGCCCACAGGCTGGAGCCCTGAGGGTGATGCTGGGATGGGGCCCCAGGGTCTCCAACTGGAAAGATAAAGCCCCAGTGGCTTTGGTGGGGCAGGGTGATCAACATCTCCGTGTCACGGCAGGGAAAGGTGCTGTGGGAGTTCACGGCAGGCCGAAGGATGACAAATGGCAACCAGCATCTTATATCTCATCCTCTTTTTTAATAACTCTTTTAAGATTAGAGTTACTCTTTCCAGCATCTCGGCCAAATTTTGCTCTCTGTCTAGCTGGAGTCCCTCAGCAGTCTCGGACAGATGCTGTTTTCCTTTGCCTCCTGCCTCTGCCTGTCCGAGCGATGCCAGATGTTGTCTCACAGCTGCTCTTTTCCAGCCCGGAGGTGGTTTCAGAGGGGGGCCACGTGGAGCCCTCCTTGTGAATGGGAGGTGCTAAAATTAGCCAGGCTATAAAGGCATCTCGGGGCACCACAGAGCCCCCCATGTGAGTGGCCAGGTGCTGAGGTCAGCCCCACCTTCCCAAAAAGCAGCCACGTGTGAAGGAGATGAGCGCTCCTCCATGGCCACCCCCAAGGAGCAGAGGAGGCGGTGAACTTTCCTCAGGGTAAATGGATGTGAGGTTACTCCACTGCCCCCTCTTCCCATCACTGTGGATGCTCTCAGAAGAACCTGTCCCCAGGCGGGAAAAGCCACACTGTGCTGCTGAGGAGGGTCCTCATAACGCTGCTGAGCTGGCACGGTGGCTTTCCGTCCTTCCCACGCGCAGGTTTGGGACCGGCTTGGTGACACGTGTGGACTGTGGGCAGATAAAAAGCGAAGGCGGGATTAAAGCAGCTCCAGAGTGTTCTTCATCCCCAGCTGTGAGGGGGGTGAGACAGCTAAGGGTCTCCTCGTCTTCCTCCCCAGGAGGGTCAGCTCAGGTGGGAACTGTCCTGCCTGGGAAGCGCCACTCAGCACCAAGCAGAAAGGTGTGTGTTCACCCAGGGGGCTGAGCCAGGTCCATCCCACAGTGGAAGGAGGTGACTCCCACAGCTGGTGCTTTGCCTGTGGATTTGCACCCCACAGAACTGCCTGAGTGTTGTAGCAGTGCTGGTAGAAGTGGTTTCTAGAGGAGCTGTGCTGAAGAGTCTTCAGCGAACACGTGGGTGGGTGTGAGTGAGCTGAGGCTGGTCCTGTTGTAGGATTGGGAACTGAACTTCTTCCCAGTCGGCCCCATCATTTCCTCCCTTGCCTCAGCAAAGAGAGATGTGAGTCTTGTAGATATGGGACCCTCAGGGAACAGGGGTATCTGGAGGAAAGTTGAGCTCTTTGCTCATCTGGCTCGTGAGGGCTGGGTGGGACAGGGAGCTCTGCCACGTGCCCTCTCTTGCTGCTGCCTCCCGTCAGCAAAGCACTGTCTTGTGGGAATCTTCAGCCCATCTCAGAGGGGTGGGACAGCAGCACCTCCCTGAGCTGGCTGCAGGACAAAGACCTTCTGGACCGTGTTGAGTCCTGATCGAGAGGCAAGTACAGCTCTCCAGGCTGGCAGAAGATTTAGTGCTGTGGCTGAAGGCTGTATCTGAAGCTGGTTGAAAAATGGAGTTTCTTTTCCTGTGGCAGCTTCCAAGATTTCACATATTTGACTTCATCCCAAATCAGGCCGAGGAGTGGAAATCTCTAAATATACTGCCAGGAAAATGCAAATATGTGCAGGCATGGCAGGAGAGCTGACACGATAGATTTTCCAGCCTTACTGAAGTGGAACATGTTGAGCTTTTGGAAAACCCACTGCAAGAAAACTGTTGCATTTTGGCAATGCCTGCCTTGTGCCCTAAGTGAAATGTCCAAGTGGGACACTCCCCATCCTGAGCTTGACAGGACATGGGCTGTTTCCTCCAGCATCTGTCGTGGGCCAGTTCTAGGTGTCTCCTCAGACTGCCAGCGAGCCCTGTGGTCAGCTCAGGGAGTTGGATCTTGCCTGTCACGTCCACAATAAATGTGTGCACAGACAAAACTGCTTTGAGGATTCAAAGGATAATCCACGTGCCTTCTCCTTCTACATCATCTGATTCTTCTAAGGCTGTGAGGATCCTACAGTGCCATCCAGATTGACACTTCGGGCACAAAGGCCAGAAATCCAGGAGAGTGCACTGCCCAAAATCACAGAAATCAGGGCTGGGAGTTACAGTGTTGTGGTCGCTGCTGATTCTGACAACACATGATACTTGGTTGTTTCTTTTCTGCCCCGCTTTGCGAACCATTTGTCAAGGTGGGGTTTCACTGATGGAACGCAAATGTCCAAGAGGGCTTTCAGAGGAAAATGGGGGGTTCCTTTCAATGCAGTGATTTGCCTGTCACCTGAAACCAGAGCTGAAGGTCCTGGAGGCACCGAGCATGGGCAGCAGTGATGCATCCCCTGCACCGTAGGGTGACTTCTCCCTCCCCACTCAGCATCTGCTGTGCCCAACCTCGCTGTACCAAGGAGAGCTTGCTGGGCAAACGTGGCATCTTTGAATAAGAAATAATAATAATAATCTGTCTTTAATTTCCCTCCCCTCTTTTTTTCAGTGGTGAATGGCTCCCGTCAGCGCGTGGAGGAGAAGCAGCTGCTGACGGGGGGCAGGGTGGCTTTTCTGGGGTTTATTGTTTTAATCATGGCCCGAGCAAAAGTGACAGCCTGAAGATTAAATGTCTGCTGAAAGAAAATCATAACTCTGGGTGACTCCACTTAGCCCCACGCCTATTAAGAATGTATTTTTGTTGGACATGGAGGAACGTGGTTTCGACCAACTATGCACTTAAAGGCCACTTCTGTCTGCGTTAATGCTGTTGGGTTTGCAAAATCTCTGGTGCCCTGGTTGGGAGTCCTTAGACCTACCTGCAGCCTTGTGTCAGAGCCTCTCCAGCCTCATCAGGTCTGGTTT
Source organism: Pseudotriccus pelzelni (assembly GCA_035584735.1). Taxonomy (NCBI): domain Eukaryota; kingdom Metazoa; phylum Chordata; class Aves; order Passeriformes; family Tyrannidae; genus Pseudotriccus; species Pseudotriccus pelzelni. Next base: position 28,451,142 of record JAWMRA010000005.1, on the reverse strand, counting down.
TTCCAGTGGATCTGTGCTGCACTGAGGAATGGAAGCCACAACGCTGAGTGGGGCTTGATAATCCCGAAGGAGACAAGGTGGGAAAGACGGTGAGCATGAGTTCTGTTCCCTGTTTGAGGGCAGGGACCCTCCCAGTGGGGGCAAAAGGATGCCAACAAAGGGGGGGATGCCAACAAATAAGGGGCATCTTGTCCCCCTGCGCCCCCCCAGACCCCTGCACGCCCTCACCCCACGGCACAGATGCAGTTAAAGGGTGCAAACACGTTGCTGCAACGTGTTTCAACTGGCTCATCTCTTATCCAAGCACCAGAAATACGGGGGAGAACAGTTAAAAATAGCATCTCCCATGTTCCTGAAAGAAAAAAAAAAGGAAAAAAAAAATGTTCTCGTGCTTTGCTGGCTGCAGCCGCTGTTATGAAACGAAATATTTCCCATCAACAGTCACGAGCCCTCGAGTCCAGGCTGCAATTCTGTTTATTGCAGTAAGAGCCATTACCCAGAATAGAACGGGACTGGAATAGAAAAACCAGCAAAGTTATTACCTTCCTAATTAAAAAAAAAAAAAGAAAAACACAAAAAAACCACCACTAATGGTGCCAGAAGGTTTGCTCTCCTTCTGCTGGATGGGAACCCTGGCAGCACCTTCGCTCTGTGGTCAGTCTCCAGCCCCTGATGCTGCAGTGCAGGAGGCCAAGGTGGGGATGAGCAGGAATGTGTTTACCCCTGCACACAGCCCGAAGAAGCTGCTTGTGCAGGGTGAGTCCCACTGAACAGCTTTCCCTTCGAGGAGGTGGCACTGCTGCATGTGTGCAACCTCAAGTTGTAGGGCTTTATTGAAACTAACAGGGGGAAGATGTTGAACAGTAGTGCTGCTTTCTCTCCATGTTTTTGTTCACCTTTCCTAGTTAAAAAAAAAAAAAAAAGAGTTGGAAGGAATTGTTTAGAAAGGAAAAAAAAAAAGCTTTTCCTGGCCGAAAAATACACTTAGCAAACAAATCCAAACTCTTTCAGAGAAGACTGAACATGTGAAACCTCCCTCCAAAACTCTTATGTACTCAGATGTCACTTTTTCAGTGGATTCTGATCCTCATGGTTTCTTTGACACTGTGTGACTCTGCCTGTGCTTGTTTTTCCTGGGATATCGTTGAGGTCTGGATCAGCAAAAAAGCAAAGCTTGAAGGTGCTGGTGTGCTGGGCAGGGTGGCAGCAGGGCTGTCCATGTCTTGTTATGGGTGAGTGACAGGGAAACAAACCCCCGGTGATTAACGGCAATTCCCATGTTACCAGTGAGTCGGAAGGAGACGGGGGTCAAAGCGTGGTGTGCCACTGGTGGCCCCAGGAGTGCCCGCTCCTGCTGCTGCCAGAGCCTGCCTGGAGCAGTTACTCCAAGAACTGGCCAGCAAGGAGGGAGATTTTTGACTCTTTTATACTCTTTCACTTCTTTTTGATCATTTATAGCAGGTATCAACTGCTCTACTCCATCTCTCATCTCAGCATCACGTGTATCCATCCTGATTTGTGTGGATGTGTCCAACCATACAACAAGGTTTTTCCTCCCAGCTCGGTGAAGGATATGTGGACAATTCTGCCACCAATAAATACTACCCTCAAACCAAAGGGCTGTTGAATGGAGTAACCCAAGCACGTCCTGATCTGTGGATGAGACTGAATCACTCCTAGTGCTGCTTCCTTACAGGAAAATCAGTGTTATTATTTGCAGCAGTAAAGACCAAACTGACAGGAGTGAAACGTCTGAAGCTGGTTTAATTCTCATCAAACCTGCCATCTTTTTTTCTACCACCATGAAAGCTGGAAAGCAAAGGTGACGCAGCTCCCAGCACCGTGGTCCTTCGGGCCAGCAGCTCCAATGCTCTGCTCCGGAGCCTTGTTTCTCCCTCCAGCACCTGCTTCTTGCAAAGTCAATCACTTAAATACGGTTGTTTTAATAATATGAATCTTGTCAGTGATGTATGTCTAGGCTTAGACCCAGGAGAGCACAGAGGACCTGTCATAGCAGGACTGCTCTGAAAAGCCACCTGCAACACTGAACTCAAGACTGATTGTGATGCAGCTTGTCCCAAACTCTCACTGTTTGCGCTTAAATAGCTGAGTTGCGAAATGTTTGGGGTGCGACTGGGAGATGTGGTCCTTCTCCATCTCTTGGAAGTGGGTGCCCTGTACCTCCACTGCTGCCTCCTGGGTTTCATCCCTGCTCCAGGCATCGTGCTGCTGCCTCCAGACTGGTTGGGAACCTTTGCAAGGAAGGGAGCACAAGGAAGCAGCAACCCCGGAGAGTGCACGAGGTAGGTGATGGGGATGCTCTCCCTCCCAGGGGCTGGGCCATGGTGAGTCCCAGATGTCACAGAGCTGGAAGGAGGGAAGCGCACTACAAAATGTTTTCCATCGCCAGGCAGCTCCCTTAGCCCTCGTGTTTAGTTTTATTAATGAAAACTATTAGCAGGGCGATATGTTAGCAAGTTACAACACTCCAGAACTCAGCCTCTCCAGGGCATTATCCTTGAGCAGGAAGGTGCAGTGATCTCTATGGCCCTGCTGGCACTTCCTGTAACCCTACCTCTGACAGGCCCCATAAATCCCTCTCAGATTGCTGATGGGACATAAATCTACCCAAACCCACAGCTCTTACCAAACCTTATTGCGTTACCGAGACATAAATCCCACATCAGCTTGGGGAAATGTCTGTGGCTATCGAGTTAAACAAGTCAAGGCAACTACTTGCCTATTCCCAAGCAGCAGCTCATTAAAATGCAGGCAAGGAGCATATGAGGAGCAGCAGAGATGTTTTATCGCATTTGTACAACAAGTCCGAAACAGATCTATGGCTTTTGGCTGTGCTTTTCATTTCCAGGAATGGAAACATGGCCAGGAAGGGCAGCTACAGGAGTGTCTGCTCAGGTGCAGGGTGGGGAGTTGGGGCATCAGCTTAATTGCTGCAGAAAGGACCGTTTTTCTGCTGCAGCCAGATGGTGCTGTGGCATTTGCAGCTTCCACGTCTCAGTGGAGGGAAGGGAGCATTCTAGGAGGGGAGTAGAGATACGTGTGCCTGGGAAGGGGGGCGGGATTGTGAGAAGCAGGGAGCTCGGATAATGCTGCGAGGTACGAGGTGAAAACCCGTGTACTGTTGTGGTGAAGTAACAAATAATGGAGCTTTTTGACAGCTTCAGGGGGAAGGAAAAAAAAAAGAAAAAAAAAAGACTTTCTGTGCTATATTTCAGCATCCCAGGCTGCAAGTGAATCCCTGTCTTGAGCTGGAATAATCATGAATCTGCCCACAGAGCCAAGAGCACGGATTTACGGCATCTCCTTCCTGTTACCCTCTCATTCAGCAGCTGCAGCAACGGTATCCTTCTCCCTCATCTTGGGAGTCTCCCTTGCTTCTCACGCTTCATTTTTTCTTGAGTGGAGAATGTTTGGTTTTTTCCCTCACAAAGTGCAGGTGAGACTTATTTTGCATCAGCTTTTTGACCCACCATCATCCATGGACAGTGTCCTGGGTGCCGGTGGTGCCTGCTGGGTGCCCACAGGCTGTGGTGGGGTTTCCCAGGAGCTGTTCCTTCTGCAGGCACTGGAAGCTGAGGCAGGACTGCAGAGGCTCTTTGTGCAACCATCCGGAGAGATCTCCGTTCAGGGAAGTTAATCAAGCCCGTCGCCAACTGGGATGACCCAATTACCTCGTGTTTGCTTGAGGTCAGGGGCCGGGCAGGAGAAGATTTAAAGCCCCTTCCCTCCAGGATGTGAAGCTCCATGATTTGGCTGCTCCAGCGACCGTTCCACTCCGTGACAGTGCGAAATGTCAGCACGGCGGCTCCGTGTGGTCCGTGCGATCCAGTGACGTGGGAGCGTCGCATGGGCGGGTGCCTGAGTCAGCACCCAGAGCTGGGCCCGTGCCCAGCGTTTATGTAAACTCTGAACTGCCTTTGGCCGCCCAGCTGAGCCATAAATCTCCCAAGTAGCTCTCACAAGGATGCTGATCTTTCCAGAGTAAACTGGAGCTGGAAGAAGAGGGAGAACAAACTCACCTGCCCATCGGTGCCGCGCAGACCTGGATGGAGCGACCTCCAGGAGGATGTACAAGAAGGTGCTGCCTTTGGAGAGTCCCCAGGGCTGGGTTCAGGAGTGGTCCAAACACCTGCTTGGGATGTCTCGGGGTAGAAAGCAGCATCCTATTAGGAGTCAACATATCCCATCCCCAAAAGGCCACCGTTTCAAAGTGAGCACTCACACGTGTGAGCCATCAAACCCAATAAATGCTTCTCTTTCATCTCCAGCGACACCGTGCTCCTCCCAAAAAATATTTGCAACGTTATTGGAAGATCTCGAGAGGTCAGCCCGCCAGTTAACCTGCTCAGTAGTGTATCCAAAATATGCACAGCCAGGTAATCAAAACATTTTGTGAGCTCGGTTGGTGCAAGCAGCCCCTCTCAGTGCTTGAAAGTGAAAAAGGGCTTCCTTCCACAGAAGAAAAAATAAACACAAGGACTGCTGCTAACTTAATGTGCTCACAGGGTCCTATCCATTGCCTCATGTCCTCCTTTAAAGGCTCTTTAAAGGTTATGGTGTAAAAGTGAAACGTCTTGCAAGTGTCCCAAGGGCTCTGGGAGAGTGTTTTCAAAAGGAAGTTTCCCTTGGGAGATGAAGTCCCTTTGAGACAACCAAAAATCAATTGCTTATGAGAGTGGAAGTTGGGCATCTGCAGAAGGCTGTCAAATAGCAGTCAGAAACTACTCCACAATCCTAAAAATGTGTGTTAAAAGGAGATTCATGTCCCTCTGCCAGTTGCTCAGAGCAGACCCACACTCCCGTCTCCTGGGCTGGACCATGCTGTTAATACCCAACCTGTTTCCATTTTAGGGGCAAGAAGCTCTTGTGCCCTAGTCTAGTAAAACCACCTGCCAGTGCTGCAGCTGGGTGGCAAAAATCTGTACCCAAAATCTGAGCATAGCTCCCAGGCATGAGCTGCTCCGTGGGGTTGGCAGGAGAGGCACTGCTGGCCCCACTGAGCAGGACCCAGCCCTGGGTCCAGACCTGTTATCCCCAGCAGTTCCTCCTCCAAAGAACTCTGCTGGCTTCCTCCCATCCAGCTGGGCTTTCCCCTGTGGCCTTGACCCCTTTCCTCAGGGCTGGGGTTCAAGTGACCTCTGTTTAATTTCTCACCGCCTTCTGATGAGTGTTTTCATAACACTTTTCTCCTTCCCGGATTTGGGGACCTGCCAGAGGTCAGCCAGAGCTGAAATCCTCCTGCTCTTTGACATCCCGTTTTGTTCTCCGCAGGATGTTTCCTGGAGAGCTCGCAGGAGTTCTGAGAGAGGCCGCCTGACCCCGCAGCAGGCAGGAGGAATTGGTGCTGGTGGGGGTCGTGGTGATGCTCTGTGGTCCTGTAAATGGCTGGGAAGCACCAGAACTGCCTCAGCCTGTGCCAGGGATAGCACAGAGCACATCCACTGGCTGGTCAGTGCCTGGTAGTGACACAGAGAGGCTGCAGGAGCTGTGGTGCCAGAGAGGAGGAAGGTGGGCAGGGGGTGAGGGAAGGCAAGATGTCTCCTGGCCGGCTGTGTCCTCTCCTCCTCTGCTATTGGTTGACCCCCTGGGATTTGATGCAGGATCCTGGGCCAGTGCCTGGACCTGGGATGCTCGAGGCTGGTCCTGCAGCCCTGGTTGTGGCCTTGCCCCAGGAGGGGTGATGAAAGGCTGGACAGGGACAGTGGGAATGGCTGGCGAAGCACAGGAGGGCTGGGAGGAAAAGAAGTCAAACCAACAAAAAAGAAGCTCTTTGGAGAGGAGGATTGAGGATGGAGATGAGGAAATGGGGACTGGGATACTCTTGCATGCCTGGGAGGGGGCAGCAGAAGTGGGAACCACAGAACCACCACCTGAATCTTGTTGCTGTGCTGGAAACCAGCAGGCAGCAGGGACTGATGAGGTGGCACCCAGTGGTGCAGGAGGAAGGTGTGTGTAGGAGGGTGCCAGCTGCCATCCTGCTGTGTCCTTTCTCTGGGATGCACTGCCTGCTGGTGTGGGCACAGGGCTGACCTGAAGTCCCTGGAAATGTCATCAGGGTCCTCATGAAAATATGCTGAATAACCTACAGGAGAACTGATGGCACTAACAATTAAATCTCTTTGGATTTTACAGGGACTGAAACGCTGCGTGTGGAAAGGAGGTATTTCTCAGCCTTCTGCCCATGCTGCTCTTTTTGAACTACCCATTTTTTTCCCCAGCTTTGCAGACACGCACCCTCATTATTTTTGCATGTCTCTGTTAGCTATGCTTTTCCTCTGAGCTTACAGCCGAAGGTGCATCTCCTGGTCCCTTTTTCCCAGGGCTGATGGCTTCCTCCCAAGAGCTGCCAACAGTGTGAAATCTCTGTGCATCTAGTCTTGTTTGCCCCAGTCTGGGTTGGTGTGCTCTTTTCTCGTTTTTGTCAGCTCTTGCAGTGTGTTTGGAGGCTTTGTGGGCAAGATGGAGCCCCCTGAGCCTCTTGTGCTGCAGGAAGCCTGCAGCCCTGGGGATGTGAAGCACTTTGGGTGCCCCTTTGGGTTGTTCAGCTCCACTGGCACTGCAGGAAGCCCACCTCTTACAGCCTTTTCGTTGCCCACGGGTTTCGATACGTGACAGTGAGGCTGTCGTGTGTGCTCTGCACCCAGTGGCCACGTGTTTGGAAATGCCTCTGGGGACGATCCATCCTTTGGTGCCTCTGCTCCTTAGACATCTCTGCAGCCTGTTGACGCTCCTCTCGCGTACAAGAGTCTGAGCTGGTGCCAGCAGCCCTGCACTCTGACATGGAAGTGGCCAAATTCCCTTTTTGGCGTCCCTGGCTCTCTCTTTGATGTGTTGCCTCACTGCCCCAAGCCTACACACCCCAACCCATGCTATTCCCCAAGGTGAACCCCTCTTTCTCAACAGCCATGAGAAACATCCTCCTTGCGGTGTTTCCAGATGGAAAAATATGTCCTTGGTTGCTGTAAATAGCGCAGAGGAATGATTTCTCATGATCCTGCTCAGACCAGTGTTTCTGTTGCTTGAGCCTCGTAAGCTCCCTGGGCAAATGTCAGCAGAGAGCCCTTCTCACCACGCTGTGGCCAGGCCCTTCCCATGCTGTTGACTTCACACAGGCCCTTAGGGAGCCCCTGGGGAGCCAGAAACCCAACTGGCCCAGGTGCTGTGAGAAACAGCCCTTTGCTCTGGGGGGGGCAGGCCCTGCAGGGAGAACATGCCTGCTCTGCACATGCCAGACGAAGCTTGGAGTCCTTCACTGAGCTGCCTGATGATCGGGTGCTGAACCTGTAGGCACGACTATGGGATCCTTTCATATGGATAGCAGCTGATTCCTCCTGAGTGTCTGTCCTATGACAGGTGTCTCAGAAGGTGTTCAACAAATGCTGGCACCAAGAGGTCTGTGGTGGGGTGAGGTGGTCCCTGTCCTACCTGGGAAGGTGACAGTGCTTACAGTGTGACTGCCTCTCTCTTCAGCTCCATATGATCACAGGTTTCACACCCCCAGGCTTGTGTCTTGTCCACACCTCAGGAAAAGTGGGGAGGGAAAGCAGAGCAAATCCATCTTAGCCTTTCTGGCCCCAATTCCAGCCCTGTGCAGAGCTCTGCACCTGCACCCAGAGAAGGGCTCCCAGCAAGGGTCAGGGATGCTGCTCCACTCCTGGGATTAGTTCCAATCTCCTCCCCTTGCTGAAGGTACAGCCTGAGCTGGGAGAGGCAGAGCTGGAGGGAGGCTGGGCTGCATTACAATTTGTGACAGTGGCAGCATCTTCCAGGCCACCTGGGTGGCCACTGGCAAAACAGATCGGCCCAAATTCACACCCACGAGCTCATGCTGTGCAGAGATACAGCAGCAAAGCGCCAGGGTCAGAGGTACAGCCAGCCTGGCCAAGGAAAGCACATGGACCAAGGGAGCCACCACTCCCTCTGTGGGAGGACGTTCCCATCCAAAGGCAGTGGCAGTGTGTCCCCAGAGCACCCCCAGCGCAGTTCTGGTAGCTAAATAAGACCTTTGCTGTGTTCCCTCACTTCTAAAGCTGCCCTGTGCATCATTTCCAGGCTGGCACAGAGAGAAAACTGGCCAGAGGGAAAAAGGAGGCTATTTCCCATATGGAAATAGGGCCATACGCAGAGACCTTTGCTCCCAGCTCCCATGCCACTGTGAATCACCCTCTTCCCAACCCCTGGGGAAAGTGCCGCCAGAGGCAGACCTGGCACATGGAAATTTCAGCCCTAAAGTCAAATATTATTTCAAAGCTAATGACAAACAAAATCTATTTTTGCAGTGGTCTTGTTTAAAATATTTCCCCCTAATCCTCTTGAAATAGCAGTAATTGAAAACGGTTCCCTGCCATGCCAGTGCATACTTCTTTAATTATATCCTGCACTGCCTGTTTCCAATGACAGGCCCTCCCTATCTGTTTGCACTTACTGGCCTTATGAAAACCAGGCTTGGGCCCAAGTCGGCAGGAACCCAAAATAAGAAACGTTTCCCTTCGGAGGCATCATTTGAGCTAATTAACTTTAATCAGCCCAGAAACATCTCTTTGAGATTTCTTCCCCCACCTTGGAGCTGGGGCGCTTCCAAGCAGCTCAGAGGGTGATGCTGATGAGCCTTGACTTCCCAGAGATGGTGGGCAATGATGTCACCCAGGGGGACGTGGGGTTGTCCCACAGTTTATGGGGTGCTGGTTTCAGGTGTTCAGCCAGTTGTGGGGGTGGGACACCCCGTTCCTCCCACCCTGGCACAAGCCCAGGGATGGCAACTCTGTGCTGGACCACAGGCAGCTCAGTAAAACCTCAGCCCCTGGAGCAAGGGGCAGGGGCTGAAGAGCAAATTGGGGCGAGTTAGGAACCATCGCATCTCCCCAGGTGGGTTGTGGGGTGCTGAGATACTGACATGGGTCTGAAGTTGGTACCCAGACAGTGCCTGGTGCTTGGAGCCTGCAGGTGAGGGAAGGAGGGGAATGGTGTGTGTCTGCTCCAGTGCTTTCCATCTACCCGTGTTTGGTGCCTGGGCTGTGCACGGGGTGGGATTTGGGGCAGAGCTGCCAGGTTTCCCCCCAGTCTGGACTCCACAGCTCTGGGCTCACTCAAAATCATGGCTGTGGGCACTGAGAAGCCTGGACATGCCCTGGATCACTGTGCCCTTCGAGCCTGGAGAGGTGGCTGCTTCCATGCTGAAGTGAGTCTAGGACTGTTCATCCTTCCACCATACACATCTCTTGCTGCACCTGGGCCATTCTGGAGAGGGGATGGATTATTTCACCAAAATACTTCTCACCTGCTCTTTAACCTGCACCAGCTTAAGGGAGGAACTGACCTCATCAGTCCCAGTGTTGAGACCCTGAGGGCACTTTAATTGCCCCAGGCAGACTCACCTGGGACCCCTCCCACCCACCCACACCCACTGCCAAGGCCCAGGAGCTCCATTTAAGCTGAGGCTCAGACGTTCACCTTTTTCCTGAGCATTTTCTCAAGCCAAAATTCAATTCTGTACTTCATTTTGAGTAGAAGGACCCATTTTGATACTCTTTCTACTGAGTTTGGGGTTTGTGTCTTCTCAAGGATAGGATGTCTCCCTAAGCCAGGGTAAGTGACCTGGGATTTTTGAGTAAATTCCAGCTGGGTGGCTCCTGCTAGAGTGGACTGTGTGCTGCAGTGCTGTTCTGGCCAGGGCTGAATGCCTGCAGGCCCAGCAGCTATACTAACCTGAAAGGACACCAGCAGACCCTGCTGTCCTGTTACATATCCCTTGGCTTACCCCTGCAGAGCTGGTGTGAGAAGAGCAACCCACAAAGGACAACTTCTGCATCTCTCGTGGAGCGTTCCAGGCTCTTTCTGAGTCCAGAGGCAGACTTAAAAATTCCCCAGGTAAGTTAATAGATATCTCAATGTAAATTAACTCAAACCTTTCGGCAACATCTTCCACCAACTCCTTAAAACCCTTGCAGAGGACAAACCCATCAGCCTGTGGGAGCAGGTAGTGGGTCCATGCTGCCTGGTGCTGCCTTGCAGGGCTGGCAAGTGGCTCCGTGGGAGAGCCAAGCACTGGGAGCAAGCAGTAGGAACAAACTCCTGTACAGTCACGAGAGGCTTTAGAAGGAGGGAGTTAAATCCTGGGGGTTTTTTTGGATGGCTGCAGAGTAGCCAGAGATATAAAGGATCTGCTGGGAAGGGAACAGGCTCAGTAGCAGAAGATGCTTTGGCAGCCCTGCGGGTCGCAGCAGAAACTGGATCCCAACAGGCTGGATCCGGGTCAGGAGCATTCCCCTATGCGACTGGGGGCTTTTCTACCTTAGGTACCCTAATATTTTAGGCTCCCAAAGTGCCTGGCTCTTCGTGTCCCAAGCTGGTGACCCGGGGAAATCCAACAGCAGGAGATGTTGGCTGTGAACAGAAAGTGCTGGTACAGAAAACTGGGGAAAATACTCTTGCAAGCTTGTTGGCAGGGCATTTAAAAGTAGTTACAGGAGCAGAAATGAGTGATTGCTCACTTTGCTGTCTGCTCCCTGTGCACTTGGAGAGATTTATTGACTGGGAGCAGAAAATCGGATCCCCCATTCCAGGCTGTGTGCAACTGAGCACTAATTATTGTTAATGGTTGTACTGAAGTGGATAATTTTTTTCTAGCATGACAGCAAGAATAATATGATTTAGCAATATCCCTGCAGCAAAAAGGCCAGGAACTGTTCTGAGGTTATTTCTGCAAGCTTTGCACAACAGGCAGGGCAATGGCAAGAAGACAATGGGAAAGGGCACTGGCATGAAAGGAAATCAGTCCCACTGATCTGGGGCTTGGGATGGGCTCAGCCAACAGAACTGCTCATCCATCTGGGACCATGGGAGCTCTTGGAGCAACAAACCCCAGGGGAACAGCCCCAGCGGTGGTTTGCTACACAGAGATGGTTTTTTTCCGTCTTCCTGGGCTGCAAGGGGCTTATTCTAGACTAGCTGTGGTTGTAGAGCTGAGCAGAGTTAATAATACAAGCCTAAAGACATCCTGGCAGTAGAAATATTGCTTTTGAATATGTGATTTGGGGAAGTTATAAAATACAGAACTACATAAACCAGCTCACACAGTTCATGTGGTATGTGACCAAACAGAGCTTGGAGAAGGCAATCTACAGGGCACATAAACTGTGGGCTAGGGGGGGAAGCTCCTTTGGGCCGCTTTCCGTGAGGCAGCAGTGATTTAGCATCCTGACAGGGCACAGTCAGCCGGAATGAGAGTGTGGATGTGCAAACCTGCATGCAAGGCGTACTGCTGTGTGATAAGATCTGGGCTTTGAATGGAAAAGGCAGTAATATTTCACCTGTTGATTCAGAGTTCCTCCCAGGTTTCCTGGCACAGAAATGGGACAAACTGGATCGTGTGTGTGATGCCAATGCCCGTTTAGACATCTGGATGCATTTTGCTTTATATGAGTGTTAAGCAATTCTAATATAAGACTGGGAGCTATAAATATTCCCGTAGTGACAGTAGGATACCGCTTAGCAAAGCTTTATCCAAGCCGGGCTTAGAGCAGCCTGAACACGAGTCACAAGAGGGAGCTCGAGTTGAACTTTAGGCTTTTCTTTAAGGTGTAAGAGGGTCGATTTTTTTTTCCAACTTTTTTACCTTCACGATAGGCATAAAGGATAGAAATCTCCAGTCCAAAGAAAGTTGATGCTCCTTTTTTAACAGCTTTCCCCCCGAAGCTGGGATTTGAGCAGCCCCGCTTGAGGCAGCAGGACCATCTCTCCCCGGAGCTGTTTTCCATGGTTGGAAGCTTTTTCTCCCTTCTATTTCAAAAGTCATCTGCAAACAAAGCTCTGAGTATCTGCCTGGCCAGGATTATGACTTGTGGGTTGGTTTTTAAGGGAGCCTGTTCTCCCTGGCTCCTGCTCCCAAGCAGCTCTTGTGGCTGCCAGAGCCTCTCACAAGCTTGATCAGGAGCTCTCGGTGTGGGGAGCACCTCTCCAACCTTCCCAAAAGGGAGCAGACTGAGAGCTAGGAATTTGGTCTGTCCCCAGGCTGGGGGGAGCTGGGGAATGATCCCACCCGCATCCTTCTGCCTTGGTGTCCCTCACAAATGACCGTCTCTGTGACCAACCTGTGCTCGGGGAGGAGAAATCACTAAAAACCCTCTGCCTGCAGCTTGGGTGGGTGCTGGGGAGCCAGGTTGCTGCACCCAGAGACCATTCACTGAGCAGGTCCCGGGGCTGGAGCAGCCTTTGAGAGAGCAGAAGGGACATTGTCTGCTTCAGATGGGTTTCTTGTAAACTGACAATTAACCGCCCTAAAACCATAATGAGGCAGCTTGACTGCCTGATGCTGAGGGAGTGGTGGCCTGCAAAGAGAAAAAGGAGCTTGTGCTGTGCCCTGGGGAGGCCAAGCATGGGGACTTGGCTGGGACATTCTGCTCCTTCTCTGCCTTGGAGGAAGCAGCCAGGCAAGCATTGAAGATGTTCAGCTCGCAAGAGTCCATCTCCTCTGGCTCCTGACCATTTCCTCATCCTGCCAGCTCTCGGTGCCGTGTGGAGGGCTTGGAAATGTTGGAAATGCTTTGCTTCAGTCTGCACCCCGGGCCTCTTCTCTACTGAAGGAGACAGGACAAGAACTGCCCACATGGAAATGCAGCACTGGGGGTGCTGGGCTTGATCAGCCTTCCTTCTTTTGCAGCCTTCATCCCACTGAACGTTTTAAGCCTCTGGAAAATTTCTCTGCTGAAGCAAGGAGGGGATCCTTGCCTTACCACGAGGCACGTGAGCAAAATGCAGCAGTTCAACCCATGGATGGCAACCTGGAACTCATCCACGCCCCCAGGGCTGGAAGGCAAGAGGTGAGGATGAGAGTGCCTGGAGGTTTGCTCTGGGGTTACTCACTGCCCCCATAACTTGGGGGGCTAAGCCGGGTGCCTTCTGCCTCTCTCCCAGGTACAAAAGAGAAAGCACAGTTAATTAGCAGGAATTATGTGACTGTTAAATCCACAAAACCCGTTCCAGGCAGGTGTGGTCACAAAGCACCCTGGAGCAGTTTTGTGCTAAGACTTGAGCTGCTGGTGTCCTGTTGCTGAACAAAGGCTGTGTTTGTTCCTTATGAAAAAAAAAAAAAAAAAAAAACAACCAACCAGCTCACACCTTGAAATCCCAGTCTGGGACCTCACCACGACTTGGGGCTCCAAGGAAGGCTTGCTTGTTGGTGACAGGACAGCTCTTTGCCTGGGGAGGTCACTGACAAAATACTGGCAGGGCATGGGTAGCAGAAGCAGCCCAGGGACAGGGCTTTTCATGAGGGAAGAGTATCCTTTGGTTCAATTTCCTGCTTTTGTGAGCAGATCCCGTGGATTCTCTGTGTCTGTAACCTGTGGGGGCCCAGGAGAGCTGCTGCAATTGCTGCAAGCACAGCAACAGCCCTGGGCATGGCATGTGCATTGCTGCCCGGGGCCGTGCTTCACCGGGGGTGCAGTTGAAGGCATTTCACCCACGTATCCTTGTGGTCTCTGCTCCTCCCTGCTGGGTTGTGTAAGGCTTGGAGCAGAGCAAGAGCCAGGTCAACATGGGGTGCCTTTACACCTGGTGATTGCCCGAGGAAAGGGCGATGTTGTGTGGTGTCCTGACAGCCAGGCACCTTGGAGCAGCTTACGCTGCAATGGGATGGCTGTGGCTTCCCATGAGGCTTGATCTGATGCTCTCAGCAATTTCTGGGGCTCGAAAGGTCTTGCCGTGCATCCAGGCAGCACCTCCAGGAAACAACACATGGAGGAAAAAAGAGGGAGGGCAGACAGAGGCTCTGCCTGAAGGAGGAATCCCAGAGAGTGCATGGAGATGGACTGGAGGTCTGCGAGACACCAAGCTCCAAGATTGGGTAGCAGTGTAGGGGGAGAGGGTGAAGAGATGTCTTTGAGATGGGTGCAGTGAGATGTGTTATCCCGTTGCAAATGCTGTGCCTAAAAAAAAAAAAATTCATGGCAAGTATGGTTGATTTGTCGTTGTCTGGGAAGATGACTTGTGAGCTGTGAAGCTGAGGAGGGTGAGTGGTGCCATTGGACCTCCCACCTCCACTGAAAGGCTGCAGATCAGAACAGATCCCTAGGGAATAGCAAAACCAACTTTCAGGTCTAAAGGAGGAGGGTTAAGGAGGGTGAAGGGACGTTGTTACCTTTGCTTCTCATCAAAAGGTATTAAATTCCCTTTGGGGTGCTCCATTCCTCAGCCCCAAACCTAATGGGGAACGGTCCTGCAGCCCTTTCCTGGAAGGATCTTGCTCACCGATAGAAATGGGGAAGAAGGGTGCGGAAAAGCAAGTGAAAAATGGACCTTTAGCTGCTCCAAGAAAAACAAGGGCCAGGACAGCGCTCCAGTGCGAGGTGCCCGTTCTTGTGCGCGGCCCCGCTTTGTGCCGCTCCAGCTGCGGGTTTATTGTCCCCCGATCAGCCGCGGCTGCTGCGGCGCTGCCGGCAGCTCCGGAGGGCTCTGCCCAGCCTCCGCGCAGGGTGTTTCTCATTTCAGACTTCAAAGATGGCTGAACAATGTAGCTGCACATCAAAGGGCCGAGCGGAGCCCTGGGGATGCGGGAGCAGAGGATGATGGCTGGCCCCATGGGAGTCGTGAGCGTCTGTGGGGCGCGGGGCCCCACTGCTCCCTGGCTGGGCCAGCGGCGCCTCCGGCAAGTTTGGTTCATCCCTGGCTGCCAGCGAAGTCGGGAGTCCAGCTGCAGCTCTATGGCCAGGACGCTGTGCTGAGGTTGATTCCTTTCTGGTACCGTCTCTTTCCAGCTGTTTCAGCTGGAGCGCTTCCCTGGAGAAGCATCCGGCTTCTGCTGTTGGATGTCGTGCTGCATCCATGGTCTGGCAGAGCCTGGTCCGGCCAAAGCATGAGCAGCCCGGCTGGTGGGCAAGTCCCTGCCCAGCCTTGCAGACAAGTTGTGTGCCGAGCATCCCTCTGGCTCCCGCCTCGGGGAGCCTGTGCAGGCAGCGCAGGGATCAAAACCGGATTTTTCCTTTCTCTGCTTTGCTGCTGCTGCTGCTGCTGCCAGCAGGAGCTTTGACGTGGCTGCACAGGGACAAGGTGTGGTGGCCAATGGCCCCTATCCACCAGCTGCCCTCCGTTAGGGAATACGCTGCACCAGCCCCGAGGGCAGCCAGGACACACGGAGCTGCAACCGAGCTGTGCGCGGACCTGGGGTCACGGCACGCACCGAGGCAAACTGTGCCATCGACCTCTGGTGGCTCCTGTCACTGCAGGTGGTCCCCGGCAGGATTCCTGTTGTTGTGCTGTGACCCCCTCTGAGCATCTCGGGGAACCAGCCTCGGCTGTGCCACTGCTGCCAGGCAGCTTCGGGCTGGAAGAAGGCAGGATTTGGTAGGTGAGACTGCTCTTTCCCAACTGTTCGCGCTCTTTTGGATGTTGTGCACACTCTTTTCTTGCTTTCCTGTAGTGTATGATAAAAAGTTCATCAAGAGGTTGTAGATGTTGAGCATTGAAAGTGCTGAAGCTTTTGATTTATTTTCCCCTTACGGGGATTTTTGACCACCTTAACTTTTCTCCTTTTTGCTCCCTTCCCACACCTGCAGTTCTCTCCCTTTGTTTTCCTCTTTAAGAGAGGACAGAGAAATGCCAAAAGATATGGTTTTTCCTCTCTTTCGAGGAAAATGGCAGGTGGGAAATGATGAGTCAAGAAGTCCATGGCATTTTCTTCTTTCAGTTGCTTGGTATCTGGGTCACTCCAGATAAATTATTAACTCATCCTCCACCTTTATTCCCCTTCTTCTGCCCTGGGTTGACCTTTCCTATCCCCATGCCAGGGCCAGGGGCTGGTGTGCTCTCATGCTGTGCATCGCTCCTGGTGTTGTTTTTTTGACAAATGTTTGAATTCATACAAGTCCTCCTCCAGTCTATAAATAGGAAATACCAGCCAGAGGGGCTAATCTTTAGTGATACAGACATCCCCAACAACCCAGGATCACCTTTGAGTGCTCAGCAGCTTCTCAGAGCAATTAGCAAGCCAAGGCATGAGCCAGTCAGAGCTCCTCTGTCACATTAATCAGTTCCTGTTAAAACTGCTGGAGCAGTGGTGCTGCAAAGTCTTCTCTATTATCCCCCAATGTCAGCTAACAGCTTGTGTTTGGTGTGGGGGGAAAAGAAAACTTGGTGGCCCCACCAAAAGCAAGTGTGAGGTTGTGTCGGACTTGCTGGAGCCTCCATAAGCAGAGGTTTTTAAATGAGAAAGGAAACAAGGTAGTACAGGTCAGTTAGAGCTGCTTTTGGAGGAGAAGATGGGTCAGATGTTCCTGAGGTTCCTTCCCACCCTGCCTCCCAGGGACTGGTGAAGCCACTGGGGGTGAAAGAAGGTCTGTCAGCTAATGTGATCTAACAGACTCACACACTGCCTGTGCTGCAAATTTGGAAACTCTGAGCGTCCGACAGTAGAGCCTGGCTTAATGTTGATGGTTTTGTCGTCTTAAAAACCCTGATTTCTGGGAATAAATGCACAAAAGTGCTTGTAGATAGGAGGTTGAGGTGGTGCAGAGGCACATGTCTGCCTGGATTAGGCGTGCTACCATGTCCCCGTGCTGAGGGGTGGGAATGCCAGCCACAGGCACACGTCAGCTGGAGACGCTCTGGGAGAGGTGGCAGGAATTGGAAGCATTCAAAGTGCCTGGTCTGGGAGCTTGGTCAATATTTACAGACGGGGTCACCTGCACTGAGTGAATTTTTGAAGGCTTGAAGGCTGATGGGTGACTTCACCTGGTGGTGGCAGGAGGGTCTGGTTGGGTTGTGCATGACTTAACCCTGTGCTCTCCAGACAGCTCTTCCTTAGGGTTGTTTTGCTTACAAGTTGCCTTATGCATAAGTCCTGTTTGCTCTGACAGTCTCTGCAGCAGTTACGTTTTATTGCCTGTCAAATGACAGACACAGATCTCTCAACAACGAGGTTTGGAGCAGAAGGGCTGAGGAGGGTCTGAAGTCCTTCCTAGTGCTGGGTGTTATTTGGGTGCATCTCCCATGGCACTTGGGGACCATATGTGTTTATCCACAAGGATGTGGCGACCGGTGGAGGGTGTCTGTGTCCATCAGGGTTGTTCTTGTGAAGGTTTTGAGCAGCTGTCTGGGGAAGCTCTTAAACGTAGGTTTTGAATCCAGATCTAAGAAGTTGAAAACTGCAGCTCTCTAGGCTTTATTAACACAGTAGATTTAACAAGGGCAGCAGTTTTCTCTTGACAAATTCCAGAGTTACATGCCTGGGAAACGTGGTGACTTATTAAATCAGGTTAAACTTTGCCAAGTATGTTGGAGCAAAACACTTGCACCCTCCATGCAGAGACCTCCTTGCTTAGCAGGTAAATCCCTTTCCCATAGTCACTGCCACAGCCCATGTCTGCTCCAACACATCCTTGGGTCTCCTTAACAGTGGTGTTTCTGAGAGGTTTCAGGAGTAGTTCAAGGTATTGAACATTCCTAGCTCTGATTAAAAAAGGAATGTAAGTGTCCTACCAGTGTTTGTCACTGGGATTATCCTCTGTGTTCTGGGAACAGTAAAGTGAATATGAATCAACAGCCCCTGCTGCTTGGGGAGGGGGGTTGTCTCTTTGTTTTTAAGCAGGAAATTCTTTTGGCCTTGGAGGTGAAACAAAAGCTTTTTTGAGGCCAGAATCCAGGCTCTAAGATGTGGGGAAAACATTTTTTTACCAGCAGCTACTTGCAGCCCCCACTCATCTCATGGCGGGCTGTATCCCACAGCCTCGCAGGGAGCAGTGGGAGGCAGCAGCCACCTTTGGGGCAGCCTCATTTCCATGAGCAGTGAAGAAAAGTCAGTGAAAGCCTCTGGTCAGGAAGGGGAGGCAGAGATAATGTCAGAGAGGGGAAGACTGTTTCACTGATGAGCCCAGATGCCACATTCCATCTGCGTGTGTGTGGCAAAGGCAGCTCTCGGTGGAGAGCACCCCACTTTGCTTGAAGACTTTGCTTGGCTTAACAAGAAACTCTGCTGGTTTTCCCTTGTTCTCTCCCCCCTTCACTATGACACATGCCAAAAGCAGCTGACACGAGCCTAGAAAACAGCAAAGCAGGCCGTGCTAAGGCTTGTTTCTACATGGGTTTGCCCTTCCTTGGCTTACGGTGTTATTTTAAAAAGAGACTGTAACACTGGTGCCAGAGTTTTTCAGAGAAGGTGGGTGTTTCCATCTGATTAAGAGTAAATAGATCTTTTTAGTTTCTCCACAGGGCTGGGCAGTTTTGCTCCCCAAGGGGAGAAGGGGCTTCTCAGTGGACAGGTGTGAATATCCCATTCCCAGCTCTCATCCTGAGCCACCACTGGATACTTCCTTCTCCTAGCATTCCCAGTGATCCCTCATGATGGATACACCCATGGCAGCTAATGGGGCTTGTGCCCCCCCAGCATGTGAGGACGTGGACAAACCCAGCTGTTTTGTGTCCCAGGCTGGGTAGAGGGAAGGTGGTAAAACAGTTCCTTGAATTTTGTGCCTCGCTCCAACCCTTGGAGAAAGCCCATTTTCACCAGCAGTTTCTCTGGGCAATGGTAGTGGCAGGGTCCCTCTTGTGTCCCCAGTGGGGTGGCAGCAGATCTTCCCCCTCCCCATCAGAAAAGGGGACAGGGATCTCTATGGCTCTGTCTGGGTATCCCAGAATACTATTCCCTGCCATGCCAGCAGCAAAGGTGAGTAAAGCAATAAGAATTTTCCTGTGTTTCCCTGCCAAGGGTTTCTCAGTGCCCTGGGCAAGCCAATGCATAATTACAGTGATTGCCTCCCTGCTATCGAGTGTCCATCTCCACTAATGCTCTGTTCTGCACACCTGGGCCAGGCCATTGCCACGGGTATTTATGGAGGGGAACATCACAGTCCTGAAGAGGAGCACTGAGGCTTTGGAGGTATTTCTACCCTTGACTCATGTGGTATCACTCATTGCATCTCATCTGCATCTCATTCCGCACCTCTGAACTGGATTCCTCATCAGAGCCACCTTCCCTGTAAGCAGCTGCAGCAAAGGCATCTGGCCCCATTTCTGTGCCAGTAGTTTATCTTCTCAAAACTACAACTTGTTCTTCTAGCGAGCTTCCCTGACCTGCCCTCCTAAAAGCACTAACACCACCCCTGGGATGCTGACATGATGTCCTAACTGTGAGTCACCTGAATGCCTCCTGGGAAACTCAGAAAAGCAGAAGCATATAAAGAACAAAATGTCTTCCTTTGTGGATTCCCTACTCTTTTTTGCTGATTGCTGGCAAGCCTCTTTGCAGGTGCAAGGTTTTGTGCATCTGGAGAAGGATCCAGTGTGAGGGAGAGCTGGGGGACAGAACCTGTGCAAATCCCGACAACATCAAAGATGTACAAGACTTGTTGCCCATTTGCCTCAGTAACCATGTCCCATTAGCCTGGGAGAGCAAGTCTGGATGTTTCTTCGTGCTGCTGAGAAGGGTCTGAGAACTGAACTCAAAGAAATGAGTTTGATTTCACAGGCTGCAGCCCCTGCAAGCACATCGCTCTCGGATACCACTCACCAAGCTGTGCTGGAGCACAGCCATCCCAGAATGGGCAAGTGCTCTGAACCTGATGTGCTCCCGAGGGCAAACCTTGGAGCCAGGCACTGCATGGAAACAGAGATCCCGGGGCAGGGAAGCCCAAGAAGGCTGACGTGTCTCTCTGGATGCTGCAGATGGACGGCAGCACAGGCAGCTGCACTCCTGATGGTGACCCTGCACAGGAGCAAGAAATCCTGCTCCTCCATGAACCAAAAGTGTTTTCCTCAAGTGCCTCGGCCTGCCACAAAGCTTAGCAGACTTTTCCCATGGCTAATTACCTTCCTTCTTACCAATGTGCATCTTATTTCCACTTACCATCTCAGCTCCTGGCTATGAGCCCATCTCACATCTCTGCAGACCAAAATGCCGGGTCAGAGCAGACATCTCTGTTGGATACTTTATCTATCTCCCTCAGTTCTGCAGCCCTTGGATGGGATTTCCTCCCTCTTCCTTGAAGAACCCTTGGTTACTCAAACTGCTCAAATAGCTGATATCAAATCTGCGGCCACGGCTCTGGGAGTGCCTTTATCACTGGCACGGTGACGCCTTGATGGGACCAGCAGCTTTCCTTGTCCCCTGTGCTCTCCCAGTGAGCTGCCTGCTGTCATCCCCATGGCACAAACAGCCCTGCCTTTTCACAATCACTGGTTTTCCTAACGATCCAGTCCTCTCTCTACTGTCTCTCCATGGCCTCTGTGCCTAGCTGTATTCATTTGCAGGGATTTCATACTTTCTCACCCGTCACCCCTAAATGTATTGAGTAGCTGTGAGCACAGCCCTATCCCTCTCTGTCTTACCCCGGGAGATACCTGGATGGGCTCTATGTCCTGCACTGATATATAAGCCAACATTTTCCCTTTTTTTGTGCTTAGGACCTCGGTGCACTGATGTTTGTGGCCATTTCACACTCTCCCAGTTGGCCTGGGGAGTCTCTTGCCCCCCAGCAGCTGCACATCTGGCTGATGGCACGATGCAGCCTCTGCGTCCTGTGAGCGCTGAGCACAAAACCATCTCTTTTATTTATTTATTTATTTTTAACTCGATGGTGCCCTGGGTGCAAAGTCCTGCCTGAACCCTGCTGTTTGTCAGCCTTTTCAGCTCCCTTTTTGGAAGGGAGGTGGTGCAAGTGAAAACACCCCACAGCTGGAGCCGCTCCTGCAACGCATCCTCCTGGCGTGACTGTGGGACACATCTGGACCGCTCCGCTGCCTCCCGCCCACTCCATCCCCCTCAGGGCTCGTCAGCGGGGCTGTCCAGCTCACTCCACAGGGCAACAGGAGAGTCCAGCCACTCCTCCCTGCAAACCCTGGTTGTGCAACTGCCGTGGGAGTGGGGTGGGCACCTGCCCTCCCTCCCCTGCCTCTGCCAAAGCACCAAGTCCCGCCTATAAATCAGGACCAGGAGGGGCTCTCTCTCTTCAGCAGAGGTGAGACAGGAGCACAGGGGGCTGAGCCTGGAAGGTAAGTGTCCCTGGGGGGCTGACAAGCCTTCTCTTCCCTCCTTACCCCCCTTGTGAGGTTGGCTGCTACGGACATTTGCAGGAACAGTATGGAAAGTATGGCAGAAACGGGCATGGGGGAGAGGAGACAGTGGTTCCTGGGTGTTATTTCCACCCTCTCTGCAAGAGGGCAGGGAATCAAATAGGATATGTAGCTGGGAGGTGTCTGTGATATAAGGTAACTCCCACTGTGCAAAAAGCCCTTCCCCAAAACAGTTAACAGCAAGCAGTTCATGCTAGTGCTTTCTTCACTTACAGAGCAACAAGTCCAGCCTTGACTTTATTCCAGCCTTGAGAGGCAGAGTATTCATTATGTGTTGCCTTATGACTGAAAGTTGGAATTGTTCTGGGGAATATGGTGGTTTTTAGAAAACACTGTGCTTAATAATCCCATTTTTTAATGAAGACTTTTGGCTGTTTGGTTTTTTCTGATGAATGCCCCGTTCTCAGTGTCTCGTGGAAGCTCAAAGCGCTTCTCTGTGCAGAGGAGCCACTGCCACCCGTAATGACATCCTGGTGTGCTGAATTAATCACTCAGTGGAGCGGGGTGCTCCCTGCCAGCACTGGGGTTAAACCAGGGGCTGCAGCGGCACCCCTGAGGCACTCGTGTGGGGGTCCCTGCTCTGGCAACATCCAGCCCAAGCCATGGAGCCAGGCCATTGTCCCTGGTTTTATTGCCTGGCACTATCAAGAAGGATTTGGATCCGTCACCCCCACTGCAGCCCTGGATGCTTTGTAGGGCTGGATGTCCGTTCAGGGGCTGCTGCCTTTCAAGCCCCAGGGTGGAGCTGCTTGGAGCCCTGCAGCAGGCACAAAAGCATCCTAAATCCAAGGTGTGCTGCATCTGCAGCCCCTCCATCAGCCTCGGTAGCTGTGTCAAGGTCGGCAGCATCTTCCCTGCTGATGGGGGACAGGACTCTGTCAGAGATGCAGAGACTGAATAGTCCCACTGGACTTTTTTTTTTTTTTTAACCTGAGGAAGGCAGGGCAGATATCCAAAGATAAAATAAAAGTGTTTGCAAGACTGATAAGGCGGGATAGTTTAAACACAGCTTGTAAACAAAAATTGGCAGCGAATTGTGGCTTGACTACATACTTGCAAAGCCAGTTTCCAGGAAAACTGCAGAGGTTTGAAATCAGCCTCGTGAGTACACTCTAAAAGTAGATTAATTTATTAAATTTAAAAAAAAAAAAAAGGAGAAAATGAAGATTTAAAGATATTTAATCTCACTTGTAAATGAAGAGCCCAAAATACTGGTAAAAGTGAATGAAGGTTTGGGGGTGGCATATAGAGAAATCCCCTATAGAGGATATGCCAGGAGCTGCTCCCTGGGAGCGTGATGACTGTCTGTGGGGTTTCTCCCAGGTTAAGCCCTGTTCACAGCCTGGAATCCCAGTAGAGCCAGCAAGGATGAGAGTGGCCGTGGTGGGCGCTGGTGTCAGTGGGCTGGCAGCCACCAAATGCTGCCTGGACGAGGGGCTGGAGCCCACCTGCTTCGAGCAGAGCCAGGACATCGGGGGGCTCTGGCGCTACACGGTGAGCCATCGGTGCCCGTCCTCCTTCCCTTGGGAGCTGCAGCTTTGCAGGTGGGGGGAGCGGGTTGAGCTGGGCTCGGGTGGATGGGGAGGGGCTGCGAGAGCTTGCTGGGTGCTGACCTGTCCCGGCTGCACTCCCTGAGAGCAGAGGAAGGGCAGGTGGGGGACAGCCCCCACTGCGGGCACAGGGCTGACACACCCGGGGTGCCGTGCCAGGAGCACATCGAGGCCGGCCGGCCCAGCCTCTACCCATCAGTCATCAGCAACACCTCCAAGGAGATGTCGGCGTTCTCCGACTTCCCCTACCCCGAGGACTTCCCGGTGTTCCTGCCCAATGCCCGGCTCCTGGAGTACCTCCGGTGCTACGCCGAGCGCTTCGGCCTCCGGGAGCACATCAAACTCAGGGTGAGTGATGGGTGACCCGGCACTGCCCCGCTCCCCACGCACTCTGGGTGCCGGTGGTGACTTTGCTTCACTTCCACGTCTCAGACCACTGTTGTCAGCATCCGGAAACACCCCGACTTTGCCACCACGGGCCAGTGGAATGTGGTCACAGAGGCGGACGGGAAGCAGGCATCGCATGTCTTTGATGCTGTTATGGTTTGCAGTGGCAATTTCTCCGAGCCATCCCTCCCCCTGCACTGCTTTCCTGGTACAGTATGGACCTGCCTGCGGTTACCTGCTTCCAGGGGCTGGGCGGGGGGGGGTGGCGGGGATTTAGAGGTTCCTCAGGGAAAATGTTTCCTTCCTTCCTTTACTTGATTCTGCTTTCCAAACCTCCTGGCACAAACAGCAATACGTCCTCGCGCTTCAGCAGCTTTGTCCTTGAGGCCCCATTTTGGAGAGGAAACACCAATTCTGTGTGCGTGGGATGGAGGGCTGGACAGTGATTGCACTCCCTTACTCTTGCCATCTGGATTGGTTTCTACACCAATTCTCCCAACAAAGCCCGCAAATGCTCAAATACTTAAGAGCTGCTTTTCTTTTTCCCCAAGGCATGGAGAAGTTTCGAGGCCAGTACTTTCACAGCCGCCAGTACAAGCAGCCCGACGTGTTTCAGGGGAAGCGTGTCCTCGTGGTGGGCATGGGCAATTCCGGAGTGGACATTGCCGTGGAGGCCAGTCGTGTAGCTTCCAAGGTACCACTACCTAGCCACCCCAGGAGTGTGGGGAGGGAGGTGCTGGGGGCAGTAGATCAGTTTACTGTCACCACAGGGGCACGGTGTACAAACAGTCCTCCCAAACCCAAAGTTCTCGTTCAAACACCTACCCTGAAAGAAAGCTGGTTTTTCTCTTTTCTCTTGTTCTACCTCCTTTATCAGCAGCCTGGATGTTTTTAAGATGCTGTTGCTGCTTTTCCGCTGTGCAGCTGTCTGTGCCCTGCCCCTCTGAGTTACTTTTCATTACGAATTTCAGCAAATTCATCAGCCAAGTCATTGACTCCCTGCTCTCTCCCAGGTGACCATTTGCACCCACCGGGGTGCCTGGCTGCTCAGCCGCGTGTTTGACCACGGCTACCCGTGGGACATGGTTTTCAACACTCGCCTCATGAGCCTCATCAGAAACAGCCTCCCCGGGCCCCTTTCCTGGGGATTGGTTAATTACAAGATGAACCAGCGGCTCAACCACGAAAACTACGGCCTTCAGCCAGAGAAGAGGTACTTGTTGGTAATTGCCAACCCATGCGGATGGGCTGATGGTGTGGGCAGGGGGAGATCTCCAGCAACCAGCATCAACCAGTGCCCAGGCTGTGGTGATCTCCAACCAGCAGCCTGCAGCCCAACAGGAGAAAGATAAGCTGTACCCCCTTAGGTGGTGAGGGATTGAGCACGCTGTAAAAGCCCGGAAAGGACCAGAGGAGTTTTCCTCGTGAGGCTTCCTGCTGGAAGAGGAGAAGAAAGGCTTAAAGTGTGGATCAGCTCTGAAAAGAGATGGTTTAAAGAGTAATTGAGCAGAGGAAGAAGGCAGGAGGTGTCCATGAATCACCCATGCTATGGGACAGGGTGACACTGGTGCGAGGGTTGAACACTTCAGCATTTGGAGAAGGGGAGGCAGGGCTGTTCGCTTGGAGCGAATGACACTGGGATGTCATGAGCTGGTGGGCCCAAGGGAAGGAGGAGCAAGGGCGCTGGCAGGGCTTTTTCGTGGTCTCCCGTTCTCAGAGCCCCTCTGCTCTCCACAGCTGCCTGGTGCGAGAGCCTGTGCTGAACGACGACCTTCCGAGCTACATCCTGACGGGAAGGATCACCATCAAGCCGGGCGTGAAGGAGTTCAAGGCCAACTCTGTTGTTTTCCACAACTGCCCTGAGGAGGAGCCCATTGATACTGTCGTCTTCTGCACAGGCTACAACGTTTCCTTCCCGTTCCTGGAAGAATCAGTGGTCAAGGTGGAAAACAAGCACGCGTGCCTCTACAAATACGTGTTCCCGACCCACCTGCAGAAGCACACCCTGGCTGTCATTGGGCTGATTAAGCCCTTGGGAGCCATCATGCCCTTGACGGAGATGCAAGCGCGCTGGGTGACCCGTGTCTTCAAAGGTAGGAGAGCTGATGGGAGCTCTCCTGGGTACCAAAGTACAGTTCGGATTGGATGCGTCTTGCCCCTCTACCAAGATGGATTTATGTCCTTGGAGATCTCAGAGCTAAGAAGCTCATTTCACAGTGGACAGGGGAGCATTTTCAGGGCTGAGACTTCTCAAGTTATTTCACTTCTACTAAGCTGCAGCAACATGAGTGAGGAAAGAAACCTACTGGGGTTCTGTTTGGGTTTTTTAGTAAGAATAATAACAACAATCTTCCACTGGGCTCATGGGGAGGGCTATACCAAGGCTTCTGCACAGAGCCAGGGGGAGCTCTGTGGTTTCTCCTTGGAATGATCCTCCCTGGGGCTTGCACAGCCCATCTCGCCCCATGTTACCTGCCTGTGCCCTGACAGCAGAAGAGTAAGAGCAGGAAAAGGTAAGGGTGAATTTGCACCACTGTGGAGGAGTCTCTGGCAGAACTGCCAGTGCCAACCTAAACCTGAGCAATGGGGTTTTCTTTCCCTCCAGGGGTAGGGATTCTCATGTTTTGCATCAGTGAATGAGTTCACAAGTTCCCCCAGGAGTTAAACTCTGGAGGAACATTCTCCTCTCTCTTCCAGGCTTGTGTCAGTTGCCTCCTCAGTCTGTCATGGAGAAGGAAGTAAACGAGAAGAAGAAAAACCAAGCGAAATGGTAAGTCGTTCCCCAGAGCCCCAAAGGGTTTTTTTTTTTTGTGGAATGAAACATCCCTGGAGTTTTGGGGGCAGCAACACACAGGCCCACACTCTGCAGCTGCTCCCTGTGTGTATGGCAGAGGTGAGAGGGGATGCCCAGACCCAGCCTCCCCTTTACTCACTTGAGCCAATGTAACCTTTGGTTTGACGCTGGTATTTTGCCTGTTGGTGACAGGAAGAAATGAATTTGGGATACTTAAGCCTAAAGCTTGTTTGGGATTTGGGGAAGGGTGCCGGGGTCCCCCAGGGACTGAGAGATAAAATGGCAGAGAAATTAACGGTAATAAATGCAAAGTAATTTGACTGGGAAGGGGAAAAAAAATCCAGCCCGAGGTGTCCATACAAACTGCCTCATCTCTCAGCATGGAGACCTGACTCACTGTGAGCAGGTATCTAAACACACCAGTGTGTGGTTCCCAGGCAGGTAAAAGGCTAAGAAATATCAGGGTATGAATGAGATAAACCCAGGAAAGTGGGTGATGTATTAACCCATAGTTCACCTACATCACTGTAGGAGAAAAGGGACAGAAAAGTGAAATACAGAATTGCTCAGAACAATTGCTCTACAGTACAAGGTTAAATTCACGTGTCCTTTTTTCAGCCCACCAAAGGTGGGACATAAAACTCTGAATTCTGCTGAGAAGACGAACTGGAAGCAATTCTCCAGCTCACCGTGTATTCTTGCAACACTTGATGGAAATGAATGTGAGGGAAACTAAAGGACGCTGCCTTTCTCGTGCTGCACGTGACTTCCCTGCAGAGAGCAAAGGGAAATCTAGATTCCAAAAAACCCCAAAACAAGTTTGACAAAGTCTTTTAGCAGAGATCCACCAAGATGAAGGGGGGGGGGAACAGGTGCAGCTTGTGTCTAACGAATTGATTGATTGACATGAGGCAGCATCCCTTTACGTGTGCTGTGTAAGGGACAGGATTTGGGTCCAGACAGGCCGAGGTTCCCACTCCATGTACACCCGGTCCTTTCCTAAAAAGAACCCGCTTGCATTTGAATGCAGTAGCAACAGGGATGCAGAGGACTTGCACTCCAGTTCCTCTCAGCCCTGTTGACACCAGTCTTTCTCCTGCCTCTCTTTCCTCTCTGATTCATTCAGGTTTGGTCTGTCCTTTGACGAAGTCCTCAAAACCGAGTGGCTGCTCTACATGGACACACTTGCCTCCTTCATCGGTGCCAAGCCCAGCGTGCTGGGACTGCTCTTCAGAGACCCCTGGCTGGCCCTCACCATTTTCTTCGGCCCCTGCTCCCCCTACCAGTACCGACTGGGGGGTCCTGGGCACTGGGAGGGGGCACGCCAGGCCATCCTCACCCAGTGGGACCGGACCCTGAAGCCCACAAGAACACGAGTCCCTGCTGGCTCCTCCAGCTCTTTACCCTCTCTCCTGGTTGTAGTGGGGTTCCTCCTACTCCTGGCTGCCATCATCTTTGGTTTACAATAGCTTTTTTTGTTCTTGTCATGGGTGTTGTTATCTCAGGTCAGATATCTCCACAGTGTGCCGTGGGACGGGGAGGGGGGGAAAAGATTTCAGCAGATGGAACAAATTTTATGCTGCAACCTGCAGCACAAACCTTTCTCTGCCCCAGCTCACCCCCAAAGCACAGCTTTGCAGACTGCTGCTGGAGATGGCAGCCTTCTTCCCCAGTGTCTGTTGCCCCCCTGTTCTCCTGCCCACTGCTGGGAGCAGGGCATGGCTTTATGGCATAACTGGGTATGGATCACACCAGCCAGGACGCAGCAAGGACAAGACTAGCCCTGCCCCAGGGAACCAGGGCCTTTAGTCCAGCAAGGGGTTATCTGGGCTGGGTAAGCAGATCAGGCTGTCTCTTTTCCCAAACTTAAAACCTGTGACCCAAAAAAAAAATCCCAGTTTGGGTTGAATTAGTGCACGTTTCCAATGAAAGGGCCCTGGTTGTGGTTTGTCACCTCTGAATCTGGGACTGAGCACTCCTGGCTTTGTTTTCCTTCATTCCCCACCACTGGATAATCCTAGAGCTTTTTTTGTGTGTGTGTGTGGTGACTTTAAATGAATAAAATCTTATCAGCTGGGTCAGGAGCCTGCTGCAGGTGCCTCCCTGTCCTCTCCCTGTGTTTAGGGAAAGAGCTGGGAAGGTCTGAATTGGGGCTGTGCCACCCAGTGGCACAGGCAGCTCACAAGGCTGGGGCTGTGAGGGCTTTCACTGACCCCCCCCAAAATTAGTCTGCACTGTGCTCCATGTCCCCCATCCGTGCTGTCAGCTGGCAAAGGGACTGTGTTCTGCTGCTTTCCTGGGCGTGCCAAGCGAGCGCCTGCCAGGCACAGGCATTGCAGGAGGGGATGGATCGGCACAACCCCGGGCTGCTGCCTGGGCCGGGCTGCAGCGTGGGAGTCCTTTGCAAGCACGTTCCCCTTGGGATTGTGGTGTGGATTTTCACCCAGCACCGCCGCGGGGACGTGGAGAGCACACGGGGTGGGGCCGTGCAGGCGTAAAGGTCAGCGGTGCAAGAGCCGTGGCGACCTGCCATGGACTTCAGCCTTCCCTTCAGATCTGCGGCAGGAGAAACTTGAAGCAAAGCCCGGCCGAAGCCTGAGCAGCGAAGGCACGGCGCTGTCTGCAAGGTTTGCTCCTCACTTCTCTCCGCACGGGTTTTGCAGGCTTCCAAACGGGGGCACGCGGCTCTCCAGGGTTTTGGCATTTGCCACCGGCTTTGCCTCCCTGCTGGCGGGGGGCGAGGGGTGTTGCAGGGACCCTCTGGAGTAAAACTGTCCGTATCCAGCACTGGAAAAGAAGGCTGATTTTAGCATGTCTCTACCCTTTTCCAAAAACCAAAGGAGGCTCCAGAAACAGCGGACAGGCAACTGCTGGCATGTCCTGCCCTGTTCACGCAGATCAGGGAGTGGCTGAGTCTGGGCTGTTGGGTGCTGAGGGTTTGGGTTTTTTTGCACCTCCTTCATTTTTTCCCTGTCTTTCTGCAGTTTCCTCCAGTTCCTGTTTACATTACCTTACTTTTTGGCACAAAATCGATAGAAAAAGGTTATAAATTACTCTTTCTGCAGATTCTGTAGCGGGAGTGTTTGTTATCTAATCAAAGTTCACGTGGGTTCATTTTCCCTAGTTTCTTTGCTTTCCAGTCGAAGTCGGTGCAGCTAGTTTACACACCCCGGGGGCCTCGAGTTCCTCGCCTTTATACCCCGCGTTTCCCGGGTTTCTTACCTTTTGTGTGCTCTGTAATCCCAGCCGCGCTTTCACCGTGCTGTCTAACTTGCGAATGGCTCCAGCTCAGCCAGGCATCACTCTTTTTTTCTCTTTTTTTTAAACCCTTTTTGTTTTCGAGAGATTGCTCTTTAATGGGAAAATAAAAAGGAAAGCGTGAAAATGAGCCATCTTAGCTGAAATTGTTTTTTGCAAAGGTTTCGGGAGGAGCACTGAAGCACAGAAGCTTCGAGCCCCTTCCCCTTCTTTGCGTGCCCCGGTTTGGGCTTGGAAATGGAATAAAATGAAGCAGCAGCAAAATGAGGTTTGAAAATGTCTTTTCCCCCACATGAAGGCGGAGAATTGTTGGACCCTCAGTGTGGGCTTGGCACAGCAGGAAGGGGAACGAGCAGCATCTGTCCGTAGTGCTTGAGTCAAGAGCTGGCCATGGCTTTCTCCAAGAGCAGTTTTCCTTGCGGACACCTGCAGCCAGAGAAGACCAGGGGTGTTTTTCTAGGGACAGGAGGCAGGGATTGGTGTTTCTGCTAATTCCTGGGCTGTTTGGTTTGCAGCTGCTGGCCCAGGGGCCCGTTCCCTGCTGCAGGACAGCGATGGTGCGGCGTGTGGCCATCATCGGCGCCGGGGTCGGTGGCTTGGCCTCTGTCAAGTGCTGCCTGGAGGAGGGGCTGGAGCCCACCTGCTTCGAGAGGAGCGAGGACATCGGGGGGGTCTGGCGGTACACGGTCGGTGAGCTCTGCCTGCGCGGGGAGGGTTGTCCCTGGGTTTGTCCCCTCCCTCGGACACGCTTTGCCTGCAGCAAGGAGAAAAGGGTGGCCGTGCCCTCCAGGACTGTCCCTGTCCCGGGCACAGGTCTCCCCCTGACTCCAAGCTGGAGAAGGAAACAGAGGGAGCAGAAACCATGGTCACCAGGTGCTTGTCCTGGTTAATTCTTGGTAATCAAATACAATGAGGAAAAAAACACTCAAATGCTTTGGGGAGAGAAAGTCTTTCTCTGCACGCCTTCAAACAGCACCGCTGGCTCCACACAGGACTCCACGGATGGTACGAGAATCAGCGTGTACCGCTCTGTCATTACCAACACCTCTAAGGAGATGTCCTGCTTCAGTGACTTCCCCTTCCCAGAGGATTTTCCCAATTACCTACCACACAGCCTCGTCCTGGAGTACTTTCGGATGTACGCCCGCCACTTCGACCTCCTGAGGCACATCCGCTTCAAGGTGAGCAGGGACCACAAACACCATGGGCAGAAGACCCACCAGCAGCTGCAGATACCAGGGTATCATCCAGCTGGGACAGGACGATGCCAGGTGCCATCCCACGAGGACTATGTGCCTTCTGCATCCTGAAAGCAGCCTTTGGCTGCTTAAACATGGGGTGCATCCCCCCCCCCCAGTGGCATCACCAGGGGAAAGGTGCAGGGTGGGATGTGACAGTGTCAGGGGTGGCATGCAGCTCCCTAGGGACCCAGCCTGCCCCCAGCAGCTGCAGCCCTCCACAGGCATATATCTCCAAAGCACAGCGTGGTCTCTGACTGCTGTTTTGTTGGGCTTTGGTGCAAGACAACAGCTCTCAGCGTGAGAAAGCGCCCAGACTTTGCCACCTCTGGCCAGTGGGAGGTGGTCACCGAGACCGCCGGTGTCCGTGAGTCCCACGTTTTCGATGCTGTCATGGTTTGCACTGGCCATTACCAGGAGCCTTACTTACCCCTGGATTCTTTCCCAGGTAAGCCCTGTCCGAGCAGTGGGGAGGGGGGCTGCAACTGCCTCCTGAGGTTTATGTCCAGCACCCACGGGTTCCTCGGCTGCATTTTCCTCTTAAAGCCTGTCCGCTCCACAAAGCCCTTACGCTGGGAAAAGTGAGACCCTCGCCCTGTTGGAATAGTGAGAGGCATTCCCAGGAATGGGGAAAACGCCTAGCAAAGATACAGCCAGGTTTTTGAACGAGGATTTGCAAAGCGAGGCGGAGCAGAGGAGGTGCAAGGGGGTGGCACCACCCAGGCAGCCGAGACTTGCATGGGCTTTTCAGCTGCAAGCAGAGGTGGGAGGCAGCGGGCTGGGCCCTCCAGAGGGTCTGGGACAGTTAAATGTATCTGGCAGTAGGAGAAGCTCCCCCCTCTCTGCCTAGGCATTGGCACTCGCTTCAAAGGCCAGTACCTCCACAGCCAGGAATACAAAGATGTGGAGGCTTTCCGGGGAAAGCGGGTCCTCGTGGTCGGCATCGGCAACACCGGCGGTGACGTCTCCGTGGAGCTGAGCCACGTGGCTGCCAAGGTACAGCTCTGCAGCAGTGCAGAGCTCAGCCAGGGGCCAGGAGAGCCAGGGGTCTAGGTTACCCCAATTTTTTATTTTTTCAGTTAAAAAAAAAAAAGCTTCTTTTAAAAAGCTTTCCAATTCCTGGAGAGTTTGGGCCACCTGAGGAGTGGCCATTCAGCAGCTGTGGGAACTTTGTAGAAGCTGCCACAAGCTGTTTGGTTGGTCTGGATGCCATCTCCTTCCCCTTAGGATAACCCTCTCGGCTCCCAAGTGCTGAGATGAGATTTGCCATTAAGAGCAAAAAAAACCAACAACGAGATGGCTGGAGAGGAGGCTGAGACCTGCCTTCTCTCCCAGGTGTTCCTCAGTGCCAGGAGCAACACGTGGGTGATCAGCCGGGTCTCGAAGCACGGCTTCCCCTTCGACATGGTCAGCACCACCCGCTTCAACCACTTTCTCAACTGGCTTCTCCCATCAGCCCTCACAAGGAGGATCCGGTTTCGGAAGTTCAATTCATGGTTTAACCACGCAAACTATGGGTTGGCTTCCACCAAAAGGTGCTTTTTTCTGATTGTTTTGTTGGTTGGTGAGGGGATCTTTATAAGGCAAAATGCTTGATTTTTAATTTTGGGGTGTATTTGTGGAATAGCAAACCATTGGAGGGGAACTCTGACTACAAAAGCTGTTTTAGGTCCTGCCCAGATACTAAACCTTCTTTCCCCTCCGCAAGCTCCAAATTTAAGATGATTATCAATGAAGAGCTGCCGTTCTGCCTGCTCTCTGGGACTGTTGTGTTGAAGCCAAGCGTGAAGGAGTTCACGGAAAGCTCCGTTGTTTTTGAAGACGGGACGACAGAAGAAAACATTGACATGGTGCTTTTTGCCACGGGCTACATCTTTCCATTTCCCATCCTTGAAGAGTCAGTTCGCAGCCTCATTGATGATAACCGTTCCCTCTATAAGTGCATCTTCCCTCCCCAGCTGGAGAAGCCGACGCTGGCCATCATTGGCTTGGTCCAGCTGACCGGCTCAATCATGGTGGGATCAGAAATGCAGGCTCGCTGGGTGACGGGGATCTTTGCAGGTAGGAAACAGGGGGTGGTCTGCTGGGGTGGGAGGTTTTGGGCAGCCTGACCTGCTGTCCACAGAGCCTGGGGCACATTTCGGCTCCGTGGTGGCCGTGAGCACCAGTGGCGTTGTAGCCTCAGTCCGCCAACTGTATCCCTGTGTCCCTGCTGCTCCAGCCGTGCTGCTGTAACCAGCAAGCATGAGCACTCTGGGTAAAGGTGCTGGGAGCTCGGGAAGGGGGCGAACCTCTCAGCTTGAAGTGCTGCTGAAGGTCTCTGGTTTCTCTGTTCTCAGGCTGGAACAAGCTCCCTCCCGCCAGCAGGATGGTGGCTGATGTTTCGAAGAAGAAGCCTCCAGTCAAAAGGTGTGTGATGCTCCTGTGCTCTGGGTGTGATGCGTTTTCCCTGGGTCTTTTCCAGGGAAAGGGGGGCTCTGTGGCAGTCTTGGGAGCGACCTGCCTAGGACACGCAACTCTTCTTGGATGCTTTTATTACCGCAGAACCTGCAGCAAGGTGGGGAAATGCTCTTGCGGCTCCTTTATGGGTAATAGACCGAGACACCATAAGCTGCTCTGGAGCGGTTTATGACAAGACCCAGGACCCGCGGGTCCCCTCTGCCAGGCCTCCAAGCCACGTCCTTATTCCGAGCGTATCAAGATGGAGGTTTGGTTTCCTCCAGACTGAGGGTGCCATCTCGTGGCTTTTTCCTCCCAAATCCAAGCAGTGGAGAGCACTGGGTTCGGGGCCAAGCCCCACCCAGGAACCCCACTGGAACCAGGCAGTGTGGGTGGGGGACAATTTGTGTCCCTTTTTGACAGGTCAAGATGAATATTAGACGAGGCTGTTGGGTATGTGGGAGCTAACATCCTGCCTTGTTGGCACTGGGATTTTACAGGAGGTCGAGACGGGATGGGTGATGGTGGAGGTGCTGCCTGCCTTGCAGCAGCTTTTGGGATCAAGGAGAGGATCTCGGGGTGCAGGCTGGGTTGGGTCTGCCAGCAGGGCAGGGCTGGCTCATGGGACACTGATGAAAAGCTGGGACAAAACAGAGCCACAGGGATTATGACCAGGAGTCCCAGTGACTACACCACCATGATGTTACACAGAAGCATGGGAGCCTGAGGTACAAGGGAGACAACCTTCAGGGTGTCCCAAATTTGCTGAAGCAAAACCAGCACATGTCCTCCCTCCTGCAAGGGTCATGAGGCCTCAAGCAGAAAAATCCTGGAGGTCCCTTCCAGAATGGGAATCTTTCTGCATCAACCAGATTTTCCCAGTCCCCCTGGCATTCTTATCTCTGAGAATCTGCATCTCTGCTTCTCAAAATCAGCCAAATCCATGACTATGAACCTTAAGGAAGGACACAGCATTGCAAAGTAAAGGCAGCTGGATTGCAGTAAAAAGCACTGCACTAAAACCAGTAAATTCAGCTAGAACTGGTTTTGAGGCCACAACTAGGGACAAAAGAAGCTTCTGCCTATTCCCTGCCCCAGGTAACTGCTGGGACCAACCCCACAGAGGCTCCTCCAGTGCCTTTAGCTTTATTTGGGGCTGAGGGAGCTCAGCCCCAGAGACTGGAGCTTGAATGCTGCCTGAGCCCGAAGCTTTTGCTTTCCGTGGAGCTGGGCACTGAGGTGGGATGATGCCATTTGATTTTTACTTTTTATGTCCCGTTGGAGGAATCCATCCGAGAGGGAGAACCTGAAGATGAGTTTTATCAGCTACACGGACGAAATCGCTGCCTGTGCTGGTGTGAAGCCCAGCGTGCTGAGGCTGCTCCTGACGGACCCCCGGCTGGCCCTGGCCATCTTCTTCGGGCCCTGCACGCCCTACCAGTACCGGCTGGTGGGACGAGGGGCGTGGAGCGGGGCCAGGGATGCCATCCTGACACAGTGGCAGCGGACACTGAAGCCCTTGGGGACTCGCGTGGTGGATGAAGATTCCGACCGCTCGTCCAGCTGGCGCTGGATGTGCCTCCTGGCCCTGCCCGTGGCTCTCACAGCAGGTTTGCTCCTTTCTAAACACCCCAGGCTGGGTTGTAGGTCCTGGGCAGGTCTCCAGCTGTAGGAGAAACCTGGTGAGCCCCAGTCGCAGGCGAGCTGGGGGACGGTGTGAAGCTGTGTCGCTGCCTGGCACTGGTGGGAGCCTTGATGCCAGGAATGTCTGGTGTCCATCTACCTCCTGCTGCTGTTTCACACCCACCGAGGGCTGCAGGGAGCGTTCACCCCAAACCTGCTGCGCTCCACACCGGCACCAGGCTGGATCTCCAGAGGGCTTTTTGGAAGAGCCATTTTGGGATGAACCGGTGCGCACAAGGCCAGCCTTCCTCCCTCCCCCGGCTCACCCAGAGCTTCCTCCCTAAAATTTCAGCAAGACCCATAACACCTTCAGATTTTCTGAAACACGAACTGTAGATAGCTTTTTATTTGTCTGGTAACTTTTGAGACACAAAGAAGGGAGCCACAAATAAACCTCACAGATTTGGGTCTTCTCTGATGGTTTCATTAACAGTTTATTAATGGGCAGAAGGCAGAGCCTTCCCACGCACCCACGGGTGCCTCCATCGGGGGATTTTGTTGCACGCCTGCCCTTAGGCTGCAGCCACTTCCCCGGGGGAAAGCATGTCCCCCAGCCATCTGTCCCCCATCCCACCGCAGTGGAGCTCCGGTGAGGTGCTGCTGGTCCCGCGTGTGGGGCCGGGGATGGGGCAGAGGATTGGGACCGGGATGGGGACCAGGGTGGGGACCGGGATGGGGACCAGGGTGGGGACCGGAATGGGGACCAGGGCGGGGACCGGGATGGGGACCCAAAGGGCGACAGGGGTGGGGACTGGGATGGGGAGTGGGATGGGAGCCAGAAGGTGAGGGGGACCCAAGGAAGGACCGGGATGAGGCTGGGCATGGGGATGAGGACGGGGATGGCAATGGGGGCCAGGATAAAGATGGAGCTGGGTCTCGGGACTGGGATGAGGACGCGGAGACCGGAACGGGGACCAGGATGGCGACCGGAAAGCGGAAGGCACAAGGGATGGGGGATGGAGACGGGGACCCGGGACGAGGATGGAGACGGGAATGGGGAACGGAAAGGGGAGCGGGATGAAGACCCAAAAGGGACCCGACCGGAGCCCCGAACCGGTCCCGGCCGGGGTCGGCACAGCCCGGCCGCGCCCTCCGCCCCGCTCCGCCAGGGGGCGCCCCCGTCCCCGCGCTCCCGCTCCACTGCGGCACGACGAGGCCACGTGATCCGGCGGCGCGTGGGGCGGGGCCGGGCCGTGCGCGCCGTGCGCGGTGACGTCAGACGTCGTTGGCGCCTGGCTTGGCCGCCCGCCATCTTGGCCCCTGTGTGGAAGCGGCCGAGGCGGCGGCGCCGGGAGCGGCAGCGGCCCCGCCGACACCGGCACCGGCACCCGCGGGCAGCCGAGCGCCGCGGTGCGCGCCCGGTAAGCGCCCGCGGCC
>JAWMRA010000005.1:28393847-28411502 GCA_035584735.1 Pseudotriccus pelzelni | reverse complement strand
CACCGCGGGCGGAGCGGAGCGGGGAGGGCGGCCGGGCCGGGGCGCGTTGGGCCGCCCCGCATGGGCGCCCGGGGCGGCCGCGCCCCGCCGGGCACAGCCCGGGCCGCGCCCGGGAGGGGCGGCTGCGGTGGGGCCGCTCCCGCGGGGATGCTGCGGCCTTCTCCCGCCTCCTGCGCCCCCCCGTTTTTTACCTCCTTCCCCATCTTTCTCTTCCTCTCTTTTTCTCTCTTCCCTCTCCGGGCGGTCCTCGAGGGACGCGCCGGGCCCTCCGCGCTCACTCCGCGGCCGTGATTCCTCCTGCGGGACCGCGGGGCAGAGCAGCCCTTTCTCGCGGGGCGCTGGAGGCACACGCACGGCGCGGCGCCTGGGTTTTCCCACTCGGAAATACGCATCCGCGGCTCTTTCCGTGCTCGCCCCCCCAGTAAAAGGCGGTTCCTGGGGTGTTTGATGTAGGGCTGAGCGGAGCGGCGCTCGGGGGGCGTATTGTTTGTGCTGCCGGGGGCAGGATTTGTAGGGATGGGGTGGTCTGAGTCGGGGGTGTTCTCGCTGGCAGCGGTGTAGGGATGGTGAGAGCGTGGGGAAGTGGCACGGCTGGTTCAGGCAGCCGGTCTGCAGTGGCCATAACGCAGTGGGCGGTGGGAGCCATCGCCGAGGGATGCAGGGATTGAACATCCTGGGTATAAAACTGGCCCAGATAGTTTCCAGTTTACGCCTTCTTTGCGGAAAAGGGGAGCGTGTATGAGAACGTGGTGCTGGGTGTTGAATGGAACGTTGTGGTTTTTCTGCCCCGTTTTGCGTCTCACACGTGTGTTTTGTAAATTTGCTCTTCTGTTGGAGGTCTTGAACTCTGTATGGTCGGTGAAGGAGCGTTTTTCCTCGTTGCTCTGGTTAGTGGAGTCGGATGTGCACGTTAGTGTAAATTGGCTTTATTTCCAAAGGAGGAACAGGGCTCTAATTTTTAATGGCTCTGCCTCTTGTGCAGTGAGGCACCAGGCCTAGCCCGTGTCTGGTCTTAAAGAGCTCTGCTCAGGCAAGAAACTGCTTTTGGAGGGGCAGGAAACAGGACATGATCTCATTTGTCCATGGGTGAGAAGCAAAAGGATTAGCCTTAAATACTGACTGTCAGGAGCTGGATATGCATGTCGCTTTTCTTGGAATTATGTAGTCTAAGGGATTCTTCTCCTGCGTTAATTTTTGTGGTGTTCTGTTGCAACTCTGTAACAGTCTCCTTAGGTCTAAAGAATTAAGTCTCGGGAGTTGTTTGAACTTGGTGAGTGTTCAGTGGAAAGGCAGTTTGGTGGAGGGGTGTGCCTGAGAGGTGGCTGGCTGAACTGAAGTGAGAATTTGGTTCCCTCGTAGGTCAGTCCCAGTGTGTGGAGACCAGGATTGTGACCCTTGTGTCTGACACCTAAAACACTGCCTTGGTGTCTGTATATGTTTCATGTGTGAAGTTCTTTCCTTCTGTAAATAATAGCTTATGAAATATGTGTAAATCAATATACAGCTGCTTCTGTGAGCCTTGCTAATATAAATACTCTGTGTCTTGGCCGGTTAGTAGCAATTTATAATTTCTTTACTCTCATTTAGCCTTTCCGTAATGGGAACCCTGGTTTTTTGTAGAGCAGAATAGTTACATCAGTGTCCAGTTTTATCTTGGGCTGCTTGTACAGTGGTACAGATTTCTCCTCTCCCTTAGTCCCTCTTTCCCCACGTCCTGGAGTCCAGTAGGGAAAGTGAAACAGGCCACAGTGAGCAAGGGAAGGATGATGCAATTCAGAAGGGAGCTCCCTTTGGTCTGTCTGAATGAAAGTTGTGTGGCAGTTAAGGGAAAGAATGTGAGTCAAAGCAGCAATTACACTGGATGGGGTTGACTTCAGCCAGGTGTCCTGCCTGGCTGGAAGTGCAGGCCCTTTGTTCCAGGCTGTTTTCCAGGCTAAGTAACGGGAGCGATGTGAAAGTGGAGAGAGGGTGGAAAGTGTAGACTGAATACCATATAAGGGTGCTGTGGATAAAATGTGGAGATAAAAATCTTGCAGAAGAATTAAACCCTTGCACAGTGTGTGCTCTTGCGGAGGAGTAAACCCTTGCCTGGTGGACTGGGGATGCGAGGGAAGGAAAAACCCTCTTCTTCCTTACGCTGGAGGAGGAGTTGGACCTTTTCAGAGGCACTTGCAGTAGGGGAGGGTTTGAGGGGGAAAAAACTCCGCCCTGAAAATGCACCACCTTTCCACTAGTGAGGATGGATGTTGGGCTTGTAATGACGGGACTGCCAGTGGTGGTTTACTGGTAGAACCAGTTCATCTTCTGCAGGAATTTTTTTCTTTGCTCAGCCTCATGCCCTCATTGTTTTTTTGGGTCTGGTTTTCCCAGCTTATGGGTGAAAGCAGATGTAAAAATAAAGGCTGAAATTTGTGTGGGGAGGTGGGAGAAAATAATGCTGTGTGAGTACTGGTGAAATGGAAATGGAGTGCACAGGAGTCTTAAAAAATGCATAAAGAGCAGAGGAAGATGAAGTCCTAATAAAAATCAGATGAAGACAGCTTTTATGTCTATGAAGAACAGGCTAACAGAAATAGACTGTTTTTATTACAAATACCTCAGCCATTACATAACATTCTAAGTAAATGCTAACGAGCTAGTCTGTTACAGATTGCAAACACATACTGAAGGGAGAAGCTGTTTAACATTCACATTGTTCATGTTTTAAATTATCTGACACTGTCTTGATTAACAGTAAAATTATAGTGCGGATTCAACATTACATGTCTTCAATCTGAAGTGTGGTGGTGATAATTTTAACTGATGTGTACTTGAAAATAACGTAAGTTATGTTTTCAAGGGCTTAGAGCATCAGAGACAGGAATTACTGCTCTTTACATTCAGGTGCATCAAATGCACAAGTACTGCTGAAGAACTGTGGCATCACCCGGGGCTGGGTAACTGAGGCAAGAGGGGTCATTAAATATCAATTTAAATCAGCTGATTCCTGAGTGAAACTGCAGCCTTGCTTGATTTTGGGTCAGTTGGGCTGTAACTTGTATTCCAGCAATGACTGGCCTGCCTGTTTTTTGATGCACTGCTCCCTTAAGCTGGCAAATCAAACTTACACTGCCTAGAAGAGCAGCCCTTTTCGGTCTGTCCTGAAATCACGTGAACTGCTACACCTTGCTTTAAAATTAATATTTTGTAAGCGTATGACCATTCCTAGGTTTTTATCGTTTGTAAATTTTTACTTGCAGTTTAAGTGTACAGTCATAATTTTAAAAGATTATTTGCAGGAGTAAGGCTGTAAGTTATGCTTAAACTGCTTTGAGTCTTCTTCTAAGTGCAGGAACATCTTCATTTTGTTTGAGAAACCAGTGATTTTCTCCCAGTTGAGGATTTGATATGCTTTAGGACTTGATATTTCTTCTATATCAAAGTAACCAGATAACCATGGAAGGACCTCATGGGCTTAAAATATCAATACATCCATGCTTGCATTTTGAAAAAAAAAAATTAAAATTATTATATCTACAGGACTTGTTTCACAGTAGTGTTTAGGGCAGTGTGTGGTTCCTGGACAAGATACTAGGTACAAGTGCACAGCAGGAGTCCTGTAATTGTGGGGATCAATAAGATTTTCTCTTTGCAGCGGCTGTAAAGAGTCTGTAGGAAAGATGAATCTGGTAAGAAAAATTTGCCTTTGGCTTGTGGCATATCTGTGTGGTTAACTGGCTGGAGTCACCTGGGTTAGGAGGTTCTTCATGCCACAGAGGAAGCTCTGAGCATGGACAGAGCTTTGTGGTGCACACACAGCTTTGGGTAAGGAGAAGTTTTTTGGTAAGTATTTTGATAATGTGTTGAGCCTGAATTATTTGCTGCATCTTGAAAGCAAAGTATCGAGGGACATGTGGTTTGTTTTTTTTTTCCTAAGCAGAATAAACAGAGAGCAAGTGAAGATGTTAAACTTCATCTGCAGCCATTTGGCAGATGCAAGTTAACTTCCATGGAAAATGGGTTCTGTAATGCTGAAAGGCAGATACATAAAGCTGGGAGTGCTGATAAGGCTTTTCTAATTTAGCTTCTCATCTTTTTTCTGTCTCTTTTTTTCCAACAAGACATGGTTGAATCCAGTGTAAAGCAGAGGGCAGAAGTTGACCCTCGGTGTAATTAACCACTGTTGTTCAGAACTGTTGTCTGTGTCGTGTTGGCAGCTGCATCTTTCACATACTGAGCATTCCTCATGGACAAGGAGATGTCTCTGTTCCAAGAAACTAGTGAGTCACAGGGAAGAGCGTGGAGCCAGAGATCCAGAGGATAACGGGCAGCAGGTAGAGGAGGCTGAGAGCAGCTCTGAACTCTCCAGGCTGCACCGCACCAGGGAGCAGATTTACCACCTCTGCGTGCCCCAGAGTGGCAGTTTTTAATTGGTGCTGTCAGTGTTGTGTTAAACGCTGGTGCATTTGGCAACCACGGATCTCACTGGCACGGTGGGAGTGTCTTAAAAGCCTTAAAAATATGCTGAAACATCAGAGAAATACAGAGGAGAAATGATGTTTATTTGGTTAGGAATATGGCAGGAGTTACAGGCAACACAGCATTTGGGCAAAGTGCTGACAAATACCTGAAGTTATTACAGAAATGATTAGAGTAATTGTTTGGAACTTTTTTTTGTCGTGTTAAGGCTGTACAGGATTTTGTGTAAAATTGTTTATTCTGGAGATTCCTACTGTTGATGAATACTTCCGTCAGGTTGGACCCCTCAACACCAAAAATATCTTGAGAAGATGAACAGGGCAAAAAAAAGCTAGAGAAGAGGGAATTAATTTTGGCACATCTGTTCTAAAGAGGAATGGAAATTCCTAATGATGTAGCCCTGGAGTGGTTCTTGTGCACTTCCAAAATATTCTGAAGGAGTTCGTGAACAGAGTGGCTTGCCTGGACATTATTTCAAAGCAACTTCTAACAAATATCTGAAGTCAAAAACTTAGAGGCAATTATTTATGTTATTTAAGGGCTAACCTATGAATAGGAGCTTTGGAAGAACAAGTTCTATATAAAAGTTTTACTTATTTGCAGCTGAGGTCAGGGATACTTTAAACGTTCAGAAAGGTATGTGGAGAGAAATCCGCTGCTCAAAGTTGTGGTTCACCGGGAAGGACACTGAAAAAAGGTGTTGCTTCCTCTGTCAAGAAATATTAATTATTTCAGTGGGACTTGGAAATTGTGGTAAAGGAGCAGGAAATGGAAGTCTTTAAAGAGATTCCTCGAGTTACTCACAGCAAGGAATGATTTCAGGTTTGTCCCTTATATCTGTCCTGCCCTCCTTCACTGTCCAAGTCAACATGGGGTGGGTGGGAAGGGTTGAAAATAGTCCACCCATGCAGATGGCATTGTTTGAGAGTTTGAGTGCAAGGGCTTTCACTGTAGGAGAGCTCAAGTGAAAGGGGAAAATGGAACGGAGGAGAGGTGGGTATTGGCTGTAAGTGGCTGCAACTTCTGCTGCTCATCTGTCAGGAATCTGGTCTGTTTTCATGTACTCATTGATTTTCTTTCATCAGCTTCCTAAAAGGAAGTGTTTTGCACCAGCTTAACACTGAGACCGACTTGAGGAGTCAGCTCTTGTGCGGTTGTTTCTGGTAAGTCATTCCAGGCAGCCGAGGAGCAGATCCCGAGCCCTGCTCAGCCTGCACTGGAGGCAGCTGTGCCGTCACAGGTGAAGCTGCTCTGGACTTCTCTTCTGCTTCCCTGTGCTCGGCCTGACACAGCAACCCCTGCTGAGGATGCCACGAGGAGGACACTCCCCACCTCCCTTGCTGTGTGTAGGGACAGTGGTTTGCTGATGGCTTTGCCTTTCCAGGCTTCTGCTGGATGGGGTGGTGCAGATGAGGAAGAAACAAAGTGGTTCTTGTCACAGCATGCTAAGTGTGTCATTTTTTTAAGGGACTGTTTGTGATCTTAATGATTAACAGATGCCTTTCCAGAGAGCTGCTGTGGTCTGGATAAACTGACCTAAATTAGTTATTGGGAAGCCTGGTGGATAGTTGTAGTTTTTTCAGTTAAAAAAAAACTTCCGATAGGTAAGACAGGTCACATCAGTCTTCTGTATTCAGAGAAAAGTGCTGCCTGCCAATCTGCTTTGATAGCAGGTACATGGCTTGTTTCTGCAAGAATCTGCCTTAATTTATTCCCTTATCTTTTGCTCAAATAGGCAGCAATTCAGTTTCGTGAGCTTTGAAGTTTTCTCGTTCTTCCAAATAATGGAAATTTCTTTAATAAATGGTTTTGCAAATCTTGAAAATAAGTCTCATTTGGCATCTGCAAGTTGAAAAGCTAATTGGATGAAAGCACTTACATTGTTCTGTTCCCAGAAGTAATGAGAATGCATATCATTATGATGCTCTCTTTAATTCTATAGAAACTTCTTTTTTTTTTTTTTTTTCTTTTTTTGGTCCTGGCTTCCTTCCAGAACTCCAAAACTCCTGCCTCGATTAAAAATTTACAATTTTAAAAAGTTTCTTAATCAACTGCATGAAACTGGAAAATAAAAAATCTGTCTTGCAAAAAATCTGCTAAACGCTTAGTGACAAAGAAGTCAAAAATCACTTGTCAAGACATTGTCAGGCTAAGAAGGCAGAAAAGAGCCTGCCTTAAAAGTGACCTGCAAAGAAGTTTTGCATCTTATGTCTGCAGAAAATGATACCTTTTCCTTTGAAACATATTCAGTAATGTAGCGAAACATCTGAATTGTGATTTACGTTTGAGGATTATCAGCACGTGGGTGTTGGGTTAGTGCACGAGCTCTGTGGTGTGCTGGTTCTGACTTAGGTGTGACACACACTGCCAGTCTCTGCTGGAATATCTTGAAAAACCCCTTTCTGCCAAAGAAGCTGTAGTTTAATAACTTGGAAGGAGAGCTCCTAGTACACTTCTTGGTGGTTATTCATATTTGTTGTTTTCACTCGAGCTGTGGTTGCGGCATTGAGTTTCTTTCCACTGGTCTGGTTCACGGAGGGCAAATGTATAAATGAACTGGACACTTGGAATACCAGGGAAGGCCCGTGCTGTATTTGCCTGATTGCTGTGCCCTACGGGTGAAATTTTAGTGTAGTCACTGTGGTGTTCTCATGTCATACAGATCATAGTCTTTTCAGCCTCTGGGAGCTCTTTATTCGTGTATCAGTGACAAATAAGATCTGTTTTGCATTGCTGTCTTGTTGTGCCTCAGCCTGAACTGGGAATTGCTCTGGAAACACCGTGAGCTCGTTCCACCAGCCTGGCAGTTGTTGCTCTGTGAGTTTGCAGGCAGACATTTGGAGAAGCATTTCTTCAAGCACGACTCCGTGTTCACTGCCGTCAGCAGTAGGAAGCTGTCTGGACAAATGCAACCTTCCAAACCAAGACAGAGTAAGATGTGCTGGCTCAGTGTTGAGGCTGGTGTGTTTGTACCGATATCATTCTGGACCATTCCAGGAGGGGACAATACTGAACCCAGTGGGTGTTTGGTTTAGTGGCACACAGTGGGTTTGTGGTTCTCATCATTTCGTGGTGCTGTGGTACGTGCAGCTTCAGCCTTGGAGTCCATTCAGTTTGGTATTTGATTGTATATGCAAATCCCGGCACGTCAGCCCAAGGAACTGTCGCTCGTGTTGCAAAGCAGTTTGAAAAAATGATCACTTGTCTAAAATCTGGGCATGGCCGACGTTGGATATTCAGTTCAGAATTGTGATGGAAATATTCCAAGCAGAATGGCTTTATGGGGGGAGCTGGTGTATTTATTTTAGTCACAAGCTGTATAGTTCTTAATTTTACTTAACTGTACTGTAGGTGTTTAGGGGGAGACTGTGCGTGGCTTTGCTTTGCATGAATGGTAGAACGTGGAGGTGATGTCTCTTGACGTTCCAGACCAGGAACTTGTAGGCAGCAGTAGAGGAGTTTTTGTTAAAACTGTCTGATGACACTTGTACTGTTTTTCATTATAACCTCTGGGAATTCAAAGAATTACCAGACACAAAATCCATTGAAGGGAGTTTCTTAATTTGAACTTGTTTGATACTTGACTTTGGTAATTGATACTTTTAAAAATCTGTTTCTATTTTAATTGTGAAGTTATTGAAATACAAAGAAGAGTACTGAAAGTGTAATTA
The DNA here is from genome assembly GCA_035584735.1 of Pseudotriccus pelzelni. Lineage (NCBI taxonomy): Eukaryota > Metazoa > Chordata > Aves > Passeriformes > Tyrannidae > Pseudotriccus > Pseudotriccus pelzelni. Next base: position 28,403,373 of record JAWMRA010000005.1, on the reverse strand, counting down.
TAAAACTAAAGCAGACAGAGGTATTATATCCTCTGCATGTGCAGCAGTTGAGAAGCAAGTACAGTTTTTGGGGAGGTATTTACTAATTTCAGCATTTGCTTCATAAGAATGGCTGTATGTATGCTGGAGTGCCCCTCTGCATTTTGTCCCTCTTTTCTTGTAAAAGACAAAAGTAAATCCAAGAGCTGTGTTGAGGAACAGCTTCCCTTATCCACTAGAAAGCTGGAGACCAGAATTGGGCCACTGGTGTAAAACATGGAAAAAAATGACATATGTAAACACTGAAAGCATCGAATGGGTAGTTGCATTGCTGTAGGTAATATTTAGATAGTATTTGTCAAAAAAATTGACAGCTTTATTTGATACTCTCAATATAAAAAAGAAAAACAATTTTACTCAAACTAAATGAAATGAAAACTCTCCTTTTCCTCCCCTGAGTTCTTGAATAGCGGCACTGGCATCGTTCTGCCAGTGAGGGGGGGATCCATAATCTCTCAGTTACCTGAGGTCACTTCAAAAGGAGATTATTTCCTAGACAGTACAGGTATCAGAAATGATCTTAGCTGAAAGGAAGCAGCTGTGTGACACATGAAAATATTTAGTCCATTTTTGACAGTTTTATTGCCAGAGTGAGTTTATCCTGTCTGTGGCTTTTTAATCCCTCGCTGTAGGGGCACATCTGAAACGTCACGCTGATCGTGATTGATGCTGCAGGTGAAGCTGCTTTTGGCAGGGCTGTTCCACAGGAATATGATTTCTGTGCACCTCAATGAAATATTCATGCAGATGTAGTTAAATGTATATTAAAATCTGCGGATAGAAACAAATCAGAAGTTTGCTGTCCTCGGATCTAGGGGAGGTTTATCATTTATTCTTTAGTTCAATAATGCAGTGGAAAGAAAAAGTTTGTTTAAAAAATGTTGCTACTATTAGTGCTGCGTTAGACTTAAACCACTCCTCTCAAAAATTCCTTGAGCTGTCGTGGTTTGTTGCTGGTAGTCCTGCTGGAAGGCCAGGTTTAAGGTAACTGGTTTTTCTCCCAAAAAGTTGGTTGAACGAGCTGCCTCCCGGTCTAAGGCAGCAGCAGATTTCCTTGCTCCGTGGATTGCTGGTTCGGATTAACATATGCTTTGTGGTGAAGTTAGTTTCTGTGTAGACTTTTTTTTGTGGGTGGCTAATTTGGGTTGTTTTTCATTGCTTAGCTTAGTAGTTCTATTTAGGCTGTTGCTGGATGTCTGTTGGAAGTGACGCAGATGTATTTGGGGATGCTCATTTCTGGCATCCACGAACTCCATTTTTGTAAGAGGCATCCGTGGGATAATTCCCTGAAATGGCTGTCTTGTGTCACGATCCGTTTTCCACCTGACATACTTAGTTTTGGTAGTGTTTTGGAAAGACTTTCTTGGGCTTTGAAGGGGAGTAATTTGAAGAATGATTGAACTAGCCAAGCCTGCTTTGCTGCAGCTTTGTCTTGGTTCTGAGGAGCAAAAGTAACTTTGATTTTTCCATTTGGTGGCCATTAACAGTATTCTTCTCTAGATTGTCTACTGCCTCAGGGATCTGATGTGCTGCAGTTTTCCTGCTGAGGTGATAGGTGCAGGAAAAATGGTGATTAAAGGGTTTTCTTTTTCTGCTTGGCCACGTATCTTCACAGATTGTATAGAACCCTGTTCGAAGGGTTTCTGCTGAAAACCAGCCAGCCCAAAATCTAGGGGGTGGAAAAGTGTATTAGCAAGGCTTTCTAAGGAAATTAAAACTCGGTGTAGCTCTTGTTCCAGAATGAGTTGTAGTGAGATCTCCCCAGAGCTCTCTGAAGATCTGGAGAGCTTCTGTTCTCGTCCGAGGTCCATGAAATAAAAGCTCAGGAGTCCTCAAAGTTTTACTGCAATTTTCAGCCTGCTTAGCAGCAAATCTCCTTGTCAATGAACCTTGGTGCAGATTACTCTTGAGGGGGAGGGAAATCCTGACCTTGGAGGCTTTACGAGGTACTGTGATTTGACAGAGACTTTTGCTACTGAAGTGTTACTGGAGGTTATTGAAGCCTGTGTTCGTGTTGCATTAAGCTGACCAGTGCTGAAGTTCTCAAGAATTCTTAATAATGGGATAAACGGCCAAATTTTTTCATTTGTTTTGTTGTTATGTTTCTAAATAAAAAAAAAATTGCAGAAAAAATTTATTCAATAATTGCACAGTATTTTTGAGTGTTCATTTAAAATAATAGGGTTCCTTGATGATGGGTTACAAAAAGCATGAAGAAGGCTTTCTTGGGTTCCAAGTATGTTGAATCCAGTATTCCACCTTTCTGTGTTTTAAGGTGGCTTTATGTTCCTCTAATTGATTTAAATTAGTCTGTTTCCTGAAGATCCACAGTTGGTTTTCAGAATTTCCTATCTAGCTGCAGATTATCCTGGGGTTTTGCAGTTAGGAGGCAGCTTCTTCAGCTCTAGAATCTAAATATGCCAGACTTACAGTTGAAATGAAATCTTTCCTTTCTGGCTGCAATTCGTACTGCCCCATTTTTGTGTGCAATGAAGTTTTTTTGATATTACTGACAGTGATTTGGGAGCATCTGCCTCTTAACACCAATTGAATATATGGTTGAAACGTTTTTTGTGGGTTGTGGTTTTTTTGTTCGATTTGGGGTTTTTTTAAGTTGTTGTATTTAGTTTCAGAATTTACCAGAACCACATTCTTTAGTGTCCCAGAAACAACGTTATTCATAGGAAAGTGGAGTTATGGCTGGATGCAAATAACAGATTTGTATATGATGTTTTTTGCCCCTTAGCCACTTTTACTGTGCTTTAAATAGAGTCTGTCTGGCTTTGTTTCTTGGTTTCTGTTTTGAGAGAGGTGCTAATGTGTCCCAGTTATGAATAAACTTTCATGTAGCGTTTTTTTTTGATGTTTCCCACTTCACAGATGGGCATTTGAGGCTCTGAGAGTTGAAGGAAAGTAGGCAATCTTTAGCAGGTTTGAGTTTTGAATGGTATTCTTTGCCTTGTCATTCTGGTTCATCCTTCTCCAGATTTTGCCCAACTACAACCGTTGGAGTGGAGCTGACAGGTACTAGTTATCCTCCTGTGGTTGCATGGGGATTGTGGGAATTATTCCAGTATTTCCTTAATGTTTTTGAGACTGAAATTCTGGGAAGCTGATGTACAGAGATTGCCTGTCCTAACTGGTTGTGTCCTTGTAGGCTCAGTAGGTGTGGGACGGGGAGTTCAAGGTGATAGGACTGCATTAAAAGCCACTGCGATATTGCTGAGGAGGTGTCTTGTGTAATACTTGTGTAAAACAGACAGACTTTTTTTGTCTAGAGGTTTAGAAGCGCAGTATATGAAATACGGATCGAGAGAGTTTGTCATCTGGTTGTCTGCACCCACCAGCTAGGACGGGGTGTCGGAAAAATGCAGATCGTAGTCATCTTTTTCCCAAAGAGGAATGGTGGAAGCTGTGTCTCAGACACAGCAGAAATGTATGAATTGGAAGACTATAGCAAAGAGAATGTTGTTATTTCCCATGGCAGTAGTAAGAGTTGATCTGTCCCTGCCAAAAAACCCACATGAATAAAGAAGTAAGCTTTCTACCTGAGCCTTTACACAGCTTTCTTCTCCCTTTCATGTCCGTCTGTGCTACTTCACCAAGAAAAATATACTGTAGCTTACACAGAATGCTGTTCTTCTCTGCATGTGTGTAAAACTGATTTCATATACAGCTGAAAATACTGAAATGAACCTGGTGGCAGAGAAAGCCCACAGGAATTGCTTAGTGAAATGTTAAACTTCTCATCACTCCAGTCCTCAAAAGTGACCTCAAAAACAATTAATTGTGAGGAATTCTGAAGTGATCGGTAGAGCCAGTGGAAAAGGTCTGCTCAATGTGTGGGAGGGTTGTTTGATGGGGTTTTATGGTATTTTAAAAATATGGTTGTGCAGTGTGAATTATACCACATCCAGTTTGCTCTGCAGCAGTCTCAGTATGTAAGAGGGTACAAGTAAATATTCCTTAGTGGAGACCAGGATATCTAGAATTTGTGGCAGCTACTTAGTGTGCTATTTTCTGTACACAAGCTTCCAAGTTCATTGTGGGATCAAAATAAGCCAGCCAGTTGGAGTCTGAAAAGCCAGTCTGGTACAGAAATTACAGTAATAATTTTAACCTTAAAATCTTCAGGCCACAGCGAAGGTCAGTTAACTCGTTAGATAATGTGGCAGAGCAGCTGAAAGGTAATCTTTGCTCTAGGATTTTGGGAGCATTGTGCCTTCCGTAATTATGCATAATAGTAACTGCAGTCATTCAAAATGAACAGCTGACTTGCCTGGGTTTCTTAACAGTGCAGTGAGCCCTGCCAAGTGCCATTACTGCCTGTGCTGTTCCCTGTCCTTCTGGTCCCAGTCGGGGGGTTAGTTTAACTCTGGTAAGGAGCTCTGCCATCTCTTCGTGTCGCTGCTGTTCGGAGGTGTGTGCGGCTGCCTCGTGCTCTTACTCCCAGCACTGTGAGTCCAACCTAGTGCACAGCAGCACTTGCAAGGATTGGGCTAAGAGAGCCCAGGCCTTACTGATAAAATATGTCAGCATTAGGGCAAATGAAGAGCCACTTGGTGAGCCTGGTACTTGCCAGTGTATTGTGTGCACAAGTTAAACGTGTCCTGTGCTCAGACACTCCGTATGTTGTTCTGCAGGAGTGATTCCAGTTCTCTGGTATGGGAATGTAGCAGGTACAGCTAAAGTTTGGATGAAAAGGCAGAGCTCTTGGAGGTGGATAGTTCTGTGTGGCTCAAACCCCTGCGATTATCTCTTTGTAACTGTTGTTGGATGGCACTGGGTGCTTGTTTAATGTGTGACTTGGCAGGAATGTTTGCAGAGGGACACACGGGCTCTTCAGAGGGAGGATTTGTCATCCCTGGCTTGACTACCTGGTCTAAAGTCTTAATTTTGCAAGAATATCTCCTTTGGCAACCAGTATTGGGTCTAAATTTGGTTAAATATGAATATATTGACCTGCCTAATTGAAAAGAGCACTGTGTGTGGTGCTTGATTTATTTCTGCGAGTCACATTACTGAGGAATGTGTAATCATTATAAATGTTTTAATCATTATGAAATATTCAGTTTATTTTTCTTTGTAGTATAAGTTTGGAAAAACTTGTCAAACAGTATGAATTTTAGCAGTATCAAAGGCATAGAGCTCAGCTGCAATGAGCAGACTAGTTTTTGTGAATTTTACATAAAAAGGCGTTTTGGGGGAACGTGGTTACTGTCTCCTGTTCTTTCAGCTCTCAAATGCAGAAATAACAGTTGTTACAATTAAGGTCTGCCCAACTATGAAGTCTGTCTTGCTCTGTAAAGAAGAGTTATGATTAAGATTTTCCATGTTTCATCTCTACCAGAGGTGCAGGCTTTGGAAAATATGACAGAACATTATCTTAAACTGTTCTCAAACTGCTTTCTGCTCTGTCTGCATCTGTTAGGGCTTTGTAAATTTGAGGGGTAAGAAATAACCTGATTTGTAATTTTATTTACCTTTTTTTTTTTTTTAATTTGGTTGTTGGTTTGTTTTGTTTGCCAACTTCCAGATTATTCACAGTTGTGAATCCACTTCATGTTTACAAAATCCTTGGCCGGGATGAGTCTTGTGCTGGAAATGAAAGCTGTGTATGAGTTGTTAGCACTTGAAAGGACGTGTGAGCAAAGTGATTATAGTGTAGGACATACATTCTATGCTCGCCTGAAAGCTTGTTTGCCACCTTGTGTTCCTGGTAATGACCTGCCCGGTGCCTTCTCTGATGCTCCAGGATGACTGTGGTGGACTCTTTATCATAAATATAAGTCTGGGAGCAGAGAGAGTAACAGGAGAATTGAAGGGGTGATTCTGCCAGGATCATTCACAGACATTTTACTGAAGACCTTATGATAAACCGAGTTTCCTCGTGGAAGAGTAGCCGAATGTCTGATCTAGACTCCAGCTTGATAAACTAGTCTGCCTGGATTCAGGTCTCCAGACTGGCTGAAAGCAGTTGTGTGGCCATGAATAATCCTGATGGGCAAAGCTTGACATGTTGTTGAATTGCAGATTAGTATTGAGGCAGCCTGCGGAGTGAATGGTTGCTTGAAATATGCTGGACTGATAACTCCAAAGATAAGCTTGACTGAATTCATGTATCAGGTTGGGTGGGTTTTTCCTTCCCTGCCCCTGTTCTGGTGTTTAAATAGTGAGCTGTGGCTTCCACTGAAACCTTGCAGTGTCAAAGTGGAGGTTTTTTGGATAGATGAGGGATGGCCTAAAACAGCCACATCTGCTTGGTGGGCTGGGTTCACCCTGCTTCCATCCTGTATTTCATGGTTTTGGATGACATGGAGAATGACTGTTGGTGTATCATTTGATGTTGAAATAGCCAAATGCTGACTAATCTGGAAGAAAAAGTCTGGGAGTTACTGTCTTTTTGTGAGGGGAGAATATATTTCTAACCATGTATGTGGCCCCATAGGAAGCTGAAGACTGTCCCCTTTGCAACAGCCTGCAGGGGTTGTAACAGAAAAGCATCTGGCCCAAGTTACGCTGAAGCTGAACCATCCCAAGGTTATTTGCCATCTTAATTTTTTCGTCTTTTCAATCGTAGCTTGTAAATTGAAGTAGAAGGCAGAGGTGGATGAGAATGTTATCATTCCTATGTAAAACATTTCCACGGTCTTTTGACATTGCTTAATATTTCCGTGGTCTTTTGACATTACTTAATGCCTGTCATTACTAAGTAAGGTCTTTGTTCTTTGGACTGCTTGTCCTTGCAGACTCTTCTTAATCCATGAGCACCTTGAATGTGAATCCGAGTTCCTTTTGAAGATTTTCTGCAGCTCTGACATTGGAGCTTGTTGATTGATCACCGGCGGATTTGAGCAGGATGTCTTGCTTCTTGCTGCCTGCTTTAGAACAAAACACAGGGGGGTTTGAGCATACATAACTATTGTGGAATTTAGGTGGAAATGTATAAAAAAAATTACTATGGTAAAGAGGCTAGCAGGATTTTTGGAGTGTTAAATCAACTGTGTAGTAACGTGCTGGTGAAGTGAGTGCTCCTTGCGTTCCTGCCTGGTGATGAACAGCAACTCTGGCGAGTTCCTTCTAAGAACTTGTAGTGAGGTATCAGTGTTAATTACTGGGTTCTTTCTCTCAAGACCTGCTGTTCCAGAGGAAGGGAGGAGGGAAGAGATGACCTGCTCTAACAGCCCTGCAATTTACTGCTGCAGGAAGAACTCTTGGTTTAAGGAATTCTCACCCTCCCTGTTTGATCATACTGTGTTTCTGGTTTTGATAAACAAAAAATTCTTACTCTGTGTATTTAGTTTCTCTGGCAGCTGTGTTTGTGATGACTTTAATTGGAAAAAAAGCAAATTCCAGAAATGCTGTATTGCAGTTAATGGTATCTCAGCACTTGGCTTCGGGAGTGGGTGAAGTCATTGAGCTTCCCCAGTGGAGAAATAGCTGCTGGTGGAAACTTTGTGTGTTTGTGGGGCTTGGGCTTGGGTTTTAATTATTTGTTTTGTAGTGCAATCATGGATGGTATTTACCACTTCTACAGTTTTTGATGTTAATTAAATGCTGACCCTCCTGATTTTTGCGATGTTCAAATTGTAGGAGTGGAAATGCTTCAGAATTCCTGGTGTTACATAAGGAGAGGGGTTTCTGGAGTTAATGCATTCTTTGGCATCTCCTGTATGCTGAAATGAAACAGCATTAGTGGTGTTAAATGTGCTGTCCGCTTCTGCCCTGTGAACTCTGACTTAAGTGCTGGCTCACATTCAGACTGCTTTACTTTTCTGTTTTCTTTACAGGCAAACTTTGAGGAGTGAACAGGAGGTACCAGACTAGATGAGTTTCCAGCGAAATGTCGGAAAAGTCAGGCCAGAGTACAAAAGCAAAGGATGGAAAAACAAAGTATGCAACACTCAGTCTGTTTAATACTTACAAGGGAAAGTCACTGGAAACTCAGAAAACCACAGGTGAGTGAACTGTCTGCAGTGTTTCGTTCTTCCAGTTTTGTCATCACTGCAGTGCTAATTAAGAGTGCAAAGTATATGAGCACTTAACCACAGCAAGATTTTTTTCTTACTTGCTTGGTCCAGCAGTGAAGTGGCAGGATTGTGGAAGGCAGTATTCATCATAGTTTCTGGTTAGCTGTCAACAAGAGTATCAGTTCAGAGACAGCATTTGCAGTGTAGTAGGAGGCAGAATGTAGGTAAATAAAAACTGGTTTATGGCGGTGGCTCCATTTGTTATCAGCAGATGAGATGCCATTCCCCAGCTGTGCTTTTCACTGCAGCGAGCTTTGAGGTACTGGAAGTGTTTAAGGAGAAGGCAATGCTTACTTTCACATTGGGTGCTTTGTTCTGTGGACAGACACTGGGTGAAACTTGCACTGACACCTCAAATAAGGTGACTCTGAGCCTGCTCTTTCGTGATTGATGGGATTGACAACCAGGGGAAATGACATTCTGAAGGTTTTGAATTTGGTTTGACATAGTAGCCTGAGTTGAAGGTAAAAAAGGGAAAGGAAGTTCTTTTGTAACTTTGTTAAAGTCTGCCACAGTATTATTTTTAAAGGTTGAAACTGAGTTGTTTGTGACGATACAGCTTGCCCAGGGCAGTAACTTGTATTTGTTCACCTGAGTTGATTACTTGGTGGGTTGAGTGTCCTGTGTGGTGCATTAGCTTTGTTCTACTTTTTTGTGCTTTTTTATGCCTGTAGTCTGGAGTAAATGCATGTTGTAGGAATGTTTTTGCAAGGGCAACATCGGCCAGCTGAAATAGGCAGCAAAGAACTGGGCTGGACCCATCGACATACACTAAGTTCCACAAGGAGCAAGAGAATTATGCTTGACAAAATATTTCAGGATATTAAGACATCGACATCATATTTTAAGTGGCTTCTCTGGCTTTCTGTCACTGTTATGTAGAAAGGTGGGGCCTTGTGTCCTTTTTAATCTGGAATAATGGCTGTATTTCCAATTGCCTTTTTAAGAAACTCAGTTATGAAGCATTTTGAGCTTCTGTTTTTTGTACTCTGAAACTTTTCTGACTTCCCTGCGGAGCGTTCCTGTGTAGCTGCACATAAGCCCTGTCTGCTAAACAGCCCCGCTGACTCGCCCGTTCTGCTTTGCCCCGCAGTTGCCGCACGCCATGGATTACAGAGCCTTGGAAAAGTTGCTATTTCCAGGAGGATGCCTCCCCCAGCCAACCTGCCCAGTCTCAAAGCAGAGAACAAAGGCAACGACCCCAACGTGAACATCGTGCCTAAAGACGGCACAGGATGGGCTTCGAAACAAGAACAGCACGAAGAGGAAAAGTAAGGGACCGATGAGCTCTGCCTTGATTTGCTGTGCCAGGTCTCTGGTTTCCCCAAAACCAGGGATGGGAAGGAGACCTGGGGAGGAATTGGCTAGACTTAGAATCATAGAATCAGCTGGGTTGGAAAAGACCTCTGAGATCATCAAGTCCAACCCCGCCATGGTTACCCACCCATGGCACTGAT
>JAWMRA010000005.1:28264784-28393747 GCA_035584735.1 Pseudotriccus pelzelni | reverse complement strand
AGGGAGAGAGGGATGAGGGCACTGGGAGAGAGGGATGAGGGGACAGGGAGAGAGGGATCATGGGACAGGGAGAGAGGGATAATGGGACAGGGAGAGAGGGATGAGGGGACAGGGAGAGAGGGATGAGGGGACAGGGAGAGAGGGATGGGGCACAGGGAGAGAGGGACAGGGAGAGAGGGATTGGGGACAGGGAGAGTGCAATGGGCCAGTGCAGTGGGACTGTGCTCCAGTGCTCCGTGACTCTGTACCAGGCACAGGGACAGTGCTCGGGGACAGCAGGCTGGGATGTTCACCCACCTGGGTTGTACAGCAGGACAGAGCAGGTGGGAAGTGCCGGGGCACAGAATTCTCTGGGTCACTGGCACAGGTTGCCCAGAGAAGCTGTGGCTGCCCCTGGATCCCTGGAAGTGTCCAAGGCCAGCTTGGATGGGGCTTGAAGCAACCTGGGCTGGTGGAAGGTGTCCCTGCCCATGGCAGGGGGTGGCACTGGATGGGCTTTAAGGTCCTTCCAACCCAAACCATTGTGGGATTCCTTGACCAGGCACTGGGCCCACCCGCCAAGGAGCTGAGGGGAATGGACCAGGGGCCTGAGACACTGCACTGGGAAACTGGGATGAAGTACTGGGACAGCACACTGGGGAACTGGGATATGGCACTGGGACAGTGGCACCAGAGCCCTGGCCAGGGGCACGATCCCATTGCATGCAGAGGGAACATCTGGCTCAGGCAGAGCAATTGTTAATTATTATCTAGCTTTATCCACTGTTACTTTTATCCAGTGTATACTTTTATCCACTGTTAATTATTATCCAACTTTATTAATTATGATAGTGAGGAAGGGGCAGAATTTGGGGTCCCTGAGCCCCCAAGGTGAAGCTTTCCCTCCTTCTCTTCTCCTTCCCTCTCTGCTTGAAGGGCTTTCCTTGGAGGCAGGGCACTGTGGGGACATGGGGGCATGGGTGACCTGGAGGTACAAGGTGCCCTGAGGACTGCCTGGATCCAGCGTTCTCCCAGGGCTGGATTCTGGGATTGGGATGCAGAGCAGCTTTCAGCAGCCTCATCATTGCCTCACACTCCAGTTTTCCAGCCTTAATCCCAAATCCAAATAGGGGCAACACCCCCTCCCCCCCCCCCCAAACTCCCCTAAATCCCATCCCTCAACCCCCGGAGAAGCATTTCTTTCCTAAAAAATTGAAGGTAAATAAAGAAATAAAATGAAATAAACAAGAAACACAACGAATAAACCCAGCAAAGCCTTTTAAACACCGGCCCCCCCCGCCCAGGCCATTTCCAAGCTCTGACTCAGGATTCCTGCTCGGAACAGCCACAAGGCCTCTCTGGCTCCCACTCCCGGCAAATCCAGCCCCGGATCCCGGGCGCTGATTCACGGCACACGTGCTGTGCTATAAGCGGCCGGGAATGCTGTTTTCCATGGGATCCTTTCCAACTCGCCGGCAGGCGGGAGAAAATAGCAACGCTGCGGGCGGGGAGAGAGGAGGGGGGATCGCACCGGGGTTTGTTTGTGCTGTGGATTTTGCAGCGAGAGGTGTTTATCCCGGTTCATTTCACCAGGTCGGGGCATCTGCTGCTGAACTCCCGGGAACGCAGTTTCCACGGGAGGAAGAGAGCTTGGAGCAAAGCCCGGTTATGGGGTTGTGAGTGCATTTTTGGGGTGGTTGTGGCATTCCCCTGTCCCCAGGGTGTTCAGGAACAGCTTTACCCCCCCTCCCCAACACAGCCAAGGGACTGCCCAGATGTGCTCCCAGCTGTCCAGATGTTGTGTGAGTTGCCCAGGTCTGGAACAGCAGCACCAGGGTACTGCCCGGGCTGACCAAATGCTCCCCTGCAGGTGCAGATGTGGCTCTTGGGTAACCAGAGATTGCCCCAGAAATGCCCAGATGTTGCTCTGGGAGTCCAGATGTTGCTTGAGGTACACAGACATCACTCAGGAAGCCCAGATGTTGCCCCAGAAATGCCCAGATTCTGCCCTGTGTGTACAGATGTTGCTCCAGGACCACCTGAGATCACCCAGGATGCCCAGAAATTGCCCCAGGGTGCCCAGATGCTGCCCAGATGTTGCTGTAAGTTGCCCAGCTGTCACTCCCAGATGCCCAACTGTCCCACCCAGGCCTGGGGTGGCCTCCCTGCTCTCCTGGATACCCTGGATTTTTTGAAGAAGCCTGTGGCCACCCATCCCTCCCTCCCCACCAACCCTCAGCCAGTGGTGGCTGTGGGAAAGGTGTGTGGAAAGGCCAAAAGTGACAGAAGGAGAGGGAACGGCCTCAAACTGTACCAGAGGACGGTCAGGTTAGACATTTGAAAGAATTTATTCCTGGAAAAGGTGGTCAGGCCTTGGCAGGGACTGCCCAGGGAGGTTTGGAGTCCCCATCCCTGGAAGTGTCCAGAGAATGACTGGACGTGGCACTCAGTGCTCTGGGCTGGGGGACAAAATGGGGATGGGGCACAGGGGGGACTCGATGCTCTTGGATGCTTTTCCGGCCTCAGGGGTTCTGTGATGTGTGTTTGCGGCTGCAATCACACACACACACACACACACACACACACGCGCGCGTGTAAGGACCTGCACACGCGTGGGAGGCTCCGGGACTGGCACTGCCCAGCTCGTGCTGCTGCCACTCCCTGGCTCCTGCTGCTGTCCCACCAGCAGGGGAGTCACCTGGGGGTCCCAGCACCTGCCTGCAACCCCTCAGCCCTGGTGCCACCCAGCCCATGGGCTGGGGACCGAGCGAGCAGGGCAGGACTGGGTCCCCAGGTGTGATGGCAGAGGGGGTCCCATGGTCCCTTCTGTCCCCGGGTGTGGTGGCAGAAGGGGTCCCGTGTGTCCCCACGTCCCTCAGCTGGTGGAAGGGACCCCCTGGTGCCCACCAGGCAGAGCGGGGTGCCGTGGTGGAGACCGGTGTGTCCCTCGGCCGGTCTCCGGTGCAGGCAGTGGGGACTCCCCGTCTGTCCCGGCCCGGCCCTTGGGGCAGAGCGGGACCCGCTGTGCAGAACGAATTCCCGGTGCTGCTCCGGCCCGTCCCCGGTGCAGAACGAGCCCCAGTGCAGACCCGTCCACCACCGGCACAAACGGTTAACGAGGCCCGGGCCGCGAAGTGGCTCCTCCCGCTCCCTCCCCGCGGCCGGCCCCGGTCCCGGCGGAGCCGCCCAGCCCCGGTCCAGCCCCAGCCCCGACCTCCGCCACCGCCCAGCCCGGCTGCACCGGTCGGGAGCACCGGGAACACCGGGAGAACCAGAACTACCCCGGGCACCGGGAGTAGCGGGGTACCGGGAGCACCGGGAGCACCGGGAGCACCGGGAGCACCGGGAGCACCGGGGATACCTCGAGTAGCGGCGGTCCCGGCGGTCCCGCACCATGATCTGCGGCAGGAAGGCGCGTCCCGCCGCCGAGCAGCCCCGCGCCCCGTCGGACGGTGCCGGTGGCTCCCGGAGGTCCGGGAGAGCCCTGAAGAAAATGGGTGAGTGCCAGGAGCACCGGGGGAGCCGGCCAGAAACCCCGGGAGGGCTGTGCCACAAGGGGGCCGGGAGGGATCTCGGTGACTGCGAGGGTCCCTGAAGTGCGTGGGGACCCTCATGGCAGGAATGGATTCCCCATGGAAGGGGGGGAACCCCCATGACAGAGAGAGAGTCCCCCACGGCAGGGAGGGGTCTCTTACAGAAGGGATGGGGGCCTGCATGGCAGGAGGGTCCACCATGACAGAGAGGGGGTCTTCTCTTGGAAGACCTCCCATGGAAGACCCCTCCCTTGCCCCCACGGAAAGGAGGAGGACCCCCATGGCAGGGCTGGGATCCCCAGGATAGCCAGGGAATGGTTTCCATGGCTGGATGCAGTCCTTGCTGTGGGGAAGGGGTCCATAAAGCCACGAGGGTCCCCATGGCAGGAACTGTCCCCAGAGCAGATGGGGTGCCCACTGGTAGGGGGCATTCCTGAGGTGGATGGATTGTCCCACATCAGGGAAGGGTCCCTGTGGCAGGGAGGGGTCCCCCAGGCAGCCCCAGAGGATCTGTGTATCACCCCAGCTGCTGGGGGGCAATGGGGTCAGGGTTTGGCCACATCACAGGTGACAGAAGCCCCCCCCTCAGGGTGTTTATTGTCCCCAAGGCTCAGCTCCTGCTCCCAGTTTTCCCACCCAAGGGTGCTTCCTGTGGCTCTGTTGGCCCGGGGCCCTCTGGCCTGTGGGGTGTGTGCAGGAAGGTCAGGGGGCACCCACGGGAGTGGCCGGATCTGGAGTGGGTACAGAGGGTAGGGCCTCTGGCTGCTTTGGACACGGGGCTGTGGGCCTGGAGCTGCACAGCTTGATGCAGCAATGTATCCATGTGTCTGTGTCCCTGTGTCTGTGCATCCCTGTGTCTGTGTGTCCTGTGTCCCTGTGTCCCCAGGCCTGTGCATCCACACACTTGTGCATCCATGTACTTCATGTCCATGTGTCTGTGTGTCCTTGCGTCCCTGTATCCACCTGTCCTTTACCTCTGTGTCTATGCATCCATGTATCCCTATATCTATATATGCCTGCATCTCTGTATCCATGTGTCCATGCACCAGTGCATCCATATGTCTGTACATCCATTTTCCCGTGCATCTGTGTGTTCATGTGTCCGTGTATCCATGGATCCATGTGTCCACCCGTGACCCCATGTGCCCACGTGTCTGCGTGTCCTTGCATCCACCTGTCCCTGCATCTCCGTGTCCGTGCATCCATGTATCCATGCATCCCTCCACCTGTGTATTCACCCATCCTGGTGTCCATGTATCAGTGCATCCGTCTGTCAGTGTGTCCATGCATCCATGTGGCCATGTGCCTGTATCCATGAATCCATGCACCTGTGCATCTGTTCACCTGAACATTTATATGTCTGTGTGTCCTGCCATCAGTGCATCCATGTATCCATACATCCCTGCATCTCCATATCCATGTATCCAGACATCTCTGCATCTCTGTGTCCGTGGATCCAAATATCCCTGCATCTCTACATCCACATATCCAGACATCCCTGCATCTCCATATCCATGGATCCATATGTCCATGGATCAGTGCATTTGGGTGCACATGCATCCTTGTGTCCATCCTCATGCCCACATACTTGTATCCATGCATCCATACATCCATGAATCCATACATCCGTGCATCCATGTGCTTGTTCACCTATGTCCCTGTACCTGTCCTCAGTCCTGCACCTTGGGCAGGATGTGACCCCATAGGAGGTGGTGGCAGCTGGTAGTCACATCCCCAACGCCATGGCCAGCTCAGCATGTTCTCTGTGAGCCCCACACTGGCCCTTTCCTAGCCCAGGAGAGGGACACGGCCACTGGGGCTGTTTGGAGTGGTTGCCAAAACAATGCAGGGAGGAAATAACCATTCTGTGAACAGATGGAAAAGTCCTGGCTGGGGCGTGGGTCCCAAGTCCCCCGAGGCCACCCTGTCATTGTTCCCAGCCTGGGCTCTGCTGCTGGCACCGTCCTGGCACCCTCCATGTGGGATCTGGGCAGGCTGGCTGGGATTTAACAGCTGGGCTGTGTCACTGTGTCCCCCCAGACAGGCACACAGTGCTCTGGAGGGGCAGTGCTCCTGTCCCATCCCAACCCACTCCTGTCCCATCCCCTCTGTCCCATCGTGTCCCATCGTGTCCCATCGTGTCCCATCATGTCCTGTCATGTCATGTTTGTCCTGCCCACTCTGCCCCATCTAGTCCAGTCTGCCCCACCCTCTCCTGTCCAATCCTGCCTGTCTCATCCTGTCCCATCATGTCTCATCTGTACCGTCACATTGTGCCACTTATTTCCCATCCCATCCCATCACCCTCTCTTGTTCACCTCATCCTATCCTGCCCCACACCTCCATCCTGTCCCATGCCCATGCTGTGCCATTCTGTCCCATCGTGTCTGTCCCATCCAGTTCCACCCTGTCCCATCCAGTTCCATCCTGTCCCATGGCATCAGATCTGTCCTGCCCCATCTGTCCCATGGGATGTGCAGGGGTGTACACGTGCAGATGTGTACACAGATGTGCACCGACCCGCCCTCACTCCCACCCTGCACCACCAGCACACCCTGAGAACCTCCAGCACCCCCCAGCACCCCAAATTCCCCCAGTGCCCCCCAGCAGCCCATGGGCTGGTCCCCACAGGCCTGACGGAGGACGAGGACATCAAGCAGATGCTCCAGGGGTCCCTGCTGCGGAAGGTCAGGGCCAAGGGGGGCACCCGGGAGC
Source organism: Pseudotriccus pelzelni (assembly GCA_035584735.1). Classification (NCBI taxonomy): domain Eukaryota; kingdom Metazoa; phylum Chordata; class Aves; order Passeriformes; family Tyrannidae; genus Pseudotriccus; species Pseudotriccus pelzelni. The sequence continues at coordinate 28,387,520 of JAWMRA010000005.1, read as the reverse complement.
GGCTGTTCCGCCTGCAGGAGGACGGGGTGACCGTGTGCTTCGAGGGACGCTTTGGGCGCACCCGCTCCCCCCAGAGCTGTGAGTGCACTGCGGACCCTCCCCCTGGGACTCGGGGACCCTGGGCCACACCCTGCACAGCCACGAGCTGCAGGGAGGGGCCAGGACCTGGGCAGTGTCACAGAAATGCCCACAGGGATTTCCAGCCAGAACCCAGACCCCACTCCAGCACCTAGTCCACAACCCAGGACCTGGACCCCCACCCGGGACCCAGATCCATTCTAAGCACTCAGAACTCCACCTGGACTCCCAGCTTGGACCCAGAGCACAGCCCTGTTCCCATACCCCCACCAAGACTTGGATCCCCACCCAAGACTTGGATCCCCACCCAGAACCCAGACCCCACCTGAGTTCCAGACCCCCACCCAGGACCCAAACAGAATCTGGATCCCCATCTGGGAGCTGGACCCCCAGACCCCCATCCTGGACCCAGACCCCAGTCCAGGACCTGCACCCCCAGCCTGGGACCCAGACCATCACCCAGGATGTGAACCCCAGTCCAGAACACGAACCCCCACCCCGGGCCTTGACCTCAACCCACTGCACCCAGTGCCTCCAGTGCCTCCCAGTACACCCCATGCCGAGCCCCCAGAGGCCCCACCCTTCCCCATTCGCCCTGGGAGGTGCCGTCTCCCTCCTGGCCAGACGCTGTCCCCGCTCCCGGCGTCACCCCTCTCTTTTCACCCTCTTGTCTGGGATGGGTGCCCGGAGCCGGCAGCGCCGCGAGGCAGCGCCGTCCCGTCCCCATCCCCGCGGGGACAGCGGCACCGCTCCTGTCTCGCCTGGGATTAGCGGGTTAAGCCCGGCTGCCGCCCCAACGGGAGCCGAGCGCTGTCCCCTGGGGCGCGCCGGGGGGTGTCCCGCAGGGATGTCCGCGGGTGGGTGACACGCCGAGGGAGCGCGTCCATCGCCACCCCCGCGGTGTCCCCGCAGTCTCGGTGACGCACATCGAGGGGGTGCGAGAGGGACGCCAGTCGGAGGGGCTGCGCAAGCACGGGGCCGCCTTCCCCGAGCGCCACTGCTTCACCCTCGTCTTCAAGGGCCGGCGCAAGAACCTGGACCTGGCCGCCCGCAGCGAGGAGCACGCCCGGCACTGGGTGCAGGGACTCGCCAAGCTCATGGGGCGGCTGCAGGCCATGAGCCAGATGGAGAAGCTCGACCAGTATCCTTTGTGGGAGCTCCGGGCGGGCTCGGGGACAGGCTCTGCTGGGTGGTTTGTGGTTTCCTTACCCAGTGTAGTTGGATCCACGGGGTCCTACAGAAAGCAGACAAGAACAAGGACAACAAGATGTCCTTCCAGGAGGTGAAGAACATGCTGAGGATGCTCAACATCGACATGGACAATGTCTATGCCTCCAAACTCTTCAAGGTACTCTTCCTGTGGGTCCACCACCCGCTGTACCTGCTGCTGTCACCGCAGGGAATGCTGGCTCCTTCTCTGCTTCCTGCAGAGAACTGACCAACTCCTCACACTCAAGGCCACTCACCGCCACCAATGGTTGGGGCCCACCAGGAGCAAGAGCACGTGGTGGGGTGGGGTGAACTGCCACCCTCTCCCACTGCCCCCAGGGTCCCTGAGGTGTGACATTTCCCTTTCCACCTGGGGAAACTGAGGCACGGAGCTCTGCTCCATCCATGACTGGAGGGTGGGAGGGCTGTGGGTGGGAGGACAGAGGGGACATGCCAGCGGTTGAGCCCCCCCGAACTCATCACACACACTGCCAGGCAGGACAAGGCAGGGGGTGGATGTACCTTTCTCCGGTCCCCAACCTGTGTCCCGTCAGGAGTGTGACCACTCGGGCAACGAGCGGTTGGAGGGCCGGGAGCTGGAGGAATTTTGCCGGAGGCTCCTGCGGCGGCCGGAGCTGGAGGAGCTTTTCGGGCGCTACTCAGGCGAGGATCGTGTCCTGTCGGCCGAGGAGCTGCGGGATTTCCTGCGGGATCAGGGCGAGGACTCCAGCCTGCACCAGGCCCGTGCCATCATCCGCAAACATGAGCTCAACGACAAGGGTAGGGCTGGGCTGGGTGATGGGGTGGGCACCGCTGGAGCTACGGGAGGTCGTGGATGGTGTGGGGATGAGGCTCTGCTCGGTGATGTCACCCCCTCCAAACGGGTATGGGGTCCTCCAAGGCTTGGGTGGGTGTCCCCGTGTCCCTTCCCAGGGTGGTATCAGTGTCCGCCATCCAGCCCTGCTGGTCCCTGGGGGATGTGGCACTGCAGGGACAGGGGATGTGAAGGTGGGGATGGGCAGCAGGTCTCCTGGGTGAAGCAGTGCCAGCCCTGGTGTGAATGTGACACTGCCAAGGACCTCTGTGTCCCTTGGGCCCCACCACGGCAGGTCCAGGTGAACGTGGCACCAGGAGGACAGGGGACATCAAGGTGGGGATGAAGGACCTCCGTGTCTCTTGGGTATCACAGCAGTACCCTCAGGGTGGATGTGACACTAGCAGGACGGGGGACTTCAGTGTAGAAGGGGACACCAAGGGCACCTCCACATCTCCTGGGTGCCACGGTGCCAGGTCTGGGGTGAACATGGCACTGCTGGAACATCCCACTGGGGACAGTCCCTAGCGTGTCACTCTGCTAGGGTTAGGGTTCAGGGTTAGGTGCCAGCCCTCTGTGAGGGTCACCACCGTGTCCCACAGCCAGGCAGCAGGACCTGATGATGCTGGACGGCTTCATGATGTACCTGCTGTCGGCCGCCGGCGACATCCTCAACCAGGAGCACACCAGGGTGCACCAGGACATGAGCCAGCCCCTGAGCCACTACTTCATCTCCTCCTCCCACAACACCTACCTGACCCGCACCCAGATCGGCGGCACCAGCAGCACTGAGGCCTATGCCAAGTGGGTGTCCCTGGCCCCGAGTGGGTGTCCCCAGCCCGTGGGGCTCCAGGTGATCCCGTGGCCCGAGTGGGACAGGGGGACTCAGCCGGTGGTGCTGTGGTGGCAGGGCTCTGAGGGCAGGGTGCCGCTGTGTGGAGCTGGACTGCTGGGAGGGCTCCGATGGAGAGCCTGTCGTGTACCACGGCCACACCCTCACCTCCAAGATCCTCTTCCGCGATGTCATCGAGAGCATCCGCAGGACGGCCTTTGAGGTGAGGCGGGTGCTGGAAGCGCTGGGAGGGGTGCTGGATGCTGGGTGCTGAGCCCTGGCTGTCACGTGTGCCCAGAGATCACCCTACCCCGTCATCCTGTCCCTGGAGAACCACTGCGGGCTGGAGCAGCAGGCCACCATGGCCCGGCACATGAAGGCCATCCTGGGGGACCTGCTGTTGATGCAGCCGCTGCAGGGGCAGGACCCCCATGATCTCCCCTCCCCAGAGGTAAGGCCACCCCCCTGTCCATGTCCTCATGGCCCCTCTGAGCCCTGAGCTTGGCCCTTCCTCCCACAGCAGCTGAAGGAAAAGATTCTGGTGAAGGGCAAGAAGCTGCCAGAGCCATGGCAGGAGCCCCGGGGAGTCACCTTCCTCCTGGACCAAGAGGAGGAGGAAGAGGAGGAAGAGGAAGAGGAGGAGAAGGTGCAGGACAGAAGCAACCGGCGGGTAAGGGGCCCTCCTAGGGCTGTGGTGCTGGGGGACCCTGACATCTTGGTCGTGCTGGAGGACCACGGCATCCTGGAGTGTGCCAGCAGTGCTGGGCCCCGGGGCAGGTGAGCACAGCCAGCACACCCCGCTGCAGCCCCGCTCTCTCCTCTTCCAGTCGCTGCAGTCGCTGCAGGAGATCAAACCTCTGCCGGTGGGTCATGGGATGGGGCCGGGGGGGTGATGGGTTGGGTGCCGTGGAGGTGGTGAGTGGCCCAGCAGAGGGGACCGATATTGGGGATGCCTCAGCTGTGCCTCCCTCTTCCCATTGGGTTGGGTGCTCCATTTCTGGGGTTTCTGACACTTTGGGGTCTCCATCACCTCAAGGTCTCCATCACAGTGGGATGTTCCTCACTTTGGGGTCTCCATCACCTCCAGGGTGATCCCTTGGGGTCTCCATCACCTTGGAGGGGTGTTCTCCACTGCCTCAGTTCTCCATCACCTCTGAGGTCTCTTACCTCAAGTTCTCCATCATCTTGGGGTGCCCATCACTTTGGGGTCTCCATCAGCTTGGGGTCTACGGCATCTTGGGTTGTCCATCCCCTTGTGCTCCCCATGACCTCAGGACCTCAACATGCTTGGTTTGTCCCTCAGCCCACGGTCCATCATTCCATTGCCTCAGGTTCTCCATCCCTTTGGGTTCTCCATTGCCTCAGGTTCTCCATCCCTTTGGGGGCTCCAGGGCCTTGGGGCTCTCAGCACTCACCACTAGCAGGGTGGGGGGGTCTGCAGACCCTCGGGCAGGGGGGTGGCCCCCAGAGGCGGGGTGGCCCTGACCCCGGGGTGGCTCCCACAGGCCAAGGACGCGCTGCAGGTGTCCCCGGAGCTGTCAGACCTGGTGGTTTATTGCCAGGCCGTGCCCTTCCCGGGGCTGGCACAGGCCCTGCGCCACCCCCGGCCCTGCCAGATGTCCTCCTTCAGCGAGAGGAAGGCACGGAAGCTCATCAAGGAGGCGGGTGAGGGTGACAGGATGGGGACAGGGAACAGGGATGAGGACAGGGATGGGACAGGGATGGGGACAGGAATAGGGACAGAGTGGCTCCACGCCCCCAAAGTCACTGGGATGCAGGATGGGCTCTGCCACCGGGGTGGCTCCAGGGACACACTGGCCTTGGCTGGGCTGCTCTGGACCAGTGGGACTGGGGTCTGCTGGCAGGGTCTGGGGCCAGAGGATGCAGGACTAGGATCAGGGTCTGGAATCAGGCTTTTAGGACGTAGCATGTGGGTCCAGGGCAAGATGTGGGGCTGGGATTAAGATCTGGATCACAATCCAGGGACTGAGGTCTGGGGTCAAAGGCTGGGGTTATAGATCAGGGCCCAGGGTTAAGACCTGGGGCAGGTCAAGGATGTCAAGGTCAGGGTCTGGGGTTCAGGGCTGAGATTAAGATCTGAGTCAGTGTTCAAGATCTGGGGTCCAGGTCTGGGGTCTAGGGTTGGGATTAGCATCTGGATCAGTGTCCAGGGTTTTGGTTTGGAGTCTGAGGGATCAGGGTGTGGGGTTAGGGTCAAGTTCCAGGGTCAGGGTATGGAGTCTAAAGTCAAGGTGTGGGGTCAGGGTATGGGGTCAGGGTCAAGGTCCAAAGTCAGAGTGTGGGGTCTAAAGCCAAGGTATGGGGTCAGGGTCTGGGATCTCAGGCTCAGATTAAGGTCTAGGTCACCATCCAGGGTCTGAGAACTGGGCTCAGGATATGGGCTCCAAGTTCAAGGTCCAGGGTTGGGGGCTGAAATGCTGGGCCTGGTTTTGGGGTCCACACAGGCTCTGTCCCTGTCCCCTGGTACACAGGGATGGGCAGGGCCCATCCCCCCCTGCTGTGGCCCCACAGCAGCCCCCGTGGGCCCCGCTGAGCCCTGTCCCTCCCCAGGCCCGGCGCTGGTCCGGTACAACACCCGGCAGCTGAGCCGGGTGTACCCGCTGGGGCTGAAGATGAACTCGGCCAACTACAACCCCCAGGAGATGTGGAACGCCGGCTGCCAGCTGGGTGAGACCCCCCAGCCCCCCGGGGCACGTGGCAGCCCCCCACGGAGCTGTCACCCGCCCTGACACCCGTCCTGCTGTCCCCACAGTGGCCCTCAACTTCCAGACCCCGGGATACGAGATGGACCTGAACACCGGGCGCTTCCTGGGCAACGGGGGCTGTGGGTATGTCCTGAAGCCCCCCTGCCTGCGCAGCCCTCCAGCAGAGGGGTCCCGGCGCCTGGAGCTGCACATCAGGGTGAGGGCACCCCCCGGCACCCGGGTGGGTCCCACCCACATCCCCCCACATCCCCCCCACATCCCTGCTGGGTGACTCCCACGATATTCCAATGCCTGGCCCCTTTCCCTGGGTGACATCAACCCCACTCCCACCCGGGTGCCACCCATGGCTCTTCTGGGTGGCACCAGCCCCCATGTCCAGGCAGCTGCCACCTGTGTCCCCTCAGGGTGACACCAGCCCCGTGGCCAGCCAGGTGCCACCTGCACACCTTGGGTGCCACCAACCTCTCTTGCCCTGGGGACACTGACCCTGTCCTCACATCTATTTGGGTGCCACCCATGTCCCTTCTCCTGGGTGGCACCAACTCTGTCCCCAAACCCAGCTGGTATCACCCTTCTACTGGGTGGCATCAACCACCTCCCTCCTCTTCGCGCCAGTCCCAACCAAGTGCCACCCACATCCCCTCTCCTGGGGACACCAGCCCTGTCCCCACACCCCTGTCCACCCCAGATCCCCCTCCCCGGTGCCGCTGGTGCCCCAGCCCCCTGTTCCCAGGTGATCACGGCGCAGCAGCTGCCCAAGCTGAACAGGGAGAAGGGCAGCTCCATCGTGGACCCCTTTGTGCGCGTGGAGGTGCACGGGGTGCCGGCCGACTGTGCCAGGCAGCAGACCCGGCACAAGCTCAACAACGGTCAGTCTGGGGGACATCCCAGGCCACCTCAGTGGGGGGACAGTCCCTCGGGCATCCACACCCCCGGGGCACCCCACCCCCAGCTGAACTGGTGCCCAGGACGTCCCAGTCCCCCCAGTGCCCTGTCCCCAGCACAGCCTGGTCCCCACCACTGCCAGGCCCCAGCATGTCCCATCCTCACCAGTGCTGTTCCCTCCTGGCCTCCAGTATACCCAGCCTAAGCCCAGTCTGATGCCTGTCCTCCCCAGTACAGCCCATCACAGCCCCAGTATGACTCCCATTTTCCCAGTATAGCCCAGCCCAGCTCCAAAAGGACTCCCAGTCCCCCAGTATAGCCCAGAATGATCCCAGGAGGACTCCTGTTCCCCCAGTATAGCACAGTCTGGCCCCAGTGTTACTGCCATTTCCCCAGTAAAGCCCACCACGGACCCAGTATGACCCATTTCCTCAGCTTACCCTACTGTGGCCATAGCAGGACCCCCATTCTCCCAATACAGCCCAGTCCAGCCCCAGTATGATCCCAACCCCCCAGCATACCCCACCACAGCCCCAGGGTGACCCCTTTTCCCCAGTACACCCGCAGTATCACCCCGCTCTCCCAGTGCAGGGTGGGTGGGTCAGGGTGGTCCCTGGGGGCAGGGGGTGGCCCCGGCGGCCCCGCCCAGCCCCGTCCCGGTGCCGCAGGGTTCAACCCGCGCTGGGAGGAGACGCTGCGGTTCCAGGTGCGGGTGCCCGAGCTGGCCCTGCTCCGCTTCGTGGTGGAGGACTATGACAGCACCTCCTGCAACGACTTCGTGGGGCAGTTCACGCTGCCCCTGCCCAGCCTGCGCACAGGTAGGGGGGGGGCTGCCCCGCTGCCCCCCCGGGGATGGGGACGGTCCCCCTGTCCCCCGCTGAGCCCCCTGTGTGCCCCCAGGGTACCGTCACATCCACCTGCTCTCCAGGGACGGCGCGTCTCTGTCCCCGGCCACGCTCTTCGTGCACGTCCAGTGCAGGAGCCTGTGAGGTCCCTCTGTGGTCCCTGTGGGACGGGGGACATCGTGTCCCCCCGTGGGGGCCAACGTGCTCCTCCGTGGGGTGGGCACCCTCCTGCTCCCCGTGTGAGGACAGCCTGGGGACACCGCTCACCTGCCTGTGGCGACAGCACCCAAGGGGCTGGGGGACCCCTCTGTGCCCCACTCCTCCCCCTCCCTGAGGGAACAGAGATGCTGTGACAGCCAGGGCGGGGTGACCACCCCACAGGGGTGACAGCAACACCCAAATGTCACCATCCCTGGCCATGCTGGATCCCAGCTGCAAGGATGGTGACCCTGCCTCCACATGCCCCACTGTGCCTGGCTGCGGACACCCCCCACCCCCTGCCCTGGCACACATTTATACCCCGGGGTCAAGCCAGTCAATAAAGGTTTTATTTTAACAGAGCCTGTCCCGGTGTCCCTGCCACCCCCCAGGGCCTGCTGTGGGAGGATAAGGGCCAAGCCTACCCCCAAAACAGCACTGCCCCAGGCAGCTGCCAAGCACCCGTGGGTGCTGCACCTGTGGAAGCCAGAGGGGAACAGCCCTCAAACCCACCCTAGGAGCAAGGGGAGGGTCCCACTGGGTGCCCCCCACCTGCACCCAGCCCCCCAGAACAGCAGGGACACAGGAGGGGACACAGAGGTACTTGCATAGGTGACACAGGACCCCGAGCAGGGGGGTGTAATGGCGCTGCCGGGGGGGACGTGACGGGCTCCTGGTCCCCACTGAGGCCCTGCAGGTCCAGGCTAGGGTGGGCAGAGACCCTGGGGGTCTGTGGTGCCATGGGGTGTGACAGGGACACAGGGGGACAGGGAGGCGTGGGAGTGCATAGACAGGGGGTCTTGGCCTTGGTGTGCAGCTTTGGAAACCTTTGGCTGGGAGGGCAGGAGCATCTCGGAGTGCTGGGTAGACACGGTTCGTGACACGGCAAGAGCCTGTCCAGGCGCTCCTTTCCTGAAGTATCTTGATGGAACGAAGGTTTTCCACGAGAGAAAACGTTTCCTTTATCTTGGTAGATCCTACAGCACAAGATGATGAGCTGGGAGCTGGTGGAGGAGGCACCAGGGTGGTTGGGGAGCCTGAAGGCCCGGGGTGATGCCGGTGGCATGTCTCCATATTTCCATGCTTCCAGAGTAAAGCAGCTGAGGCAGCGGTGATGGAGCATCTCCTGGTGCCCACAGCCTCAGTGCTACAGGGAAGGAGCCCCAGGAGTCTGAGCAGAGCAGGGTATGCCAGAGCTGAGTCCCCCTGGATCTTCGGGGGCTGCTGCCCCTCAGTTCAGCGCTCGCTCCGTTGAAGGGTCGGAGTCCCCACGTCTGGGAGGAGATGGGACAAGGCATCGCTTGCACAAATAGCCCTTAGGAAGGAATTCCGACGTGCTCCCGAGCCCACGGGGAGGGACCCAGTTTAACGGAGGAGGGAGCAAACTGGGGGCAAAGAGCCGAGCAGGAGAGAGCCCAAAGCACCCTTGGGGCAGGCAGAAGGACCTGGCCACTGCCACCACGTGCTAGTGCTCCACCACGCTGGCGCCGCAGCCTCCACCTTGGTGTGCCCACGGAGAACAGTCCCGGTGCGGCAGCCCGGAGGGGGCCCTTCAGCAGCCGAATGCGACTCATGGCAGTTGGGAACAGGAAAGATTTAAAATATATACAATATATACTTTTATTATTCACCCGTTAGCTCCATTATATGCCAATCATGATCTAGTTTCAGCAGTTACATTCCCTTGATCATGTCTTTAGAGGATGCAAATTAAACCAGACAAGGAGGTGGCTGGCGGTGGCAGGAGCCGTGGGCGGCTGCTCCGGTTCCCCCTGGCCCGGTGTGGATCCAGCTTTGGCAGAAAGGATGAGGGGCAGCACCTCCACCAGGCCCGGCTCCTCCATGCTCTCCTGGCAAGGGCTCACTACTGCAGCACCAGTCCGACCTGGGAGCAATGGAAACGGGGAGTCAGGATGTGCCCGAGCACTGGTGTTCCCAGCTCTGGGCAGACACAGCTCCCAACCCCTCAGTGTGCCAGCTGGGAGGGCTCAGAGTTGTCCATGTGGGTTTCCTCACCAGTTTTGGGATATTTGAGAGCAGCAAAGCCCTGGGCTTGTGGCTGAATGGGCACATGGGCACCTGCCCAGCTCTGGGGAGGTGACCAATGTTTGGGGTGTGACGAAACACAGACCCCGCCAGGCTGTGAGACAGACTTGACTGACGAGCCAAGGATGTTCCTGAGCTCGTGATTAGGAAGGAACAGCTCTGCCATGAAGCTACGCTGGGAGAGCTGGGGGTGTTCACCTGGAGAGAGAAGGCTCCAGAGACCTGAGAGCCTCTTCCAGGGTCAAAACGGGCTCCAAGAGAGCTGGAGAGGGACTCTGGACAAGGGATGGAGGGACAGGAAAGGGGGAATGGCTTCTCACCGACACAGGGCATGGTGAGATGGGATATTGGAAAGGAATTCTATTGGGAAGAAATTCTTGGCCGTGAGGGTGGGGAGGCCCTGGCACAGGTTGCCCAGAGAAGCTGTGGCTGCCTCCGGATCCCTGGAAGTGTCCAAGGCCACGTTGGACGGGGCTTGGAGAAACCTGGGTTGGTGGAAGGTGTCCCTGCCCATGGCAAGGAGATGGAACTAGATGGGCTTTAAGATCCCTTCCAACCCAAACCATTCCATGATTCTGTGATTTGGTAGAAACTGCTTCCCAGAGCCCAGTTCTGGGACAAGTTCCACTGCTGATGGTGGTCCTGGTCTCCAACCCACTGGAGTCCTGCTCAGCCCCACCACAGGGTACGTCCTGGGAGCATTCCCAGTACCAGGCTCTCTAACCCACCAGCTCTTCCAGTGAGAAAAGGAATTGCTGACACTCCTGGGAAACCCCTGGGGTTTCCTGGAAGGCCCAGTGGCCAAGTGAGGCTGGTTTAGGGTGCGTGTTTTGTGCCCAGAGACAGACCTGGCTTCACACCATGGAAGCAAAGCCCCGTGACTGCCATCAAGTCATTAATTAGCTGGTAAGGCATTAATTAGCTGGGATGCGGCTGTGCAGATTCTGGTTCTCAAGCACCATCCTCTCCAAGGGGGCTGTGGACTGGACAGATGCTGAACATCTTCAGGGTGGAGGGACAGTGATAACCAGGTGCTGCCTAAAATCAGCCTGGCCTGGCAGACAGGGTGCCCACAGCCTAGCACTGGGAGCAGCTGGGTGGGGAGTGCTGACCCTGGGAACAAGGTGACACCCTGTGATTCCACAGCTCATGGTAGCACAGCTCATCCTCACAGGGTCCTGTTCACAACAACCCAACACCTCTCAAGTTCTCCTGCTCTCTCCTGAGGGGTGGTTGTTCCTTCCAGCCCACTAGGACAGAGTGACACCCAGGGCTGTGTGGTGACACCTGAGTCCTGTGAGGGCTCACAGGGCACAGCAACTGCTTCCCAGGTGACTGTCACAACCACTGGTATCCCATGTGTCACCCTGCAGCCCCTTGCCTGTTCCCTCTGTGCCTGCCTTCCTCCTGCGGAGGGGAGGGCTTGTCCGTGCAGGTGTGTGTGAGGTGAACCTGCACCAGTCCAAGACTAAAACGAGCCTGGAGAGATGAGTGTCCAGGGATTTTCCCCAGGGACACACTCTGTGCAGGCACAGCAGGGACAGCACAGAGGAGCTGACAATGGATTCACCCATCACCACGTGTGACAGACACCAGCCAGCCTGGGAACACCGAGGGGGGTGTGACACCAAACTCATCTCCCCAGGGCTGCGGGGACGAGACCCCCTCCAACACACGAGGACCTCCCATCCCACAGCACTGACCTTCTCTGGGGCCATGCTGGGACACTTCCAATTGTATAGGTAATACTGCAGGTTCCCATCCCCGATCCCGAACTTCAGCTTCTCCAGGAAGGTTTTGTTTTCCATGAGATCCAGTGCATTGAAGACGTCGAATCCTTTCTGCTCGGGATAAACATGAAGCCATCAGCTGCTGCTTTTATGCTGGAGAGTTCCTCCCACCTGTGAGTCACCTGTCCCCCTCTCCTGCCCAGCTCTGCATCCCAAAAAAAGGGCCCAAGGCCAGGAGGGAAGAGCTCAGCCTCGGTGTACCCACCCTCAATCCAAGTGCTACGGACACACAGCAGGACTGTTAGCTTTGGGACACGAGCAGACACCCTGAGCTCTGCTCACCACGAGCTGGAAGGTGCTCAGGGCACCCCTGCATCCCTCTCCTGGGTGGCAGATCCTTTAGGATTTCAGGAACAGCCCTGTGGCTGGCCCTTCCCACAAAACCAAGGGTGTCCAGCCTGCCATGAGCTTCCTGGTGAGCTGCTGGTGCCCAGGGAGCTTCCAGTGCCCCAGGAAATTCCTGGTGAGCTCCCAGTGCCCAGTGAGTTTGCCAGTGAGCTGCCAGTGAGCCTCCCAGTGCCCAGTGAGCCTCCCAGTGCCCTGGTGCCACCCCATCCCTGCCATCCCTCACCGACTTGGCGAGGATGAGGGCGTCACTCATGAGGTCGATGAGAGGCGTCTTGGTGTGAACGTTGTAGAAGGAATAAGCAGCTTTCAGGCTCTTGTGAGTCGGGTGGTTCATGATGGTGGAGGGCAGAGTGTAGAAGCTCAGGAAGTCTGTCACCTCCCCCGGGGCGCTCTGGAAGGCAGAAGTGACACTGGGACATGTCAGAGCTGGGATAAAGCCCAGATGGAGCCTTAGAGGGGCTTTTCCAGTGGGTGGGAGGGGACTCCAAGCATCCCAGGGTGGACACACCACCCTCCAACAAACTCCCACCCTGGAAGGGCATCTCACTGCTCTCACAGCTCCAGCAGAGGCAAAATCCAGAAGAACATCCCCCTATCACCCTGCCCCTCACCTCTACCACAAAGGTGTCGATGATGTTCTCCTGAGGTAAGAACCAGTGCTCCACCTCCTCTCGGCTCATCACGGGCGTCAGGTGGAACTGCTTCAGGTACTCGGTCAAGAGCCTGTGCACGGCAGAGATGTCCCTGTGCTCCATGGGCCGCAGGCCGGGCGTCTTGGGAGTCTACAGGAAGTGGGACAAACCGTTTCTGTTGCTTGCATGGTGGTTTTTATCACCCAGGGGCTCTCCAGCAAGCAGCATGGAGATGTTCTCTGCTTAGCTCAGCCTGTTCTCAGCCCCCCAGCGCAGTCCTGTCCCCAGCCCTGCATGCCCAGCAAAGGATGGATGTGATGGGCCGTGACACCGATGGCAAAGATCACAGAGAGAACAGCACGTCCCAGAGCCCTGTGTGCCGGGGCAGATCCCACTGGCAGTGGCCTCCTACCCACTAATGACACCAGATCTCTGCTTCCCTCCAGGTCTCTGCTCCCGCTCACAGCAGGCACAGGCTGGGAGCCTTGTCCTTGCTCTGCAAGGAACTGCCTGATATTATTCCCAGGTGGCCTCACTTACTAATCTAGGGTTGGGATGGCTCAGCATGCCCAGATCTGCTCTGGGGCTGAGCTCCTGTGCAGAAACCAGCAGCTCCACCCCAGCAGCTGGTGCCTGTGTGGTGGCAGGAGCCTCATGCTGCCCCACACTAAAACAGCACTTTCCAACCCAAACGGGCAGCTCTGGCCGACAGAAAGGAGCCAACAAGGTCGGGGAAGGTGGTGGCAATTTTAATGCTTTGTTTGGGTTTTTTTTCCTCTCATATCCAGCTGGGGAACTTCCCCAGCAGGACAACTGCAGTGCCAGATCTGATCAGTGTGACTGAAGAATGAGGGACTAACCCGCTCCAAGGTCACGCCGAGGCTGTGTTTGGACAGATGAAGGCTGTCAGATCTGCCTGCTTGTTTTACGAGGAGGACAGGCTATGACTCACCGTCAAACAAAACCTCACAGGGTCCTCTAACTGCAAGAATTTGCCCTCAAAATGCAGGTACCCAGGTAGAAATACATAAAGATTAAATAAAGCACAATTGTTTGACAGAATCATTTACCACACGGAGCAAACCCCGGGTCTCCAGGCAGAGGACTCGACCTCGGCTGGAATGTTTGTTCTTCCAGCTCCCAGCCTGGCCCAGCCAGGGGCAATTCCTGAGCTCTGCTCCCGGCTGGAACCCACCTCGGGCAGCCGGTAAAGCTTCGTGGTACGTTGCATAGTCATGTTCCTGCTCAGGTGGGAAAATTTGACCTCGATGAGTTTCCGGGGATTCAGTGACCGGTGCCAGTACCTGCAGAAACACACTGGTGGTGGGAGATGGTTCTGGGGCACGACGGGCTCGTAGCTGCCACGAGGGCAAGTGAGAACATCAGGCCAGCAGCTCCCCCTGAGGTGCCTGTGCAGCAAAAGTCTCCTCTCCTGCATTACAGGAGCAGCTTTAGCAAAGCCACCAGACTTAATCCTGGAAGGACAGCGCAGGGAGGAGGAATCTGGGCTGGGGAATCACTCCCTCCTGTCCTGGGGAATCCCACAGGCGCTGCCGGTCACAGAGGGGACCTTGGGAACGGGAGATGTGCAGAGTGAACCCTTTGCAGAGCCACAGGCACTCACCTGCAAGTCCCCACAGGCTTTGGCAGCACCACTCCCGCAGTGTAAACAGCCTGGAAGATCCCCTCCAGATGCACCCGCCGCGTGATCTCGCGGATCAGCACTGGAGCCACCCGTTTGGAGCGCAGCTTTTTGTGGACGCACAGGAAGTTTATCTCCACCATCTTCTTCTCTCTTGGGGAAGGAACGATGCAAGAGTATGAGACCCAACTGTCCTGCCCTGGGAGGATCACACCAACGCCCTGGGTGATTTACCTCCAGCCCCTTCAAGGGAATGAGGAGGCAACACCTTGGGGAAGGCCAAAGGGCAAGGGCAGGGTGTGGAGAGCTTGCCCTTAAGCTCTTACCCATGGTTTTCCCAGGAAAAATGGTCTGAATCTGTGTCAGGGGAGGGTAAGGTTGGATATCAGGAAAAGGTTCTTTTCCCAGAGGGTGGTTGGCACTGAACAGGCTCCCCAGGGCAGTGGGCACGGTCCCAAGGCTGCCAGAGCTCCAGGAGGATTTGGACAATGCTCTGAGGGACAGGGGGGGATTGTTGGGGTGTCTGTGCAGGGCCAGGGGTTGGACTGGATGATCCCTAGAGGTCGCTTCCAGCTCAGGATATTCTACGTCTCCATCCAACCCTGGATGAATTCTGTAAGCCAGAGCTCTGAGCTGACCTCTCTTATTGAGAAAAAGCCTTCACAGCTCTTAACCACAAGATGTCCTCGTGCAGAGCTGCCCTGACCACCTCAAATATCCCCCATCTTCTCCTGCAAGGCTGCAGTTCTGGCTGTGGGCTGGGGAGGACAACGCAGCCAGACCCCCTCAGTGCTGCCAGGAAGCCCCACTTGCCAGCAAGAGGCAGGATGAGAAAGGCAGGGGAGCAGCACTCACGTGTCATAGATGTGGATAGTGGCTGGAATGGCGCTGATAAATCCAACCAGCTTCTTGCTGGAGACAACTCGGACCCCACAGTGCCACTGGGGCAGCCAGCCTGGAGGACGCAGCGCCCTGGGGAGAGACACACCTCACAGTCACCGCCCACGTCCCCAGTGTGCCTGTTCCTGCCCCCCACCCTACCCTGGGACACCCTGCGTCCTGCTCGCAGGCAGGAGGATGGGAGGGCGACGGTGATGTGCTGCGATCCACGGCAATTCCTGCACTCCACGGCCAAGGCCTGTCCTCACTAGTGACAGAGGAGGAAATCCACGTTCCTCGATTCAGGAACACCCCAAGGAAGCAGCTCTGCTGCAACAGGACTCCACAGGTAACTGCTGGCAGCATCACTTGGCAGCCGCCCTCCTCCCACAGCTCTAGGGCACTGAGAAATTCCTCAGCTACAGGGATGCTCACAAACACTTGAGGGACCAAACTGAGGAGGAAAAAGGGCCAGTTTTAGGCTGCCATATCTCAAAGGAGCCGGAGGCAGGAAGGGCTGGGTGACAGCCCCCCTTGCAGTGTCCCTGGGACACCGTGCACGGCGACAGATGGGGAAGGGACATCTCAGGAGGAAGTGAGATGGGATAAGCAAAGGCAGCTGCAGTGCTGTCACTGGGATAAGGCTTGTCAGCATCCAATCCCCTCTGCTGCACACTCCTGGTGCCACTCACCACAGCAGGAACTCGGGGGAGTAATCGAACCGGAACATGTTGTCGTCGTCCTCCACGTAGTTCTCGTTCAGCAGCGTGTAGAGCTCCTTCAGCTACAGCAGCACAGACCCCGCAGGTTAAGGAGGTTACTCAGCCATCACCTGCCCCAGCTGCCCCCAGAGGGGACCCTGAATGCTTCCTGTGCGGCCACAACAGCCACGTGCAGCCATGACCCTGCTAAAGGTGTCCCTGCTAAAGGCAGGGACCTAAAGGCGGTCCTGGGGCAGAGCGGGGTGAGCTGGGTCATCTCCCAGGGAGGTGGGTCATGGCCTAAAAGGTCTTCCTAAGGGAAAACTCCTGGCTTCAGGCATCCTTATTGTCCCCATGAAAAAACCATGGGATGGGTGAGAGTGAACAGCAGCCAGGAAAGTCAGACCCGTCCGACCCCAAGGAGACGGTGCAACGCCACGCTGGAGTCTCCTGGTGGGGTGCAGCACACGTTCGCATCCCCAGAACAACCTCCAACAGTCCAAGTAAGGCACTGCCAACCGAGATGCCCTCCCAACATACGTGTGCCTGTACTCACCACACCTCTGTCCCCGAGGTCCAGGGCATCCCAGGTGAAGCCCTGGGGCAGGGTGTAGGGCTCCTGACGGATATTGTCCTTGTCCGGCTCCACCGGGCCGTGGGTGTTCACCACCTCTCCTGGAAGAGAGAGCAGGGAGCCATGGAATTCTCCGCTGAGCGAGGCCAAGCCTCAACCTGGTGACCGACACTCCTCACGTCTCCCAGCCCAGGTCCCTGGAGCAGTCAGGGATTGTCATTTCACCCTCCCAGTTTGGGACGACACAGGGCAGGGAATCAAAACTCCTTCCAGGGCAATGGTGGGGCTGAGCACAAACACCTCAGTCAAAGAAATGTCCTGTTTTATTCTTCCACAGATGTGCAGGATGCAAATGGTCCTCCTGAGATCTTCTCTTTCCAGAACCCCACCAGTGCTGCTGAGATGGCCAAACACACCCTCCAGGTCCACGTGGGATGCCTCATCCTTCCCTATCCCTATGATCCCAGCCTTTGGCCAGCACTTTCTCGGGAGTTGCTCCACGGGATGGTGAATTTTCCTGCCAGCTCTGGCCTCTGCCACTTGGCAAGTGTCCATGTTTCCTGCCCACTGGGCCCAAGGAAGAGCTGCAGGGAACAGCACAACTTCTGTTCTGTAAAACCACTGACTCCTAAAGCCCTGATTCAGCCAGGAGATGTCAGCTCCAGCTCCAGCTTTATTTGGGATGTCAGCACAGCGGCATCACCCCAGTGCTGCCAGGAGGAGAGAGTCCTGCTAATTAGGAATTCCCTTAAAAAGGCATAGAAAAGGTTTCCAGGCAATGGGGAGGTGGTGAGAGCTCAGAGCAAGAACTTCCCCCATCACACCCAGCCCAGGCAGCTCCCCAAAAGGCTCACCCCTGGCTGCCCTCTCTGTTTTGAGCAGGTGCTGAATTGCTCTGGAATCTGGCCCCAAAAATCCCACAACCCTCCTGGTATCCAGCCCTAAATATCCTCGTGTGCCAGAGTGTGCTCCCAAGGACCACGAGGGAGTGACTGCCAGCCAGGGCACAGCCAGCACCATGGCATTGAGAGGAATGGGTTGCTTTGTGCCTCCCCCTCCCCAAAAGACACCTCCCACCCTTCCTCCAGGCTTTTCCCAAGCACAAATGAAGTTTGTCATGTCCAGGATCCTCAGGAAAAATGGGAACTGCAAGACCAGGCTTTGCTGCCTCACATGACTCCCTGCCACCTCAGTGTCATCTTCCAGCACAAAGCTGGGACCATCTCCCAGCAAACAGGTTTTGAGACCCAAATAAAGCCTCACAGTGGTGCTGACTGCATGGAAAGGGAACTCCCATGGAAAGGGAATCAAATAAGGCATTTTCAGCAAGAGAGGTCAGACACAACCCCACAAAGGGAGTGCAGAGCAGCCAATTTAAAGCCATGACAAGCTTCAGGTAAACCTGGACCCTATGGGCTTGGACACATGGTCCTGCCTCCTGGAGCAGCTCCCATCACTATCTGGCCCAAACTCACCCCAAGTTACCTTCCCCTCCAAGGGCACCTGGATGGGAAATCCCCAAAAGGGGAGAGCTGAATAGTCCAGGATGTGGCAACACCATGCATGAAAACTGGGCACAGAGGGCTGGGGAAACCCGAGCCAAGGACTGGGATTAAGGGATGTCCAAATGCAGGAGGCATCAAATCAGATGTCTGAAGTGGTTCTCATCCCTCTGTGCTGAATGGTGGAGAAGTGGTTGTGATGCCTTTGAAGCCCAGGCCAGCCAGGGACTCCCTTGGTGGCCACGGACCAGCTTTTCCAGGCTTCTCCGAGAGCTTCTTGGAGCAGCCTGAGGAGCACAAGGCTTCCCCCAGGGCCCACAGAACAGTGACGGGGCTGCACATACCGAGCTTGGGCACTGGCTGTGTGTCCCAGAACTGGTAGCTCCTCTTGCTGGCCTCCTCCATGGTTTTGGCAGGGCCCTGACCTACAGAGAAGAGCTCGATGGCTTTTTGAATCTCCTGGATCCTCTCAGCGGGTAAAGAGTTCACCTGAGGGCAAAAAAGGAGGGTGGGAAGGCAAAATGAGTCAGCTGAGCCACCAGGTCTGTATTTTGGCTCTTCCTCAGGGGATCCTGGAGCTGATCCTGCCTCGCGGCCCTGCCAGGAAGGGAAGAGCAGGCAGGAGACCCCCTTCCCAGCCTCAATCCTTTATAAGATGGATGAACCTTTCCACCAGCCACACACCTAGACCTGCTTTTTAGGCACTCCTGGGACAAAAGGGACAGATGAACTGCCTGAAAATGCTTTAAGGTTCAGGAGCAAACCTCCCCTCCTCACACCCTGCAGGGACCCCCTGGATCAACCCACAGCCAGCGCTGGGCATTCCTGCAGTGGCTTTTCCCTCTCATTGTTCAGCCTCCTCCATCTAAGCTGGATCTGTATCCACAAACTGCAGCTTCCTGAGAAGTCCCTAGGACAAGGCAGAGAAGTTCAGTCAAGATGAAAGACACTTCCCTCCTCCTCTTCCTCAGGGTGGGTGGCTCTGCAGTGAATTCCCAACCCCAGCTGCTCCCTGATCCCTGGGGGACTCCATTTGAAAAACGCAAAGCTCCAGTTTAAAGCTCTGCACAGTCAGATGGACAAAATATTCCAAATATTTGGATAGGAACGGAACACTAAGCAGAAAACAGTCTCTGTTGATATGTCCCCTGCCACAGGACCAGAGGGGACAGGAGGGTGTCACCCTGGCAGGGACAAACCCTGCGTGTCCCACACCCCTTCCCAAATCACCGGCTGCTGGAGAGGATCAGGCAAAGCCCAGAGGGATCACAGCCCTTGCTCTCCCTGGCTGCTGTGCTGGTGATAATCAAGCCAAAAAATCATCACCATCAGGTGTCAGCCCTGCGCTGCTGCAGGCAGGACAGGCAGGACAGGGGCTGGCAGGTGGCAGCGTGGTAGTTCCTGCCTGTGACAGGCAGCTGGTGTCTGGAAAGGGCAGCTCAGAGGCGCCAGTGTGACCCTGGAAGTGGCTGGGACATCCAGCCAAGGGCTGCATTATTCCTGGAGCGCTCTGCAAACACCTCCTGCACAACAGCAATTCTCACACACGGAGCCAGGCTGGGAAATCGCTCCACAGCTCAAGTTTACAGAGCAGCCAAGTGCCCAAAACCAGCAGTGGGAACCCCTCCCTTGCCCTGAGCTGCACTGGAGAGGTTCAGCATGGGGCTGGCTGATGTGTGGGGCTGGGATGGTGGGAAGGGTGGCTCACCTTCACTGGCTGGTCCTGAGCCTGGTCGGGCTGGTCTCCTCCTCCCTTCTCTTTCTTCCGTTTGGGTTTCTTTTTCTTCTTTTTGGCTCCGCTGTCATTTGCTGGACTCAGGCCCCTGGGAAACAAAAGCAACATCATTCCAGCCCTTGTTTTTACTTTGGGGAGGATATTTACTGGGCTCCTGAAGCTCTCTAAAGAAAATACAGGCTCCCTGCTGAGTGCCACTCTCCAGGAGGGGAATATTCTGTGCACAAAAGGTGCAGCCAAGCACCCACTTCGCAGCAGAGAATTCCCTGTGAGCTCCCAAAAAGGGACCAGAGCCAACACCTCCTACCCTGCAGGTTTGCTCTGCAGTGGGGACAGTGCCCTGCATGACAGGTGACCATCCCTCTGCTGTCACATCCCCCCTGTGTGGCCACATGAGCCCAAATCCACCCTGTGGAGTGGTGGGATGCCCAGCCTTGGCTTCTTCCTCCTCGAGCCCCAGGATGGATGTGGGAGCAGCAAACACTGATCCAGCCCTGGGGAAAAGGCCCTGCAGCAGGTCCAGGCACCAGGGAAGGGCTGGTGGCCAAGGACACTGCGCTGAGTGTCACCTCCCCTGCAGGGGTGATGCTCTAGGGATGCTGTTTATTGGGAAATGATTATATTGTTATGCTGGAGCTGGAAAATCGAAACTGAGCAGCAAATTTCTGGGACTGAAGGGTGGGAAACCCACCAGGGCATTGCTCCTTCTTCCAGGGATGCAGGACAGCCTGATGATGATCACTCCAAAACAGCCACAGGGATGAAGCCCCACACTGAGCCTGGCCTTGCTGATGGCAAATCCGGGAGCGAGGCATAGGAGAGGCGCCTGCCCCTGGTATGGCACATGGGATCAAGTGGGATCTCATGGTCCCACAGGGGATGCCCTGACACGGGGCAGGTGATGTTACTGCTGCAGAGCTGGGGCACCCCAAGGCTGGCAGGAGCCTCAGTGGTCCCCAAAACAAGGTCACAGCCTCCAAGAGGGCCAGGGCTCCGGGGGAAATTCAACCCTGGAGTGGCTGGAGTGGTTCTGCCACTTTTACTCTCCAAGAGGCGTCTCGTTCCTTGCACCCCAAAACAACTGCTGCTTTCACAGCAGGGACAACCCCACAGCTCTGACCTGCCCAGCTTGGGGGCCCCCCAAGCATCACACACTCCTGGGGCAGCCTCATGTCTTTACCAAACAGTTCAGTGGTGAGGAGGGTGGAGCAGGAGAGAGAAGAAACACATTGGCAAATGTGTTGGAGCAGCATCCAACTATTTATTTTGGGGAGGACAGTACAAGGAGGAGCTGGGAAGGGAAGAAAGGTTAAAAAAATACAAGTGGAAGGTGGCAGTTGGGGTTGGAACCACATGATCCTCAAAGTCCATTCCAACCAAACCACTCTATGAAATCCCAGAGCGGAGCAGCAAGTGGGTTATGAAACCAGGGAAAAGCGGATGGAGAAGTGTGGGTTTTGCGGGAAGAAGATGGGAGGGCTGAGCGAGGAGGTGCCTGTAGATGCACCACAGAGACCTGACATGATGGGCTGCACTGTCCTGCTTTGCAGGACACGGAGCTGCTGGGCTTGGGAAGCTTTTCCCTGGGTAAAACCTGAACAGCAGGGAAAAGGAACGAGCAGGGATCAAAAGAGAAGGATCAGAGAATCGATCAGCAAGAGACGGGTGTGGAACACCGGGAGACTGGAAGCATTACTGGCACGGGGAACAAGCAGTGGCTCAGGGTGAGCTGCTCCACAAAAGGAGGGGAAGAGGAGCCTCCCCCCTCTTCTCCAGAAGCACCTGAAGTGTTTGTTTGTGGCAGAGCAGAGAGAGGAGCAGCCATGGAGCTGCAGCTCCGAGGACCGGCAGCTCTGAGGACCAGCATCCCGCGGCGCTGCTGAACCATCCCTGGGGGAAATCTTACCTTCCTTCCTCCTGCCAGGAGAGGGCTTTGCCTCCACGCAGGAGCCGCGGCTCGGACATGACAGCAGCGCTAATCCCAGCAGAGCTGCGCTGACACCGCTATTGATTTCCATGACAAATGTGTGACGGCTTTTCTAACTCCCCGGGGAGGGGCAGGGGCGGGACCGGGCACATCCCGGCCACTCCGAGCTCCCAGGCTCAGCCAAACCACCCCGGAGCTGTGACAAACACATCCGAAGCATTTCCGACCAATTTTAACAGCACGAGGGGAATTCTTGAGCACATCCAAGGGCCGGAAGCCGCCCCTTCCAGAGGAGACAGACACGTTTTCCCAGCTCACCCCCACACTGGGATGCTGCAGGTGGCAGATGAGACAAACAAAATGCTCCCCTCGTATTCCGTGGGCGTCGCTGGGCTCCATAAATCAGAGCTGCCAAGCCCCAGCGTGGTGCTAATGAGTTCAGCCCAACCAAGCCAGGCTCGCAGGTAAAACCCTCCCTGATTTATGAGCAAAGCTGCCGTGCCCTGGAAGAAATCAGGGTGGCAGAAGGTGGGATGAGGTTTTGCATTTGCTTGGGGAAGGATCCTGCTCTATCCAGGAGATGAAAACCAACCCAGAGGAAGAGTCACCACCACGTAGGAAAATGCTGGAAAACCCGAAGGACCAACTCGCTCAGAAGCAACAACTATAGGTATTTTCTATTTTAAATCTAGTTAGGAAGCAAATATCTCCTTTATCCAAGGCAGCTACAGCCCCTCGGACAATGAAATTACGGACAATGGCCTACCAGTGTCCTGCGACAAGTCACCACCATCCAAAATCCCAACTACTGCAGCTGACCCGACCCATGGAGCTGAGGGAGCTGAAGCAGTGTCACCCCCAGAAAAGGGGGAGCTGCCAGCCCAGCTCTCACCCAACAGCCTTCCAGCCTTCTCAGCTGCACTTAGGACTCTTTTCCTCCCTTTTTTCCTCCCAGATCCTCTGTCCATTTCAAAGTGCTTTGAGAGATGAAGTAGGTGGAGGACACGTTGGCGAACATCTTCCAATTCTCCCCGTGGGATCACGATGGTCTCTTTTCTGGCTGAGGAAAACACTCTTCCCTTCTCCTGGGAAAGGCATCACCATCATCATGGCCATTGCCTGGCACTCCAATCCCTCCTTTCCCGTTACCAGACGGCTCCTTGGGTTGGAGGGAGAGGCACCAGCACAAACCACTGCCCAGAAAACAACACCCAAAACCTGAGTGATCTCGAAAATTGGGGTTTGGAAGCACCAACCGGGCTTGTTCAGGGTGAGACCAGCTCAAACTGACTGCTTTCAGCCTCTGGAGGCTCGAAAACACCTGACACATCCAGTCACAAAGTGGTGCTCGGCATCTACCTCTCTATCCCCTGGATCCGTGGGCGATCCTGCTGTATTCCCAGATCTGATGGCTTTGGTTTTGCATGGTGAGGGAGCACAAGGGACGGGGACAACTCGCTCCCTCAGCCTGGTGAGAGGCTGCAAGGTGTCAGATGAAAAACAGAGTTGATTCCAGCTCCCTATTTAGGCGCTGGAAAATCCATGTGCCAAACCTGGGGCTAATCAGGAGCAGTGCTTACGTTGTAATCTTGTTAGGGGCCGGGAGGGAGGAGGATCTCCAGATGGCAGAGCTCAGTCACTGTGCCCCACACAACACCCACAGCTGAATTCCACATGTGGTTGTCCCAGGGACATCCTCTCCTGGTGAAGTGCTGTCAGGGATTGCCCAAACTGGCAGCTGCCCCTCTGCAAAAGCTCCTTTTCCCCCCCACACACCCCATCCAGCAACAACTCAGCTGTGCTTCAGGGAATTCCCAAGCTCTTCCTGCCTGGAACTGACCCGTTTCACAGGGCTGGGACACTCCAGTCCTTGGTGCCACCACTGCCCTTGCTGCCTGTGAGGTGCCAAACCCCACCAGCCTGAGCCCATTTCCAGAGTCAGGGAATAAACCCCTCCACAAACGGGGACACAGCAGCAGGACACGCTCTCCACACAAAGGAAAACACAACAAACGCCAAAGTGGGAGCGTTTTCATTGCAAAATCAACTTGGATGGCCACAGCAGAGAGCAGTGCAGTCACTTCCCGCTGCTGACACGGGACTGAGGCTGAGGAAACCCAATTCCTCCTTCCTGTCCTTAAAAGGAAAGGAAGTGCTGCTTTTACAAAGGAATACTTTCATGTTTTAAACCTCAGTGCCAGGACCCAGTGGCTCCCAGCACAGACTGGCAGTGACAGCACTCCCAGCATGGCTCTGCAAAGCCCAGACCCTTCCCCTGCCCTGTTTTTGGGGACAGTGTCACTGGGGTGACCCGAAACACTCCCACACCCCAGTGGGATGTGATGGTATGGAATCAACATCCAGAAGGAAATCCACCCCCTTTTCCCACTGCCTGGTTTCTCCTGGGTGGATCCCCCTGAGGTTTTGGGGGGCAGGAGATTTGCCAGAGAGCACCCAAACCCCCCTGCCTTGTGCTCCTCATCACTGTGCCCACCACCCACGCTTTTACTACTATTTCCCAAGCAATCCAAACTATTTCCTACAGGACATCTCCCATTCAGCTTGTGGCATCTGCAGCCAAAACACATTCCAGCCCCTCCAGGTGACAGGAATTGCACGCCAGGACCCGAGGAGGGCTCCAGAACACACCTTTTCCTGGCAAAAAGGGTAGGAGAAACCTCTGGGCTGGGGAATGGCTGTGATTAAGCACCTTGTCTGTGCTCTGCTCGGCTCTGGCTCCCACAAACCTAATCATGTCAGAGGGAAAGAAAATAAAAACCTCCCCGAGTGCGGCTAAACCGATTAAAGCGAGACACGGAGCCACGCCTGGGGGGCAAAGGAAATACAAATGGGCAGCTGTGCTGTCATAAAAAAAGGCTCTGTGATATTTCTTGGGTGACCTTTTACTCGTTCCCGTTGCTGGGCAGGCGGGATTGCCCATGGAAAGCTGCTCGTGGAGGGAGAAGGGCTCTTCAGGCTGATGGTCTGTACACCTGCTGGGGCTCCAGGTGAGTGGTGAGGGAAGCACCAGGTGCAAAACCTCTGGAAACCTCTGGAAAGCCACAGGCTGACACACCCATTCCCAGCTGGAATGTGCACCGAGCCTCTCCTGCAAATCCTGGACACATAGTGAGCTCGGCACTGCGTTAATTAAGGCAATGAGTAAGTAATGACAATGCCACTTCTGGCATTCCAGCTCTTCCCTTCCGAGGTAAGGACCTGCCTCGCTGCCTGTGCTCACTCCCATCCTCATTGTTGTTATTCCACCATTCCACACCTCCAACCACAAGACAATGCAGGCACAGCCTTGCAAAACCCCGGGCTGTGTGCGTGTGTAGGATAACGATGGGATGGGCGTGCAGAAGCCTGGGATTCTTGCAGGGCGCAGAGGATGCCACACGCTCCGGGGAAGCGGGATCACCACCCCGGGTGTCACCGCGGGCACGCGGATGCCAGGAACGGGCTGGGAGGGCAGAGGGAATGTGGGGAGGCACAGCCCGAGGCCAGGACGAGGAGATATAGAAACGGGCTGATTTGAGGCAGGAAAAGGCCCCGGAGTCAATGGTCACCCACCCGCGCCGCGGCCGCGCCCGACCCCGCCGAGCTCCGGACACGCTCCCGCAGCGCCCCGCCCCCCCGCCTGACCGACAGCCGGCCCGACCAACCGCAGCGAGGGACGCTGCCCGTCGGCCAATCAGCGCGCCCGGGGGGCGGGGCGCCACTCACTTCCCGGCCGCTGCCCTCCCTTCAATGGGCCCCGGCGGTTGTCGCGCCGCGCGGCCCCAGCCGCCGCTCACCCGCGGTTGGAGCCGTGCTCCGCCTCGTTCTCGCAGTCGCTGCAGTGCTCGTGGTCGTTCTCCTCCGCCGCCGGCCGCGGGAGCCGCGCCGGCGGCCGCCTCAATGCTGTCTCACTGTCGTCCGCCATCTTGAAACGGGGCCTGGGGGCCGGCCGCGCCCCCACAACAAGGCGCGCCGCGATTGGGCGCCGCGCCGCGGGGCATGCCGGGAGCGGTAGTCTGCGCGGGCACGAGGGCGCCGGGCTGCGCTGCGGTCAGCACTACAATTCCCTTGAGCCTCTGGGCGCGCCCCGGGGCGGGACGGCTCCCTCACACCGGGGCAGCCCCGCCGTGGCGGAGAACAGCTCCTCGGGCCCTTCGGCCACCCGTCCCGCGCCGAGGCCGCGTGTCCGCGTCTCTGCCCGCTTCCCGCTGGAGGAGGCGGGCCCAGCCCAATGAGGGCGGTGCCGATTGGCTGGGAGAGGCGCCCCGCCCCCTACCAACCAATAGGCGCTCGGGATGCTGCGGGGCGCGTGAAGCCGGGCAGGGCGTGAGCGGGTGAGGGTGCCGGGAGGGTCCCGCGGCGCGGCGGGTCAGGGCGGGGGTGGCGGCTCTTTCCCCCCAGTTAACCACGAATTTGATGATTTTTCCTTCTAACCTCCGCCGCCTCGAGCCAAACGCCGGGTCTGACCGTGTGCCAGTCCCGGGGACGGGCGCAGGGGGAGGGCCGGGGTGGTGCGGGAGGACACTGCAGCTCCATCCCCAGTCCCTGTGATGGGCGGATTGGGGCTGGCGGCTTGTGCTGCGCTCAGCCACCAGAGGAGATGGGACGCGGGAGTTTGGGGCACCTCGGTGTTTAAAAACCCCTTCCCCGGTGCCCTGGGTGCTTCTCCCCGCTCCTCGCTGCTGGAGCAGCTCTCCCGGTTTTCCAGCCCGAACAGCGGCTGTGCCTCGCGTTTTCTTTCCCCATCTCCGATTTAGTTGGCACAGGCCAAATATAGCCAAAAAAAAATTGTATTTTTGGGAAAGCTGGTTCTGGCTCCCTCCCGTAGCAGCTGCAGCAGCGGGCTGGCCTCTCTCCCCTCGTGTGCGCTTCACACCCGGGCTCGTTAAATATTGATGCCTCGCTCCATGTGCTGAGCTCTGTGCAGGCCCTTGGACAGCACGAGCGTTCCAAGCCCTGGCTGGCCCTGGATTCCAGGACAACCCTTCCAAGGGCTGCTTCCCCCTGCAGTAATTCCTGCAATGGAGGGACAGAAATAGAAGGGTTTTTTGGGAGCAGGTCCCAGCTGAGGCTGGAGGCCAGAACACTGAGGTTGCTGCAGTTAAAGCCGTGTGTTTACTCTACATGGGCAGCAGAGTTTTGAGTGTATTTTTCAAAAAATAGGCATGTGGATCCTCCCTGTGCAGCTGTCATGAGGCTCCTCCTGCAGCAGGTGGATGAAATCCTAGTGGGAGAGCAGGATTTTAACCTGCTGGGATAAACAAACAGCCCCTCTGTCACGCTGAGCCCACAATAACACCAGGAAAGGCTCCTTAGGGGGGTCGAGGTCCTGCTTGGGGTGTTTGTCAGCCACCCCAAAGCACTACTGTTGATCAGAAGTGCCCTTTCTGATTCCCTTCAGGTTATTCCCCCTTGTTGCTGCTGGAGTTCTCTCCATCTGTTGGTCTGGGAATGGGAAGGAGCACGTGGTGCTGCTGTGGGCTGGCAGCAGCTCCTGGCTTTTGCTCCAGCTCTGTCTCTTCCCTCTGCTGAGCTGCCTCCAGCTGCCACAGGGCTCACCCCCCCGCCTCGTCTCCCCCTAAACTCTGGGTTTGAGTCCTGTTTGCAGGAGCAAAATTTGACTAAAGTGTCTTTTTTGTGTGTGTTTTCCAGCCCAGAGGACACAGTGCTGTGTTTTGACCCATCTCAGCCCTCCTGCAGCCCCCTGTTCGTGGGGGACAGTGCAGGCAGTAGGTACCTGGGTCCTGTGTGGGCTGAGGTTTTTGGGGGGGCTGGGAGTGTCTGGAGGGAGGGGAGAGGCCAGAACCTGGTTGAGCAGAGCAATGGTGGCTGAGATTGTTGGGTTTGGGGTACAGGCCTCTCTGGGAGCGGGGTCTGGGCAGGAGGGGGCTGAAGGGTGACCACCCAAAGGTCACAGGGCTAGTTCCTCCTCAGAAACAACAGGCAAAAGATGGGGGTTTGGGAGGTTCAGCCCCTTGCCTGTGAGGGTGGTGTCACCTTGGACAAGGTGAGCAGAGCTGGGGCCTCTGTCCCTGGGGTTTTGCAGGATTCAGCTGCACAAAGCCCTGGGCTGGGGCTGGAGGGGGGACACGGGGTTCATTCCCAGCTTTCTGGGGCTGTTGACTTTTTGGGATGCAGATAATCCCAGGAGTCCTTTCAGCCTTCCAGAGCTGCCTCAGCATTACAGAGCCTTTTGGATTTAGAGGATTGCAGGGTCTGGGTTGAGCAGGGACCTCTGTGCAGGAGCTGTGAGAGGAGCTGGGGGGTCACCAGCCCCTTCCCGGTCTCGGGGCGGTGGGCAGACACAGGGTCTGTGTCCGAGGCTGTGTGTGCCAGCTCACAAACACCAGTTTGCTGCTCAGAGCCGTGGTTTCCGTGCCCCTTGGGCTGCCAGGCAGTGTGGGAATGGGATGCACTGAGTGCCTTGTGGGCTCTGTGTCCCCATTATGTCAGAGGTGGCTGATCTCCCATACCCGGCCGCAGGATCGAGCAGGGCTCTCCCTCCCAGTGCTTGTGTTCCCCCACATTGAGATGTTGTCTGAATTCTTCCTCTTTGTCACTGTCACCCTCACCAACTCTACCAGAAATTTCCTCTGATTCCTCTGAGCAGGTCCAGAGGAGGCCCCAGAGCTGCTCCCAGGGCTGGAGCCCCTCTGTTCTGGAGCCAGGCTGGGAGAGCTGGGGGGGCTCGCCTGGAGAAGAGAAGGATCCAGGGAGACCTGAGAGCCCCTGGCAGGGCCTAAAGGGGCTCCAGGAGAGCTGGAGAGGTACTGGGGACAAGGGATGGAGGAACAGGACACAGGGAATGGCTTCCCACTGCCAGAGGGCAGGGATAGCGGGGATATTGGAAAGGAATTGCTGGCTGTGAGGGTGGGGAAGCCCTGGCACAGGTTGCCCAGAGAAGCTGTGGCTGCCCCTGGATCCCTGGAAGTGTTGAAGGCCAGGCTGGAACTTGGTGTAATGGAAGGTGTCCCTGCCCATAGCAGGGATCTTCAAATGTCTCTTCCACCCCAAACCCAGGCAGTTCCAAAGGGGCCAACACAGCACCTCCCACCCTGTGCTGGAGGGTCCTTTCTGCAGGGGGGTCTGTTCCCATCCTCCTGCCCAGTCACCCCCAGGACTCAGGAGAGGGGATTGTGACCAGGAGAGCACTGAGGACACATCCCTGGGGATGGTGGCATGACTCCCAGCACACACACAGATCAATCCCTTTGGCTGCTGCTGGAGCCATCAGACTGATGCAGCACTTTCAATCCCACACTGGATTGCTCCCTTCCTCCTCATCCCTCATATGGAGGCCTTTTTTTTTCCTCCCTCAGTTGCTTATTCATACCTTAATGGCACTTGATTTTCAATGGGCTCTCAGAACCCTTTCTGTGCATGCTTTGCAATGCTATTGGGATTTTCCACATTCCTTTGTTCTTTAAACAACCTTTTGCCTGCTTTGCCTGCAGAGACATCAAATGGCACCAGGATTACACAACTTCCCCTCTTGGATTTGCCATCCAGCTGGAGGTGGCCATTCTCAAACTGAGGCAGGAATAGCAGCAAAGCCTTTGGAATACATAAATACACTGAGCTGAGCCCCTGTTGGTTGCTGCTCCAAAGCAGGGACACCTCCCACTAGACCAGGTTGCTCAAGGCCTTATCCAAGCTGGCCTTGAACGCTTCCAGGGTTAGGGCATCCACAGTCTCCCTGACCAACCTGTTCCAGTATCTCACCATCCCACAGTGAATAATTTCATCCTAAAATCCAGCCTAAATTTCCCCTCTTTCAGTTTGTATCTGTTCCTCCCTGTCTGCAGCTCCTGGTGAAGAGTCAGGAGAGTTTCTGAGTGTGAGCTGGCTCTGAGGAGATCGAGCTGTCAAAGCCCTCTGTGCCTGTTTCAGCTGCAAACAAGGCATCTCCATCCCTGCCCAGCCTTTTGCATGTCTGCTCTGGGTGAAGTGCTGTCCTTTTTCCCTCTCCCAGAAGTGTTCTCTGAAGGATTTTAAGCCTCTACATTTCCCTTCTTTAGAGCAGCTGCTCTGACTGACTTCCTTCCCTGGATGACAAGGAGGAAGAGATTGTGAACCCTCCAGTGGACATTGATACTGGCATTTGTTGTTCCATTTAACAGCCAATCTTTCCTTGAGCCATTTGCTTTCCAAGGCATTTAGTGCCTGGTGCACCTCCAGCTTTCACATCCATCTGCTAAAAAACCCCAGCCCAACAGCATTTGGGTCCCTCTGATCATTAAGTTTTCCGGGTTTTCCCTGATCGGGTCGTCCCAAGCTGCACCTGCAGCCCTGGGTGCGGGTGTCAGTCCCTGGCAGTTTGCACTGTGGTTCCTGTGGGGACAACCAGTCTCCAAATATCTGCAGGAGATCAGGAGGACCCTTCTGTGGGAGCAAGAACTGAGCCTGTGGATGTTCTTTTTCTGTGGGGCTGATGAGGGATGGATGAAGAGGGAGCTGGAAGGCCTGCCTGGACTGTTGGGATCTCACAGCTTGCTCACTGAGGGTGTTTTTCAGTGCCCAAAGCACAGATATTTTAACTTGCTCCTTAATTTGCTGCTTAAAGCAGTTAGCAAAATTCCAGTCATCCATCAGCTCTGGCAGCCCTTCCAAAAGGCATGGCCAGGAACTGCACGTTAATTGGGAATGCTTTGCTGAATTTACTGCGTGGCAGGACCGAATTTTTCACTCTGAGATGAAGCATGAACGTGTTGTTTGGCACAATCAATACTCTTCTAGGTTGCTAGGAAATGATTCAGGGATTCAATGGGGTATTGCCACCCCTCCTGGGCAATGAACAGAAACATAGCAACTCTTCCCCTGCAGTGGAGCATCTGTGGATCAGCACTAGAAACTGCTGTTTCCATCAGGGGAGGGGGATAAAATGGGACAACACCCACAAGGGCATCACCAACAGGGATAAAAAGTCATTATCCCACTCTCCTCAGCACTTGTCAGGCCACACCTGGAATACTGTGCCCAATTTTGGTCCATATGATGCAAAAAAAGTGGGAAAAGGTCCATAAAAAGGCCACAGATGTGATGCAAGCACTGAAAAGCTGCCACATGAGGAAAGGCTGAGAGACCTCAGAGAAAAGAAGGGCTAAGGGAGGACGTCATCCCCTCGTTCCAGTATTTAAAGGGTGGCTGCAGAGAAGGCAATATCTTTCCTCCCATCTACATCCAAGGATTCTCGGCTGGCTCACCATGCCCCTGAGAGGCTGGGACAGAGTCTTGGACGAGGCAGGGCACGTGGTGTGGCCCTGGTCCTGCTGGGAGCTCGAAAGAAAGGTTTAATTAGCAATAGGCATTGTTCCTGCTGAGAGGTTGATACAGGGCCCTGCCTGGGTTATTCATGAGATTTTCAGAGCAGCTTCCATCAAGACCTTCTGGGGTTTTTTTGGTTCAGCCTGAGTGGTGATGGCTGGAGAGAGAGGAAATGGGGCAGTTTGTTACAGCCAAGGGGAGACCTTTCTGTGACAGGGTGCCATCTCCTGAAGGGGTGGTCTTTAGCATGTCTTAGGAGGGCTTTACGATACAAGTTCAATGCCTAGATCCCAGATCCTCTCTCCCAGGTCAGTGCTACCTTTACTTTAATTTTATACTTAAGTTTTATGGTTTTTTCCCCTGCTTGGTCAGAGTTGCAGGTGTGCTGGTTTTTTGAGGGATGAACAACAAAAATCTCACTTCCTGGAGAATTTTTCTGGTTTTCAGTGAGAATCTCTGTTTTTCAACAAGATGTTGCAGCTTGTGAGATGTTGCTGCTGTTCCTGCAAGGAGAAAAAGGAGCCACGCTCATAACTGGCAGCTGAATAGCTCCCAAAGCTCTGCACATCTTCAAACTCACACAGGTCGGGAGCTGAAGGTCTGATCCAGCAAAGCCTGAAGTCTCAAGCAGTCCCACAGCACCTGGGAAAGTCTTTTAGGCATGTGCTTGTGTCCCTTGGGTTTTCTGAAGTGCAAATGCACCAGAAATCAGGCCAGGAAGGGTCTGATGCACCCTGGAAATGTGGAAGTATCTCGCACATAGGAGACACAGTGACAATGGTATTTCCCAAACACGTGGCTTTATGCATTTGCATATCCTTGGACCAGCCATAAATCCCCCCTTCTCCCTTTTAAGCAGCCTTAGCTGATGGCCAGTTTCTTAAATTTTCTTTATCTTAACCAAGCTGCATATGATTGCAGTTAAAATTATTCCAGGACTTTGATCAGCCCTGAACCATTCCCTGGCTGCCACCAAGCTCTCACTTGCCGTGGATCTCCAGAGTCTCCTGCTGGTGTCACTGTGTCCCAGAGTGAGCTGCACCTTCCTCAGCAGCCCCATCACAGGTCTACTCTTGTGGGCTACTCCATGACCTCTTGCTTTTCCCACAAAACCTCAGCCTGAGGATTTTAAGTCCCAACCCCAGCACTTCAACCCTTGGCTGCTCAGCCTTGCAGGAAGGAGCAGGCATTTTTCATCCTTTACAGTAAGCAAAGCCTTGACCCAGGCCCTTAAAGCTGTCTAGATTTTGAAATAATTGCAAGCAGCCTCCTAACTTGTATGAAGTTTGATTTAAGCCTTAATTTAATGGTTTATCTGGAGAGCAGGAAGTAAGCTGGCACTGCCAATTAGGAGCCATCTGTTTTCTCCTAATCTTTTGCAGGCTCCAGCCCAGTAAACAAGAACCACCATAGCTGGACCATCCCTTGTGCCAGTGGGAAACAACCCCCCAGAGCTGCCCCTGGGGACCCTGTCCCAGGCTCCTCATGGATCAGTGACTCCTTCCAGCCCTGGGAATAGTGGTGAGTGTGGCAAGGTGTGAGTGGGATGCTCCGGAGAGAGGGTCAAGGACAGTGTGGATCAGTGCTGGAGTGGAGGGAGGTGCTTCCTCAGCAGAGGTGGTTGCTTTGAGCAGGACCCTACACCCTGATGGCACCTGGAGGAAGACCCTTAGATGGGTGGGACAACCCTGGACAGGGAGGGTTGGGCAGATTCCTCTTGCAGAAGTAGCTGTTCCACACAGCAGAGCATGGAGAAGGTGCCAAGGAGCCTCTTTCAGCCTGGAGAGATTGTGGCTGGGAGTGCAGCAGGGCTGCCAAAGCCCAAACCATTCCCCCTGCCCAGAACAAGACACCAGGGACAGCCATGTGTCCTTCCCTGCTCCCATTCCCTGTGCACCAACTTCCAGCTGAGGATGGATACTGGCTCTGCTCCCAGGCCAGTTGGCCCCAAGCCCTTGGTGCACCACCAGAGTCAAGCAATTCTGGCAGCTCTGGAGTGAATAACAGCCCTGGACATGACCACATCAGGCTTGTTCATCCCTAAAATCTTCCCCATGTATCAGATTTTTTAAAAAAAACCTCCATTCTAAGCCCATAAAAGCTATTCCTGGGATGCTGAGAGGTATCTGCCCTCCCTGGGGTAGGGACCCTGTGGACATCACTTCTCCCTCAGCTCCCAGGGCATCAAAGACTTGGGAAATACCTTTGAAAAGTCAAAGACTGGTGGCTTTCCTTGCCCCCCACTTCCACAGAGCAGTCCTTTCTTTGGTTCTCAGGAAGCTTTCATCACAACCTTGATGAAGCTTGTTGGGGTTTTATATGCCAGCCATTAAACAACAATAAAGCAGCAATTAGAGAAGGATTATTTACCAGATGTTATCACCTCCCTTGCCTGCATTTTCCTCTGCAAAAACCTTCTGGCTGCAGCATTTTGCTCCTGTGCCACCTCTGCTGCCGTGCCCTGCCCTGCCATGGGTCTCTGGTGGCAGAGCAAAGCCCCCCCTGCTTGGATGCACAGCCTGAAGAACAGCAGAAGGAGAAGGGCCAAACGCAGGTTCCTGTAGCTCTGGAGGGCTTTTTCCTGGTGGGCTGTCCATGACTTTGATTCATGGAGATGCTCCTGCAGGAAATATCTGTCTCCTGGCTCTGCTGAGTCACAGCACTGCTTCCCACATCATTCCCGCCCTGCAAGCACCTTCCCCACCCAACTGGGGGCCCTCTGGCCACAACAATTACTCCCCCACCTCGTTTTGGCCAAGGGTAACAACTATGAAAGGCGCAGGAGACCAGTCAGGGCTCTCCAGCCCTTTGTCTGACACTGCGCTCCTCAATCCCTCAAAATGGGATTTCTTGTTGTAATTTGGGCTGAAGGACAAAGACAAGGGTCAGGGAGAGTGAGGGAAGGTCAGGGAGGAGGCTTGGACACGCCACCAGGGATGGGGAGAGGCAAAGTTCTCCAAGCATGAGCAGTCCTGACACTCACATCTCGCCAAGAAGCTCGAGTTGTCCACAGCTCCAGTTGGTGCTGGCTGCTCCAAGCACAGCTCCATGAGACCTGCCCATGTGGGGGGGAACAGGAGGTTCATCCACCCCACACGCACCCACAGTTCTGCTGCAGCTACTTGGGTCGCTTTGGGTTGGGAGGGACCTGAAACTCACCCAGTTCCATGGGCAGGGACACCCTCCACTAGACTGGGTTGCTCAGCCCTCCCTTCAAACTGGCCTTGCACGCCCAACCCACCCTGTTTCACCTCTGAACCCCATCTCTCCCTCACAGTTCCACCAAGGGCAGTGTCCAAGGCCACAGCGTCACCGTCAGGTGCAGGACAACATTCGACTTGGATTCAGGAACTGCTCTGCCAGGACACGTTCTGCGTCACCTTTATTTGAACGACTCACCCTCTGGGTGAGCCTCAGGGGCGAGTCTGTCCTTGCTGGGCTTTAGTTTGTGAGATCTCCTAAGGCACATTTTAAGCCAGCAGATTACTGTGGCCCATAAAATAAAATGGGATTCATTTTCCTGCCCCTCTTTGTGCTGTGGTTTCAGTCAGTGCTGCCAAGCCAAAGCCTTTACAGCCCTCACTAATGCACTGGTGCTTCCCAGAGCAATTTATGACCCTGCCACAGAAGGGAAGGTGGAAGGTCCCCACAGCAAGTTATTTATAGTCCTGCTGGTCCCTGGCCTCTGCTTTTCCCCCTGGAGCATCCCTCCTGCAGTCAGGACGCACTTTTATACATTGCCATTAGCTCAGTTGTCACTCCTTGCTCAGAAATCATCATCAGTGTGGGTTTGTTTTTTTTTCCTCAGTTCTTCAGGAATTTGGGAAGAATTCACCATACACCTCACCTGCAGAGCCCAGGTTCACCTCAGGGGAGCTGCTGGATGCTGCACACACCATCCCACCAAACCCAAGGCAGTCCCAAAACCCATGAAAATCCTGTTGCCCATGGGGAATAAGGGCTGAGCTGTAATTTAGGGTTTCTGGGGATTGTGGGACACTCTTACATTGGGTTGTCCTTGTCTCCAAGGAGACCCCTCCAGAGCAGGGCTGTTACTGGTGAGGGTCACCCTCAGTCACCTCCTGCAAGGAGGAGTCTCAGCACGGCCACAGCTCCTCTTTTTGACCCCTCCAGACTCAGGACAAGACTTATATCACCTGAATAATGCAAAACCAGGTCTTACCTCAGTGTTCCAGTAGCTGGATGACAGAAATTCCCTAAGGGGGCAGAGAGCACAGACCTCCCCAGCTCACTGCACCCAGGTTGGGACTGGCCACCAGTTTGCTGGATGGGAGAAGCCCCCAGAGCTTTCTAAAGGGACCTGCCCCAAGCACTGCTGGCCCTGGTGTGTCCTCCAGTGCAGATCCAGGCAGGACACATCCCCATCCGTACTGGGGGCTGCAGGGAAGTGTTTTTGCAGGACTGCAGCACTCCAGTGGCACCAAATCTGGGTGGCCACCACTGAGCACCCCCAGGGAAGCTCAGCTGGGTCCATGCACCACCTTCATCCTCACCTAAACACCAGCAGGTGCAGAACAGGCAGGGATAGAGGACGGTGAGGCCACAGGACCCCCTGTGTCCCCCCTTTTTATCCTACGCGGCCCCAGGCAAGGAGATCCATCCCCACCATCATCATCATCATCACACAACCTTGTGGGGGCAGGAACCTCCTCCCTGCCACCATCCACCCTGCAAGGATGGAGAGGGACACCCCAAGCTTCCCAAGCCCAGGAGCAGGTTGCTCAGAGTGGGTGCCCCCACAGCAATGTCCCCAGCTGACAGCCCTGATCCCAAGGATGCCCATCCTTCCATCCTGGGAAGGAGTTTTGAGTTCAGGACTGCAGGGTTCCTGGGAGCTGCAGCCCCATTAAATACTCTCCAGGTGCTGTGAGTGATCACATGTGAGGTGTAATCTGCCATATCTCCATTATTAACTGTCAGCTCCAATGTGAGTGCTTGTGACCCTCCCCCACTTCAAATTTATATCTTTTTATTTGCTTGGTGCAGCAGCAAAAGCTCAGCTGGCTGGCAATGGAAAACATCCAGGGAAACACATGTTGGAGCCACAGAGGGAGTGGCAGCCCATCAGCTACTTCACTCCTTTGGCTTCCACTTGACTTGAGAATTTGGGATGCTCGAGCAGCTTTGCATCAGCCATTGCCTGGGAATAAAGCTCCACCACCATCCTGCTCATCTTCTCCAGTCATTGACACGTGGTTCCAAGCCATTCATTAAACTCTGCAACTGGATTTGTTACCCTGAAAAGCAGGAAACTATTATTATTACAATAATAACCACCCCCACAACAACCACAACCACCATAACAGCTGATTTCCAGTGAAATACAGAAAGACAAGCAGGTCTGAAGGGCTCTGGGGAGTGGGGGTTTCTGCAACCATGAGGGAGACAATACAATGGAAGAGCAATTTGGAGCCCTTTGCCTAATTACCCATCCTGCAGCAGCCAGAAGATGTCAGGCAGATAATTAAACAGCACCACTGTTATCAGCTGGTTTAGCCACACCAGAGAATCAGTGATGGACAGAGGTGGGTGTCCACTGCACTCCAGTAATCCCATTTATTATAATTTTTGAATGTATGTTCATGGCCTATGTTGCCTTACTAAATACACTCACTCTTGCCATTGCAGACTGGTCCTGGTTGTGGCGATGGGTGGGAGGTAAAATGCATATGAAATTTTATGGGGGATATTCTTCCCCTCCTCTTTAACAGCTCAAATGCACAAATCACAGAATCATGGAATGGTTTGGATTGGAAGTGACCTTAACGCTCATCCAGTTCCTCATCCTGCCATGGGCAGGGACACCTTCCACTAGCCCAGGTTGCTCCAAGCCCCATCCAGCCTGTCTTGAACACTTCCAGAGATGGGGCAGCCACAGCTTCCCTGGGCACTCTGTGCCAGGGCTTTCCCACCGTTCCAGGAAGGATTCCTGATTCCTTCCACGGGATACACACCCTGCCCACCCCCAGAGCCCCTCCCAGAGGACGGCCAGACCGTGACCCTCTGGCTTTGCTGGTGGCTGCCCCTGTGTCGGGCTGGCCCTGCTCCCAGATGCCGTCCCAGCGTGAGGCTCCCGTGAAAGCTGGGCAGATGAAGAGCTCATCCCTTTCCTCTCCCCCGAAGCAGAGCCACTCCTGAGCTGTTTGCAGCCCGTTGATGTATTAGTGCCCAGCTTTGGCAGAGCAAGGCTGTGGGAGGAGAAAGGCTCTGATCCAACTGCCTGGTTTTCCAGGCCCCATTCTCCTCACCAGCAGGGTGGTGGACCCTGGGATGGATCATTTACAGCTGGTAACAAGAGAGTTTGCTTTTATTTGGGGATGTGAGGACCCTTCTGAAGCGGCACAGGACCCCCCTGAGAGCAAACACAGACTGAACGCCTGTGATCAGCCTCCTGTAACCTCCCTAGCACACGAGTCCCCTCCCCAAATGATCCCATGTCACATCCATAATTCATTTCATCTTCTTTTCTCTCTGCACCTCAGGTAGGTGTCCACGATGTCTTTGGGACCAGCTGTGGGCATGATCCCCAAGGTGATGGGGACAATTCCCCCCCACCTATGTTGGGAATGTGGCCACTTTGAGTCACAGGGCAGTGATTTTTAGGGACCACATCCTTCTGGCACAGCTCACCACTTCTGCTACATCCAAAGGGGATAAAACCTCCCATATCATGGGCATTCCCAAATTTTGTGGGAATGGAGAGTGCCATGGAGAGGACTCTAACTCCTTGGGAAGGCCAGCCCGTGCAGGCCAAGGAGCATCACAGGCAAAAACGCTGATGTAAGCAAACCCATGGCATGAGGAGGAAGACTGTGCCCTCTGGACTATTTCTGGCTTGTTTTTCCCAACTATGGAGTCACTGATCTATGATACTGTCAGTGCTGTGACTAAGGGCTCTGCAGCTGGAGTCACATCTAGCCGGAGTTGGAGAGAGGGATGTGAGTGGCTCTCAGGGGACCGGTAATGGGAGAGAGCCCTTCACCTCCTGTTTACACTTTAATGCCCAGCCAGGTCATTCATTATTTAGTGCTAATGTATTTATAGAGCATTACCAGCAGGCAGGGGCTCTGCAGACAGCTAGGGAAAAGGTGCTCTCTCCTTCAGATATCGTGGGATTGGCAGGGCAGTTAAACACAACACGGGCTCTGCTGACCCTGCTGCCTTTGCACCCTGGGGAGGACACCTCTCCCCTCCTCGGTCTTGTGGCTTTTCCAGGAGTGGGTTTTTTTCCTTCTGAGCCGGTGTAGCTTTTTCTCCATGCACCTGTCAAGCCCTGGGCACACAGCAAAGCCAAACCTGGCTGTGGGCCCCCAAGGCACCTGCTCCCTCATGCTCACTCATCTGCACCCTTGTGCTGGCCATCACAGTCCAGCACTGTGGGGTTCCACTTCTTTGGGGTGAAAAATCACCTTGATGACTCCAGATCAGCCAAGGAAGTCCTAATTCACTGCCTTCCCTTGCCCCCTCCTCTCCTTCCACTTCAAGAACCAGCTCCAGCTTTGACCATGAGGATCAGCCCTGCTGGACCTGCCAACCCACAGCTGCATCACATGTCTGTACTGTTTAAAATGCAAAATCTTTGATAACATCTTAAAATATTCACCAATTACCTCAGCTGTGTCCAGTTCCACCTGGATCTCTGGATGCCAATGAATCCATTAGCAGCCCTGTCCAACCTTGCCTTGCAGACTTCCAGGGATGGGGCAGACATCACTTGTCGTCCGGGATGGTGAAGGGACCCAAGCAAGTTTGGAAGCAGAGGGACACAACCCTGCAATGCTCAGGGGTGCTGCAGGGTGTCCAGCCTCTGGGACAGGTCAGGGAATTGGACCCAGGGCTGGAAGGGGAGCAGGACAGCCGTAGGTCCTTCCCGGGCTGGAGGAGGGCTGACACAACCCCAAATCCTGCCTGAGATGGAGGCGGATTGAGACAATCCCCCAAATCCCCCCGGGACGGAGGTGGACCGTTACAACATCAAATCCTCCCTGTGATGGAGAGGGACTCAGACAGTCCCCCGGTGTCCTTCCTGGGACGGAAGAAGACTGAGGCAATCCCCCAAATCCTCCCTGGAATAGAAAGACACCGTGATAGCCCACATCCCCTCCCCAAGGGGTGGGTGGGGACACACGGCAGCATCCTCCCAACTCCCACCTTTCTGGGTGCTGGACAGCTCTCAAATCCTCTCCGGGCTTGATGGGGACCGGGACAGCTCCTAAATCGTCCCTGGGCTTGATGGGGACCGCGACATCCCCTAAGCTCTCCCCGGGCTGGAAGGGGACCGCGCCAGCCCCCTCCCCCCGCAGCGGAGGGGTCTAGGCTGGTCCGGGTGCCAAGCCGAGCTCAGCCGCGTCCGGCTCAGCTCCCCCCGACGGCCGCTGCCCGCGGCGCTCCTCCGCCCAGCCCGCAGCGCCGGGCAGCCCCAACCCGTCCCCTTCCTCCTTCTCCTCCTCCTCCTTCTCCTCCTCCTCCCCTTCCACCCCCCCCAGCCCGATTTGGGCAGCGGCGCGCCCAGCGCTGCCGGCAGAGCCGCCGTGTGCGGGCGCCGCGCCGGAGCCAGCTCAGCCCCAGAGGGGGGGCTGCGGTGAGGCAGGAGCGACCCCCGCACGCCCCTCCATCCCCCCGCAACCTCCCCGCCCCATCGCGCCCCGGCCCCCCCGCCCTGCCCTGCATGCCCGCGCAGGCAGCATGGCCCGCAGACAGGCGCGGGCAGCGGGCGGTGGGCGCTGGCTGCCCTGGCTGGGGCTCGCCCTGCTGCCGCTGGCCGTGCCCCCCGCCACCGCCCCCGGGGGCTGCCCCTCCGCCTGCTACTGCGTGGCCACCCCAGAGCTGGTCACATGCCGCTACGAGCGGCTGGAGGAGCCCCCGAGGGAGCTGCCGGCCGCCGTCCACAACCTCAGCATCGCCGGCAGCAACCTGAGCATCCTGCCCCGCGCCGCCTTCGCCGCCCGCCCGCTGCGCGACCTCCGCCTGCTCCGCCTGCGCCACGACAACATCCACACCATCGAGGACATGGCCCTGCAGGGCCTGCCCGCCCTGCGCACCCTCGACCTGAGCCACAACCCGCTGCTCTCGGTGGCCGCGGGGGCCTTCGCCGGGGTCCCGCTGCTGAGCACGCTGCAGCTCAACCAGGCTCTGCTGGCGGCCCCGCTCGAGGAGCAGCTCGCCCTGGCCATGCAAAACCTCACCCTGCGGCGCCTGGAGCTGGCGGGCAACGCTCTGCAGGCGCTGCCGGCCTCCCTTCTTCCCCCCGGGCTGGAGGAGCTGGATCTGCGGAACAATTCCTTGCAGCGGCTGGCGGCCGCCGAGCTCCGCAGTCTGGAGGCGCCGGAGCTGCGGGGGCTGCGGCTCAACCTGGGGGCCAACCCGCTGAGCTGCGACTGTGCCCTGCGGCCCTTCCTGGCCTGGCTGCGTTCCGCGGGCTCCCGGGTGCTCGACGCTCGCAGCCTGCGCTGCGCGGGACCCCCGGCCCTGCGCGGGGCCGCGCTGCTCCGCCTGCGGCCCGAGGGGCTGGTGTGCGCGGCCAGCGAGGGCGGCGAGCCCGGCCAGCTGGAGACGGCCTCCTACGTCTTCTTCGGCATTGTCCTGGCGCTCATCGGCATCGTCTTCCTCATGGTGCTGTACCTGAACCGCCGCGGCATCAAGCGCTGGCTCCACAACCTGCGCGAGGCTTGTCGCGACCAGATGGAGGGGTACCACTACCGCTACGAGCAGGACGCCGACCCCCGCTGCGCCAGCGCCGTGGGCACCCCCGGCCTCTGACGGCGCCCCCGGCATCACCCGCCGCGCCCCTCGACGCCTCTCCGCTCCCGACATCCACACCTCGCACCGGCCCCGTCCGCCCCCTTGCCATGGCACCGCCGAAAATTAGTCTCTGAGGACGAGCCGGGAGCGGGTGCTGAGGGGCAGCAGAGGGGGGTGACCCTTCCTTGGAGGGCTCTCCCTGCCCGTGCCCTCCCCGTAGCGCTGATTCCCGCAGGGGATCAGGCTGAATCCATCCCCCCATCCCAGTGCCCGCGGGCAGGGGAAGCACACCGGGATGGGCCCCGCGGGGTGCTGGCGCGCAAGGCCCCGGTGCTCCCGGGAGGATTAGGAGCCCCTTCCCACAACGTGCTCTCCAGCGGCGGGGTTTCCTCGGCGGCCCGCGGGATTCCAGGCTGCCGGCGGGAATCGGCACCGCCCGCACGTGAGTGTTTGCTTGGCGCATCCAGGCGATACCCGAAACTGTCCTCCTGGATGTTCCTGGAGCCTGGACTTGACTTTGACCATGTACAGCTCTCTTTCCTATTAGATTTCTATTTGACAGATGCAAAGTTCAACGCGATTTCTTTTTTCCTTTTTTTTTTCTTTCGCTCCGAAGAGGAAAACACACCGCCCAGCCGCCCCCTGCCCCCGCGAAGCGACATGCTTTGCCGAGCCCGTTTTTCCGTTTAGTTTTGTTCCACGACATTGCCAGCTCGTTCCAGGCACAAAACGATGCAGCTGCTTAGGAAACGCCTCCGTTTGCTGCGTGCATGTTCCCCGGGGCACTTTTCTGACTCTGAAATCCATCGTAGACTCAGCTGTCTCGGCACTTTGTAATTTAAAACGAGCTAAGCAGAAGCTCCCGTCCTAATTCCCCCGCCCGTGTTTGCTTTAGTGCCTGTTACTATATCCTAGAGCAAATATATTGAAAGCTGCACCCACTCCGTCGTCTATTTTCTGTAGAGCTCCTTGCAATGATTTCTGAATAACCACGAAGTTTTTATCATGGCTGGTTTGCCAGAGGAAGGCAGCTCTGGGCTCCTCCGTGGTTTCGTTGGTGCTTAGAAACTTTTTCCTGGGCTGGTTTGGTGGCCAGGGATTGCAGAGAGGTTTTGTGTGGCTTGTGCTCAGATCTCTGGCTCTGCCGGTCCTAACTCTTCCCTGGGGCTCAGGAAAATTGCTCAGGAAATAGTTTTCTAAAGCAGTTTTGATCTGCCGGGTGGTTTGGCACCTAATCCATGAGACACTGGAGTGCTGGGCATCTACAGATGCAGGACTTCCACTCCCAGACTTTCCCAAAAGGGAGCTTTTGCCACGTGGCATCTTAAAATGCTGAATTCCAGTGCTGGGATGAAAACTGGTGTTGCATTTTGATCCATCTGTGTTTGCCTTTCTGCAAAGGGGGAGGGTGATACAGGCAAGCCGTGCTGGGACTAGCACCAGCATTTGCCAGGTGTTTTGGGATCCTCAGGAGCAGCTGGTACTCAGTGTGCTCGGTTAGTAAAGGAGAGTTTTGGGGGAATTGTATTCCCTGAGACCGTGTGTGGACTCAGCTGCTGGGTGGAAAGCTCTGCCAGAGGAAAACACAGTTATTTCCATCCCAGGAGTGCCCAGAGGCCCCCGGAAGGATGTTTCTGGTGCAAGATCCTTTGCATTTTGTCCCTTTGCTTCTTCCCTTTTTGCATTTTTCCTCTTTGAACTTCCTGCCCTTGAAATCCCAGTATTGAGGTGGACAAGCTGGGAAAGGGGAGATGGAATAGAGCCTGGGCACCAAAATAATTTTCCTGGGTGCTTTGGGCTGGTCCTACTGAGCAG
The DNA here is from genome assembly GCA_035584735.1 of Pseudotriccus pelzelni. Classification (NCBI taxonomy): domain Eukaryota; kingdom Metazoa; phylum Chordata; class Aves; order Passeriformes; family Tyrannidae; genus Pseudotriccus; species Pseudotriccus pelzelni. Next base: position 28,345,316 of record JAWMRA010000005.1, on the reverse strand, counting down.
GGAGCTGTTCCCAACCAGACCTGGTTCTTGATGAACCCTGAGACCCCCCCGGCTCAGCTCAGCTGAGAAACTTGTTGCATTTTGGGGACCTTTTCCTGGGGTTTCCTCCCTATCATAGAAGCTTGTGGGCTCTGGTCCCACTTTGCCACTCCATGCAATGAGGGAGGGGGGAGAAATCTCAGCCTGCCCCTCATCTTCATCGGCTTTCCTGCTTCCTCCCTCCACTTCCCACCCCTGTGCAGCCAAAATGCAGCCCCTGAGCAAAAGAAAGGGCTGTGGAGTGGATTTGCACATGTGGCAGAGCACGGCCCAGGCTGTGACTCCAGAGGCACAGCAGGCTGTGGGGATGGAGCTGGGAAGCCCTGGTGAGATCTAACATCTTGCAGGGAGAAGCCTGGAGAGCTCTGCAGGCAAACGGGGTGGTTGCTGGATCAAGGAACACCAGAGCCTGGGATAGATAATGGGAAAGAAGTCACCTCCAGGACGTAGGGAAAGTGGCCAAACACATCCTGGTCCCAAAGTCCTTTGACTAAAGGGGTGGGCTGGTAAGGGCAGTGGTTGTTCCAGTTCTTCGGAGGCTGGAGAGAGGAATGTAGTGGCTTTCAGTCCCCAGGGATGAGGGTGCTTCTCCTTTTGGCTCTGAGGAGCAGGAGGTTGGGAACATCCTCCCCACCCAGAGTGGGTGCAGAACACCCTGTGTGTTTGCATTGACCCCCTCCAGGGAGGCAAAGCCCTGGGATGGGGGTGGATAACCAGCTGTGGGAGCATAATTCCTGTGGCTTGTTAACATCAACATTGCTCTGTGCAGCACATACCCCACGCATTAGGGAACCTCGGGATTAGTGAATTGTCACCGAGCTGAGACTCAAAATGTGCTTTCTGGGCTCCCAGAGACAGCCCTGTGTTTGGAGAATCCCAGCTGTTCACATGCATTCCCCTTTCCACGAAGGGGGAACGTGGACCTCCCAGTGTCCCAAGCCCATGGCTGCTGCCTGAGTGGAAAGTTACCCCAATAGCTCCTGAAGCCAGACAAATTTCAGGGTATATCTGTGATAGGAACCAAGCAAAGGATGCTCAGAGCCTCCTGCAGCGGCTTATCACTGGAAAAGAAGAGGGGAAAAAAAGCCAAAAAATGCCTGTTTATATGCCCTAGGTATGAGATGCCACCAGTGCTTTGCAGCCCAGGGTGGGCTTTCGGATCTGCTTTTCCTTCCTTTTCTTCCAAAGAGCTCAGAGATTCCCTGGGCTGATCCAGCCAAGAGACAGGCAAGGAGGTGGATGTGGATGGAGCCAGAGCTGTGCCAGGACCCCCTCCCTGCCCTGCCTGCACCCACCTAACCCCACAGACATCCTTGGGGGGTTCAGGTGCTCAGAGTATCCCAGGTGTGTTCCAAGTTGCTCCACAGTGCCAGAGCTGTAGGAAAGAGGCTGAGGGTGGTCTCATTTAGTGCAGAAGAAGCCAAAACTCCCAGTGTGGATTGCAGCTGGATTTATCCAGGGGAAATAACTGAGCTGGAATATCATCCTCCTCCCCACTGAGAGTGGGGTTGTGGTGCTCCTACCCAGGGGCAGGGAAGTAAATCAACCACCAGCTGCCTCCTCCTGAGAAAAATACAATGAATTAGTAGTAATTAGTTCTCCCCAGGCAGCTTCACCCCTGAGAACCTTCTCACCAGACTCCTTCACCCTCACCTGCTTTCTCTGTTATCAGGGATTAACCCAAACCTACAGAGGGAGGAAAAATACCCCTGCTTTTCATTTTTATCTTAAGGAAGAGCAAGAGTGAGGTGTTACACTCATGCCTTGGGGAAACTGAGGCATGAACAAAGCAGGCGTGAGTTCCTGATAGCAGGGAAGAGCTTGGGCAAGAAAAAACCCCCACAGAAATGCATTTCAGACCTAGTAGGGCTCACTTAAAACTCAGGGCAGCTTTGGGACCTCCAAGCCCAGGACAATCCCTGCTCTGTTTGTCCTTCTTCCAGCTCAGGCTTCTGCACCCTGCCAAAGAAATTGGGATTATTGAGGATCCCCCCATTAGCTGTGGATGCCTCTAATCAGCCAGGTTGGGATAATTCTGGGGGACGGAAGCTCCTTGCTGAGCACTGACCTGCCCCTGGCAGCAAGGAGGGGGCTGGAGGTGACAACACCAGGGATCTGAGGACTTTTCCTGAGGGAGAGGGGCTGGGGACACCCAGCTGGGTGAGGGGAAGCAGGTCAAAGGCCCCAGCAGGAGCAGAGCTGTGTGTTTTCCCAAGTCTGGCTCTGGGCAGCCCCAGAGGGAGCTGGCACAGCACTGCCCGGGCAGATGGGGAAGGACGTGTTTCCACTAAGCTGCCCCAATCTGGATTATTTTTCCAAATAAACCTGCTTTCCCAGCTGTTTTATACAAGATTTTGGCACGTTGGGGACAGGTGGGGTTCTGGGGATGGGGGAGAGGCTGTCGGGCTGGAGGTGACGGAGGGGCATCCCTGTGCCCTCGCCTGCATGGAGAGGGGGAACCAGAACATCTCTGAGGTGGTTTTGCCAGCACATCACCCAATTCCTGAGGCTGGGATCATCCTGTGGTGCTTCTGAGAGCAGGGTCTTCATTGAAGTTTTCTCCTATGAAAATCCACTGAAAAATAATTGACCCTGAGGGTGTGGTGTAACCCCAACCCACCTCCCATCCAAAGCAGAGCTGGGATCTGCTGCAGCTTCCACTGGGATAAAACAGCACAGAAAATCCCTTTGGTGCTGCACGTCCAGGATGATCCACATCAGCCAGTTTCTGGGGGTTTGGGGATGTCTCAGGGAGTCAGGGGGAGCAGGATCAGCCTAAGGCAGATCAGTGTTGGTCCCCACTCCCATGTAAGGACACACCGGCACAGACAGTCCTGTGGAACTGCTCCATCCTCCCAGCATGTTTCCCAGCCACTTGCCAGCCTGACATTTACAAATCCCTATTTTTAGATGATCTTCATCCCTTTTAATTGTTCAGGTGGCTCAGAGATGCTGCTCTGCATGGGCAGAAGGGATGCCTGAGCCCGTTTCTCTCTTCCTCTCTGCCTCAGTTTCCTTTTGGAAAACAGTGGAGTTGAGGACCTCGCATCAACTCCAGGGACCAGGTTTCGGGGGATGTTGGTCCCACTCCAACCCCAAACCCTCTGATGGGTCTTCAGGAGCTCCATACACACAGAAACCTTTCCTTACCTTCCCCAAACAAGAACACAAGAGGAGGCAACCAACCCTTATCCCTTCTTGCTGCCCTGACACCACCACCAGCCCAGCACACCATCCACATTCTCCCATGGCAAGGTGGAGCCAACCAGGAGCAATCCCCGGGAGCTGAGCCCAAGGGACAGCCCACACAGGCTGGGCTTGACACATTAATTATGAACTTATTAATTTAGTTACTAAATTAACATTTAACTTGACAAGACCTAAATGGGGAGCCAGGCATCCCTGCCTGCCCGGACTCAAGAACTTCCAGGGGCTCTGGTGCTTCCAGGCTGATGTCCCTAGGTCCTGGTACTGTGCCAGCAGCACAGAGAGATCCTGGAACCTTCAGGTCCCCAGACTGCTCACATGAGCCCTGAGGAGGCTGCACCAGCCCAGTCAGCTGTTCCTGGGAGAAGTGTCCGTGTTCAGCCGGGAAGCAGCAGGACCTGGTGCCTCTCCGTGCTGCACCTCATCCCCCCTGCTCTGCACCCCAATCCCAAAGCCCAGGGTGCCCAGCCCAGCCCGTGGCTGTCCCCACACACTCAGGGGGTGCAGCTGGTCCGTGGCAGCACCCACGGGCTGTGTCCCTCTGCACGGGCTGGTGGTGACATCCACTGCTGGATCCTGCAACTACAGCCCAGCGTCCTGTCCCCCACTCCCTGCCCTGCTGTGTCCATGGGTGATCCTGCTGCCCTCCTCACCCCCAGCCCAAACAAACCTGTCCACCTCCATGTCCCTCCCCGGTTTTCTGGCATCCCAACCCCTCAGAAGGGGTAGGGTTAAGTGTCTCTCTGGACAGCACCATCTGTTTCACTGCCCAGCACAGGACATTGAGTGGTAAATTTGGTAATTCTGGGGAGCTGGCAGGAGAAGGGCTCCAAGAAGAGCCTCACAGAGGAGATAAACCCACCACTGATATGCAGGAGGAAGCCTGTGCCCATCACTGAAGGGATGCAAGAACCCTCCAGGATGCGCTGCTGTGCCCTCAGGAACCACTCTCCATCAACCTCCACGGTGCTTTACCCTTAAAACACTAAATCCAAGCTGGGGAGAGCTTCTAGTACCTTCCAGTGCCCTAAAGGGGCTCCAAGAAAGCTGGAGAGGGACTTTGGACAAGGGATGGAGGGACAGGATAAGGGGGAGTGGCTTCCCACTGCCAGAGGGCAGGGTTAGGTGGGATATTGGGAAGGAGTTCTTGGCTGTGAGGGTGGGGAGGCCCTGCACAGGTTGCCCAGAGAAGCTGTGGCTGCCCCATCCCTGGAAGTGTCCAAAGGCAGGTTGGAGCAACCTGGGATAGTAGAAAAAGCCCATGTCAGGGGATGGAACTGGACAGGTCTCTCTCCAATTTCCCAGTTCCCCTGGTGGGAGGGGATGTGGAACCAAAATCCCCTTGGGGCCAGTCCCATCCCCCTGGATGGGCCTGCTCTTCCCTGTAGCGCCCACCTCAGCTCACCTGCAGCAGAGGCTGCTCCTCTGCCCCTCCTCTTTTCCCCTCACAAACAGACCCTCTTCCCTCCCCTTCACCAGCTCCCTCCCAAGCTGCTGCTTTTTCCTGAAGCAACTTCACCCCAAAATTCTTTAGCTATCCAAGTGGCACATGGACATTCCTCCAGCTCAGCTTTTGAGGCAACAGTGTTTGGCTAAAAAATATGGAAGAAATAGGAAGGATTGCAACTACAAAGGGAATATTTTATTATTTATGAACACTTCATTCAGCTAAATCCACATAGCAATACACAGAAACTCTTCAGAAAGTGCAAATCCTCACTCTGTATTTTGTAATATGTCCAAGTTTTACAGAACAGACACTGGGTAACCAGGAACACGGATCCAAGATTCCAGGCAAGGGAAACAATTCAACTTCAGATACTTCAATCACCTTGAACAGAGCTACTCTTGAGCAGGGGTGGCAAATGTTCTGGGAATCAAGCTGGGCTGGAACCACCAAAGGTGTCACCATGCAGAGAGCCCCTCTCTCAGTCAGGGAGAGAAGAGGACAACAAGTGGGGGGAAAAGACAAAATAAAGTGGTAACAATACTAGTTTTAAAGTTAAAGGGAACATCCAAGCGCTTCCTAAAGCAGCACACACATTCCACCTGCCTCACTCTACCGTGTGGCTTCTCCATCAGTGCTCCCAGAATTTCACACAAACACACTCGAAAGGGAGCTGAAATCCCTAATCCTTCAGAAGCCTGACAGAGGGGGCACACCAAGTGGTACCTGAGCACAGATAAACCAGAGAATAACACCAGGAATGTCAACATGCAGGTAACCACCGACCTGGGACAGCAACAGCTTAGGATTAGTCGGGGCAAGGGAAAGGAGCCCCAGGCAGAGTGTGGGCAACTCACCTCGACCTCAGACACAGAGGGGTTCACTTCTTCACTTACCCTGTGCACAACACAAGTGCACATCCCCTCCTTGGAAGGGCAAGTTGGGTATTTAAATGAGGGGCATTAGCAGCTCCTTAGGCAAGATCCCAGTTCACCCAAGGGAATCCCGGCTCCTCTGAGTCACATCCTGCTGGAATGTAAGGGAAGCAGACCTGGCTCCGCACCCCAACACCAGCTGGGGGCTACTCTGCTCCTTTGGGCCACAGCCAGCCTGGAGCTGGAGGTCTCCAGCCCAACTTTCCCTGTTAAACACATTCACTCCTCTCCCACGCCAGAGTTTGTGATTCCCTCATGCCCTGGCAGGAATCATCCTTTAGAGATGCAGGAGAGACACGGGCAGCCCTTGAAACTATTTAAGCCACACACTGGATGCTGTTTCACAGCTAGAATAAGAAATCCAGCTACAAGAAATCCAGTCACTGACACTGAGCCTTGCCTGGCAAGTCCCCTGAACTTGGAAAGCTCCTGTCCCAGACCCACGGAAATAGCTTTGCCACGGAGATTAAACCTGTCACACCAGAAGGGAAAAGACAAAACCAAGCCCTCTGGGTTTTATCAAACACTAAACCCAACTCGCTGGCCCTGTGATTGCAGTTTAAGTCAATGTCCAACCTTTCAAAAGGTGTATTTTACCCGGAAGCACCTTGTGAACAACACCCACGGTGTCCTTTGATCTGTGACCTGCTCCCCTACTCAACTCAGAAAAGCCTTTGTTCTTATCTGAGAAGTAGAAAAAAAACCATCTGAACAACAGAAAGAAGGTTGTGCAGGAGGCAGATGAACTCTAACGCGATGCATAACAAAGTTACAGAGCAGGGAAACAAGAGAGTTCCAGTCCTTCACAGTAACAGAGGTAAGGGATGCGAGATCAGAATGAGATAAAGGAGTTCCACAAATGGAACAGTACAAATATATCCAACAGTTCCAATACAGTAGGAGAACAACAGTAGCAGCAGTTTCAAAAGAGCAAATAGTTATTCTACCCTTAAAGTACATTCAACATGTTGTGCCTGTTGCTGTCATCCCAAAAGCATCACTAACAGCTACGGCTCACTGCCAAACCCATCCACGGAACAAATCCCAGATACACAACACCCACACCTGGGTTTTGTCATTTAGTTAATGACATTCAGACTATGAACAGTTATACACACTTCTAACAATGTTTAGTCAAAACCCCAGGATTTCCTTCATTTATAAACACTTGGCTACTGATCCAAAGCAGATCTCTGGGAAATGGCAGATTCCTGCTCTTTGGAGCAGCACAAACATCACTAACAAGACAGAACTGCTACAATAACACACGGCACACACACACACTATGCTTTTTACAGCCTGCGTTTAAAGTTATGTCCCAAGTCACTTGTTCTCATTTGTACCACCAGGAGAACAAAATCCTCAATGCCTCAGGGTTTAATCTGCTGGCAAAGGCAGGAATGGCAAGAGCTCCTTCAAATTTGGTGCAAATCTGCACCTTTTTGGGGAAAACTGAAGGCAAAGCAACATCAGAAATGCCTTCACACCTTCCAGACCTACCTAGAACTATACAACAAATAAGCATACTCTGATTTACCTATTTCCCCCCCCATCAATCAAATCTACAATTAAAAAAAAATAAACAAAAAAAGGCAGGTTTTTTGGCATTAGATAAACTTCATTCATGGCAGAACAGTTTGGAGATCCTTTCTCTTAAAACAAACAAACAAATAAATAAATAGTGACAGGTCAGAATTTGTGCAACACAGACCTTCTGTGGCGCATGTACATTCATATACACCAAAATACTTCTCCATGGATATAGTGCAGGAAAGACCCCAAACCAAGGGGCTCTTTAAAGCCACGGAGAGGCAACACACACAAACCCACCATGTGCCATCCAGCTGGAAGGGTAAAAAAAAAAAAAAAAAATCAGATGGAGGACAAATCTGGGGAGTTAACAATAGTGGCAAACAACAGCTCGAACTCAAGTACATCTCTGATTCTTCTTACATCAACTTCCAACAATTCAGTGCTGGGTTTTACCTATTTTTTATTTACTTCCTGTCAGTGATAACAGGGAGAGGCCCAGAACCAGCTCTCCTGTGCCAAAGTCTGGCTTTGATCTTCTGAAACACCACATCTCTACAGCAGAACTTGTGCACTGGCCCTTTTTAAAAAAAAAAAAAAAAGTGATTAGCTTTCTACTCAGAGAACAGATCATGAGAAGTTGTCAAATATTTGCCCTAAAAGATAAAGAATAATAGTATTTACAAAGTGCTACTCAGAAATTAGCTGACAAGAAATGACCAAAAAAAAAAAATCATGGCTCAGTAACTGTGTCAGTGTCTCACCTCCACTTTTTTTTTTAAACAATATAAATAAATTCAGGTCAGAAACCCCAAAAAGTCACTGACTGGCACAGAAAAACTTCTTGAATGCAGAAAAGAAACAAACAAAAGAAAAGCTTAAGACCCTTGAGGGAGGTGGGACAAAAAAAGGAGTTACAAAGCCTATGACAATCAGAATGGGCAATTTAACCAAGTAATAACCAATTCCTGCTTCTCTGGAAGCCGTGGAAAGGCACTACACAATTCCAGCCCCAAAGCAGAACTGCAGATGTTGCCACTATTGTTTCACTGCCAAGTTTAAGATAGCCACAGGAAATGCACAAAGAACACCTTCACCAACAGAAGAATTAATTAGCTGAAAAATGTCAACAATTGGCCTAAAGAAGAACTGCTGAGCTCTACTTCCATGTTTTTGGAGCACAGACCCGTTCTGAGGGTCACACAAAGCTGAGAGGAAGAACCAGGACTTCTGTCAGTCTGGAGTGATCATTCCTACCTGACTTTCAAAGCTTTTCACACAAAGAAAATGTATTTGAAGTACCTGGAGTGAGTTTAAGACAAGATCCAGTGGCTAAGATCACCTGCCTTAAACATATTAGGGCAGTTCATTTGCATTGGTGTGAGTTAATTAACCTTTTGGTCAAGAGGGTGGAAAATGATAACAATTAATTCCACTGTTTTCTATGACTTGCTCTCCTTTTTTCTAGCCCAGACTTTGGTGAAAAGCCTGACAAACGAATGCTGCTTCTTTACAGAACCAAAATGCAGCTGTTTAACACACAGACACACACAAACACTTGGAACTGATCCTGTTCTTGGGCCCTTTGTTCCACCTGGAGGCTCCTGGGGACACCAGGGACAGGTTCTACGCTGAGCGCCAGGTCAGCCCGTTCTTGTCAGGCTCAAGGAAGTTCTCAATCAGAGCCTCAATCAGCTTCTCAAGTTCTTCTTCCAGCACGCTCCTGTCACTGGAAAGAGGAACAACGAGGCCATGTCAGAGCGTTGGGAAACACCAAGCAGCTGTTTAAAACAGATAAAGCAACAGCAAGACCTGATGGGGATGGATTTGCTGTGCTCTGTTTTCCACCAGCACAAACAGGTAGAGACTCCAAGCAGCTCCTTTTTGAGAGGGATTACCACGGAATCAGACTGATATGGATTGGACAGGACATTTAAAGATGGTGCTCAGAGCCCTCTAGTGGCCCTTGTTTTTCTCTTTAATTAGTTTTCACGAATACAGCAATAATGAGGTAGAGACGCCCTGGCACAGGTTGTGCCCTCTTCATCATCTACCCCTCCCTATCCACTGACCACCTAAGTGTGACCAAATACTCAGTGAGAAAAAAATGTTCACCCTGAATTCCCACCAGTAAGTGGAATTAAATACCAAACCAAGCCTCCTTTATGTTGTTTTCAATTCTCTGCCCCACAGAAATGCTGGGATACAAGTCTAAAACTGAGGAATCGTGTAACTCACTCATGTTGGGGATCCAATTCCAAAAGCTTCTCCCCACTATCTGGACTGAACCTCAGCTTCTCATTCTCACTCCTGATTTCAGTGGTACAAACACACCCTGGGTGCTTTTCCCACCCTCCTTTTACACTGGAAGGAGCTCAGTCCAGGTGACTGTCCAAAGAGGATTGATCTCCAGTTACTAATCCAGCAGCTCCCAACAGATTCCCAAAGGAAATGGGAAACCACCTGGCTTTAAGAACATTTGCCAGCAACAGCACAACTCAAGAAAGAGACCGGACATGGCACTCCTGGGTGACAAGGTCGAAGGTTGGATTGACTCCCAGAGGTCTTTTCCAACCCTAAATTATTCTGTGACACTGTAACCATCACTTTTTAATTCTAAGTAAGTGAGGAACTGGATTAACTAAAGCCTACTGTAGCAGATGCTGAAAATTCAGGTTTTTTCCTTATCCACTACAGTGGAAATCCCTCACGAGCAGGAATGTGCATCCCTCTGGCCAGTTTAGGAGGCTGGAAGTCAGTTGAGGCTTGAGTTTGCTGACCTCTGCTCAGGCAGGGCACACATCTCAGCATAGTATTTGATCTTGGGCTCTGTCCCACTGGTCCGAAGGGTGGCAACACAACCGTTTTGAAAGGTGAAGGTGATCATCTGGCTGCTTTTGCTCACTGGCAGCACCTACAGAAACAACAACAGGCTTCTTTACTCCCACTGGAACCCCAATCTCTGATAGCCTGCTGGGCAGCTTAAGAGCTGCAGGAGCATCAGTCTCAGTTAATTAACCAAGTTCATTCATTGCCATATCAGAACAGTCAACGCATCTCACATTTAAGCTGTTTTCTCCCCCAGTAACCGACGCTAGGCAGTCTAATGATGGAATTATTCTGCCATCCTGATTGACACAGGGCATCTCTGCCTTGTTCATGCTGTTCTTTACTTTTTAGTTTCCTCAAAACTAGATCCCCCTGCGCCAAAACACTTGGCAACTCACCGATTTCTTGTTTGGCTGGCTGCTATCATAGCCAGTGGTAACGTCTCTCACATGTAAGACGTTGTAAATCCCACAACATTTGGGATAAGACTGAGGGCCATGAAAGTTCCGAAGCCTCTCAAATATCCTTTTGATCGTAGGAGGGTCATAGCACAAGAAATAGGAAGTCTTGGATATGTGATATCCATACCTGCAAGCAGATGAACACTTTCAGTTACAAGATGCAGACGTGTTTGGCACATTTGGTATCTAAAGAAAGCCCCTGGTTGGAAAAGCAGCAACAGGAAGAGAACTCAGTTCTCAGGGCTGTGGGAACAGGTATTTATAGGCAAATGTTTGGACTCTGAGGCAGATTTTGCAGCATTACTCAGATTATCTTAAGCTATTTTTAAATTCATGCAAAGTTTTCAGCTCCCAAAGAAATAAAAGCCAACCATCTGGGTAAGTGCAGTCTTGGTGGCCCTTGAGAAATGGATATCCAGTGTCATTCCCCCAACCAAAAATTGACTGCCAGAGCCACATGGCAGCCACAAGGAAGGTGGCTGATTATTCTATCCAAGTTAAACCACCATCCCAAATCAGATCTCATGCTCACTAACAACAACCACCATACTTGCACACTGAAATGTAAGTTGTTCCTCACCACATTCCACCCAGTTCTACAGAGACCCTCCTCTGCAGCTTAAAAATCAGGTGTGACTGGGAGATGAACCCTGCTGTTATGTTATCCCTGTCATTTTGATCCACCTGTGCAGAGTTGTTCTGGCTACAGTTTGCACAGAACAGAGCAAAATCCTGAGTACCACAGAGAGGTAAAAGCCGATTATCCTTCATGCTTCCTCATTACAGGTTTCTAAAGGCCTCAGTGTCTTCCTGCTAGGCTGGCAGGAAAGGGAATGACATCCCTGAGTTGCTCTGTGCTGTCAGTTCTGTTAAAGCACAGGAATTTCTGCTGATGATCTGGGCTCATCTCAGTTCATGGCTTAATTCTGACATACATGATCTTTGTTTTATGGCTGGGATTGTGTCTGTAGCTGTTGTGCATGCACCCTTCCTTTCCCCTCTGCTCTCATATAGATCACAGCACGGGATAAGACAATTCTCAGAATGTGCTCAAGGGGAAATGGGAAGTGTTTAAAGAGACCACCACTAAGACATGGCTGCCATTCAAACATAAGAGAAGTACCACAGCAGGAATCAAACAAGAAAAAAAAGTTTGCCCTTGTAGACCCACATGCAAAATTTCACTATTTATTGCAGAAATACAAAAGAAAGGGCCTCTTCAGTTCTTGGGGAAATACAGAATCCATAGAAATTCATAGGTACAGAATGGGTTGGGTTGGAAGGGATGTTGAAGACCATTCAGTTCTAAGCCTCTGCCACGGGCAGGGACACCTTCCACTAGCCCAGGTTGCTCCAACCTGGCCTTGGACACTTCCAAGGATGGGGCAGCCACAGCTTCTCTGGGCATGACAAGGGAGTTTTATATTCCTGGGCTGAGCTGAAAATCTGTGTCCGTTTGGTTTTGGGCAGGGCTGACACAGGAATCATTTGTGGCACCCACAAATAGAACACTTCCTTTTCATCTGTTTTCCAGGGGAAGGTGTTTGCACCCACTCAGTTCTTAACCTGCCCCTCCACCCAGTGACACCTGAACTCACTCTCCAGCTTTAGCCACGCTTGTCTGTGGTTGATAAATGTGATGTGGAAAGATAGGATGAAATAAAGCAACGGGATGTAACACCCAAACCCCACTAACAGCCTGAGGGAGGACAAGCTCACAGCGTGTTCAGCCTTAATGGGACACCAGAGAGTGACCCTGGGGGAAGAAAGCCCCTTGGAAAGCCCTGGGAGGGTGGGGTGCCTTCTAGTCTGAGTTCACACCACCCCAGACATCAGAGAATCCAACTGCAAGGGGCAAACCTGCAGGGAATTGGGTTTCAGCAGCATCTCTGCCTGCGGAGCGACTTGTTTTCTTGGAGCACTTTTCATCTCCTCGCAGGCACGAGCTGTGGAAACAAAGGGCTGGATTCGTGGCAGGATTTAGGGAGCTGTGACAAAATGGTGGGAGCAAGGGCCCTGTTTGATGTGCCAGCCCCCTGGAAGCCAGCAGGGATGGGGTGCGGGACACCAGCGGGGATGGGTACAGAGCCCTCAGGCTGGGGGAGGGAGGGGACCCTCAGGCTGGATGGGAAGGGAGGTCTTGGGAATCCAGCATTAAAAATATAAAGCTTTTTTTTTTTTAATCTAGCAGAAATGCTGAATTGAGACATTTGGGTGGTTTGAGCCTCGTTGCTGGGAAGGAATGAGATTAAATGAATAGCCAGAGTAACTCCACGGCGCAGATGGGAAGGAATCCCTGGGATTTGCTGGTTTAGGGCTTCAGAATTATTTCTGGAAAACATAAAGGACTAGAACCCCCTCAAATCTCAAAACCCAACCTCTTACCTGCTCCAACACCTGCAGGCTGCTTGTCTCCTGGTCTTCTCTTCAGACCAAGACTCAGCCCTGTGGAAGTTCGTTAGGAAGCTTCATAATGAAGTGACTGCAAATTCAGCATAAACTATAAAAACTTCAGCCTTAAATTCTGGGATCTGCAAAAAAACCTGCCTGGTAAAAACTCACCCAAACAGCATCACAGAATCACGGAATGGTTTGGGTTGGGAGGGAATTTAAACAGCATCCTCTTCCAGTCCCTTCCACCATCCCAGGTTGCTCCAAGCCCCGTCCAAGCTGGCCTTGGACACTTCCAGTGGTGGGGCAGCCCCAGCTTCTCTGGGCAATCATCCCAGGGCCTCCCCACCCTCACAGGAAAGGATTTCTTCCCAGAGGAAGCCACGGAGCTGCTGGATCACCACAAACCTGGCTCCCTGCCACGAGCAGCGCGGTGAGTTCCAGAAATCCGGCCAATATCTGCAATCCTTGCTCCGAGTCGGGTGCTAAAGAGGGGAAATCCAATCACTTCACGCTGGTCAGCCACTGAGCACGTGGATTAGTCAATAATTGGCTTTAATTAAGTCAAAGTCGTCTCATTAATACCGGTTTAAAAGGATTCTCTACCAAATCTGCCTGAGGGAATGTCAGGGTCAGAGAAGCCTTACAGTGGGTTTTATTGGGTTATAACTGAAGAGGGGCTGAGATAACAGCACAGGAGAAGGAAAACCAGCAGGACACAACCTCATCAGCTGCTCTGGACCAGAAGGAACAGGAGTATGAGCTTATCCCAAACTTGAATAAGTCAAAGGAGATCTTTTCTGTAGAAATCTTAGGGCTCAAAGCAGTTCCTGCTCCCTGGGTCTGTTATCCCATGTTTCCCTGTGTGGGTCCTGCTGGGAATGTGGCTGAACTGCCCCGTTCATGCCAGGTTCTGGATCCCAAATTGTCCAATCCTTGAGTTCCAGATTCCACCCCAAAAATCTGGGGAGTTCCTACACTCCCGAACACAGAGGTAGTTTTTATGAGACCACAGGACTTGACCTGCTAAAATTAAATGGCTCCTTTCTGAGTCTAAGTTTTGACAGGAATGTAAAATATCCAACTGGTTCGTCTTTTCCTGCTGGTCATCTGATTATTCCCTATTAGGGAATACCCAACTCTTGGGGAATAATAAAAATCCCAACCAAACCTCTTTTTACTTTTATTAACCCCAACGATTTCTGTCCTGGGAGAACAAGGAATTGAATTAAAAGCAAAACTAGAGGTTCCTGCAAAGAGACTCCTGCCCTGGAAAGTACAGGCAACCAAGTGATAAATTCTCACTTGCTCAAAGCCAGTTGAGGCCTTCCCCTTCCTCCCCCCCCTCCCCAATTTGCATTACAGTAAATAATTGAAATTTTTTGCCTCTGCTCTTTTATTTAGTGCATTTTTTAAAAAAAAATCCCAACTTAAAATCTTTCCTGAACCGGGTTGTTTAATTCCCGAGTGAGACGTTGTATCCAGCGAAATAACAACCTAGAAATAACAATGGGAGTGGTTATTGGGGTAAAGAGATGCTCCAGCCCAGGATGCCCAAGGCTGCAGAACAGGAGGAGGTGCCCTGAGGAGAATCCTGCTTTTTCATCTCTGCACCCTGACGTGTACACAGCCTTGGGCATCTTGTCAGGAAAAGCCCAACCTCACTGAATCCTGTGGATCAAGGAATATGCAATTTATTAAAATTGTGTTCAACCAAACTCAGTGTTTGTGGGACTCAGCTCAGGAGCGACCCCATGAAACCCCAGAGGTTCTGTGGGGCAGAAAAGACTGATTTATTTTCCAGTTCCTGGGTAATCCAGGTTTTTGTTGCAACTGATGGAAGAACAACCCCTTTGGCAGCTGAGTTTTTATCCATCTGCCTCACACTTCAACACAGGCTGAGTGAATCAGCTCTGGGCAGCACTGCTGTCCCTCCCATGCGTTGCAGCGGAATGTTTAGACTCATTTTTGGGTGGGTGAGGCTGGTTTTGCCTGTGAGGCTCTAAGAAAGACCTCTGGCCTGCAATCTCAGTGCCAGGATTAGTTGGGAAGGTGCCTGGTGACACACCAGCATTCCCAATCTGTCCCATCAGGTGTTGTGGCAGCAGGTGAAGCCACCCGGTCATCCTGAGAGCAGCAGCAGCTGAGCCACTTGTGCCACGGGCAGAACAAGAAGTTTGGGTCGTTGGCAGACCCAGAAGGTCCCCCAGTTGCTCCTTCCCTCTGGTTATCTGCAGAGTTCCACCATTTCTCACGTCAACCCCCTTTAACCACTGGTGAAGCCCAACTGCCCCTCACGGTGTTTTTCTTCCGTGGGCTCCTGGCTCTGGCATCTGCCACGTCTGGTGATCCCTTCTGTCCACACCAGTAGTTTGAGCTCCAGCCAGCAGCTCCTCAGTCATTTGGCTGGGCCCCTCCCCAAGAAATGCCGTTAGTGATGAACAACTTGAGCCATCCCCACTCCAGAGCACGTCAGGTCAGTTGTGGGGCCGTGCTGGTTCTCGCCCTTCCTTCTACTGGTGCTGCAAGAGAATCAATCACAGAATCACAGAATCACAGAATCACAGAATCACAGAATCACAGAATCACAGAATCAGCTGGGTTGGAAAAGACCTCTGAGATCATCAAGTCCAACCCCGCCATGGTTACCCACCCATGGCACTGATGCCACATCCAGTCTCACCTTAAACACCTCCAGGGATGGTGACTCCACCACCTCCCTGGGCAGCCCATTCCAATGCCTGATCACCCTCTGTAAAGAATTTCTTGCCAATATCCAACCCCTGGCAGAGCTTAAGCCCGTGCCCTCTTGTGTTACTGACAGCTGCCTGGGAGAAGAGACCGACCCCCACCTGGCTACAACCTCCTGTCAGGGAGTTGTAAAGAGTGATGAGGTCTCCCCTGAGCCCCCTGTTCTCCAGGCTGAACAACCCCAGCTCCCTCAGCCTCTCCTCACAGGGCTTGTGTTCAAGTCCCTTCACCAGCCTCTTCTCTGGACCTGCTCCAGCACCTCAATGTCCTTCCTGAACTGAGGGGCCCAGAACTTTGATAAAGTCCTCAGGGTAGCTGCCAGAGAGGAAATAGCACCACTACTAATTTTTGTGAGGAAGAATCTTGCTGTTAGGGGGGATAGCTTAAAAAAAAAACCAACCCATGTACAAAAAAACCCCTCACACTTAAAATGGAAGTGGTCTGCCTAAAAATTCCAAATGACGGAAGAGTATTTCCTTTAGCCACATGGTGTAGTGTATAAGTTTTGATGTCTGCCTAAAGGAAATATTTTTGTAACATCAGTGTGACCAGGAGATGTGCAGCAGCTAAGTTAAATAATAATATGCAAGTTCATAAAAATATGCAAAAATATGTTTAATTGTGGTTGTGCTGAGCTATGGCACAGAAAACTCAGAAATTCTTGATTTGTGTACATTTATTTGAATCTCTGCGTTATTTTTCTAATAGTTCTTGATATTTGCACTTCAAGTTTTTTGGCTAGAATGCCATAAATTCTACAGACTTAAAAAAAATTTCTGTCTTAAACTACACTATTGTTTCACGCTCCTCCAGTATGTGATAAAACCAAAAGTGATGGCAGTGCTGATGCACTTCATGCTGTGTATAATGTAACTTTCCCATGCTCAGTGCAGTTTCATCTGCTAAATTTGTTTCACATTTCTGCAGCTGAAGAAAATAGAAACTAAAACTTTTCAGCTTCTGCTTGGAAAGTATTACAAAGCAGATATTTTGCCATGTAAGCTTAAAATAGGATGTGATTCTCACTACATAAGTAGTAGCAAGGTTTAAATGTTTATTCTTTATCATTCAAATTGTTCTGAGAAACACTTGAAGCTTGAGGCCCTGACTGTATGCTTTTAGCACTTGTGAAAGCAGAAGATGAGGTTTAAAGCTTTTCTTCCCTTTATATTTCTTTGTGTACTTTCTTACATTTAAATGTCAATTTTTGACATCTCTTTGAAAAGCTGTTAGACTTCCGGAATACAGTGTTGTGTTCAGCCTTTTATTTTAAGCTTTTGAAACTACAGATTTACAATTTTCTGCCCCTTGTTTTGTTCGGTACTTCAACAACACCTTCCTGTACTGCAAGGTCACTTGCACTTTGTCCTGTTAAATCTGTAGCTTGTTTGACTGAAACACATTTTTTTCCCTGCATCTTTGCTTTTCCATGGCCTCCTGCATGTGTTATTCCAGGAGTTGGTGTTATGTTTAAAAATAAGTGGCTGTCCCTTATCTGCAGTTGGAAGTGTTTTTGCCTTTGTGTATTCTGATGAAGGCCTTGAAGACCAACGTGCAAGTAAAACTAGGAGGGGGAGGGATTTGCTCCCAGGAACAGGTGTGTATGCCCAGGCCATGAGGAGATTCTCCTGATTTGGACCATCTGAAGTGTTTGGTCAAGTCTTTAGGCCGTTTGTGCAACTATTCCTGTATTCCTGTGGTATTTCAACGTGCTTGAAGTGCTGCAGTTTACACGTGGAGTGTTTTGTTGTTCATCTCACAAGCCTTGTGGATAAAGGGAACATCCTGATAAGAGTTTGCTTTAGTCTCTTGTATCACTGCATCGGAGTTCACGTGAGTGAGATGTTCCCTGCAGTTAGGAAAATTAGAATTTTTGCTGCTTTCCTGAGCTGTGACTCGTTCTGTGGGCATTCCCTCAGTCCTTTGCTCCTGGACAGTGCAGCCTGTTGTGTATTGATGTGATTAGTTTAGCTGACTTCTTTCCTTGCTCCATACCTATGAGAGACAGTGCTTGGATAACTAAAATTCTAGGTGGCTTGGCTTTGAAACAGGGTAGGAATGCAAGGAATAGTTTCTTTAATAGTTATGTTCCTTTTTCTCCCTTGCGTGTGACAGAAGTATGGCCATGGAAGCTACAACTTCCCCAAAATCTGCTTAGAAAATGTGCAGCTGTAAGAAAGCACAACTAAGTGGAAACAGGGAAAAAATTATTTTTTTTTCAATTGCAGTAATCTTTGGAAACAAGTTAAAATTGCATTCGGTTATCCTTGTGAGAAGCCTGGGTGTTTCTCCCCAGTAATGATTTTCTGAAATGATGTTTACTTCTATGCCGGTTCTCAGGCTACTGTGCAGAACCCAAATGGAACTGACTTAGCCCTCAGAAATTTAGGATTACTTTAGCATCTGCTTAAAACACAATTGCTTCCTGTGAGTTAGCTGACATGATGCTGCACTAGTTATCTCTTTACTGGTATAGTACAGTGATTTTAGACTACAGGATTTGCCCCATAGTTCCTGGTGCCCATGCAGCTTTTCATGATTTCTTTAGCTTTCCATATCGGTTCCTCTTATTTCCTAGTTTCTGACGCGTATTTGCCTTCTTTCTCTCAGTTCATGGTGGTCTTGAAGTGCTTTCCTCTAGTAATTCCTGAGGCAAGGGAACATTATTCCAAATGATTTCCTTTGATGGTTGTAGATGGATGTGGTTTTTTTGATTTCCCAATACACTAAAGGTTATAATTCAGTTCATGCCTGACTGTATTTTCTGCCCAGCCATTTTCATTCATTCCTCTCCACTTTGGGAAGTGGACTCTTGAAAGAATTAGCGAATTAATTCAATTTTTTTTTTGAACTGTTACTATAACAACTTCTTTTATGTAAGAAAATGCTTTTTCTGCAGAAAAGTAGTTATTGGTTGTTCAGCTGCTCAGCTCCCTCGTTTCATTCACTTGTTTGCGATCCTGGTGAGCTCCTTCTGTGCTCACCCTCTTGTGTTCACAAGTGCTTTTCCTCTTCCTTGCAGACAGCCAGACGTGCCGCAGACACAGCCAAAACCTGCTGTTCCTGCTCCTCCAGAAGCAGCTCCTGTTGCCAAATCCTGGGCCAACACCAAGCCAGGTGGACAGGACGGTAAGTGCTGGTCAGGTGGAGGGTTCCTGCCTGGCCCAGCAGGCTGTGAGTGCTGCTGGGAGAGACCTGCACGCCCAGCAGTCCTTTGAGTGCTGACCAGGCCAGCTGGGACTGGGGAAAGTTGTGGAAGCACCTTTCCAGGCTGGCAGCTGAGCTGGTGCCTGGTCACTCCGGCTCCAGCGGGATTGCTCAGCAGGTCTGACTGCTCTGTGAAGGGTTGGGGTAATCACCTCTTCTGAACTGACAGGGAAGTGGTGGTGGCAGTGTAAAACCTTGGGAATCGCTGTGGTGAGGAGGGAGAATCAGTCAGTTCCTGCAATATCTATAGTTCTTGGAGTTGGAAAGAGAGCCATAAACACTTGGTGGTCATCCTGATCATAATTTTGCATCATTCTGTGCCAAGCGTGTGTAGTTGTGTTTTTGTTTAAACATGTGCTGCAGCAATACTTGCCCCTTCATTTTATAGATTCCTTGGGTTCTTAGTATGATTTTAGTATCAGTGATAGTGTTCAAGTAGTTTTTTTCTGGGGAAAACGTTAAAGGTTTGTTTATCCATAATTGTATGAAGGGATGGAGAACTGTTTCCATTGGTGTGAATCTTGGCTTAATCTTACATTTACAGATGTAAGATCAGAACTGAATCTTCAGCAGAATTTTTTTTTAAATGCTTGTAGAGAGGTTACTTAGAATTACTGTGTCTCCATTGTGAAAAATACCCTGCTATGTGTTCCTTAGATTTGAGCATTGCAGGCTTTCTGTGGCTAGAAAATGGAGTTTAGGCTTTCAAGTTGAAGAAGTGAATTCTCTTCTGAAAAGAGATTGTGAAATAGTAGAATCTGAATTACATGGAGGTCACTTGTTAGACATTATATAGTTTGTTAACATCACAGGTTTTTTTACACTAAGTATTAGAAGTGACAATCCTACATTCTTCATTGCTTGCTCTCCTCTCTGATGTTCATTGTCAAATACAGGAACTTTTCTCCATTAAGCTTTTAAAGGATTTCTGTGGAATTAAAAAAAAAGGAATTCACACTGTTGCAAAGTGATCTGCACAGCAGCCTTTCTGCATAAGCTGATAAGGTCATCTCCATGACACAGGAAATAGTGATTCGGCTCAGTGGCTTCAAAATGCATTTAGCTAATTATTTCATAGTTACCATGGCAGCTTGTGTGCCAAGCCCAGATGGCACCCTCATTTCATTCAATTAATGCAGGAGTGGGTTTGCTGTTTCCAGAGGAAATACTGGCTGTGAATTGGCATCAGCTGCTTGCTGTCCTCTGGTTTGAAACTCAGGATACACCTGTTGAGCTCGTGCCTTCCTGAGCTGCAGTTGGCTCTTAGAACTTGTAGTTTTTCCAGGTGCCTTGTGAGTGTTCCAGCAGTCACTCAACTGCTGCCTCGTGCTCCTCTAAAACTTGAGTGAGGCAAGACTAAAGCCTTCTCTGATCCTGTCTGTGGCCACGCAGAAAGGAAAGACTTCTGAAATGTAACAGCGGCGTGAATTTTTCAGCTCACTCATTGGCTGAAATTTGGGCTCAAATGCTGTCAAAATACCTTTGAATTCTTTAAATTCTGTCTGAACTACTGGCTGACCTTCTGGCTATTTGAAATTAAGAGCTTAAACACAATCAAGGAGATCACTGATGCTGTTACTTTGCCTTTAAAACATTGTTGCTGTTCACAGTGTAGACTTGAGCAGAAAACACTTTTGAAGATTCATAAAACTCATGGATGTTGCACGGCCCAGGGTCTGGGAAGGGACTCCCTTGCGTGGCAGGCCATCTGGTTAGTGTGAGTGGTTTTCAGTGCTGTTCAGAGCAAGTCTTTGGATGGGAACATGAACAGTCAGTGTCCATTAACAAAAGACAAGTTAATATGATCTGTAATCTGTGAACTCAATGAAAATTGAAAGATCTCAGTGCAATTTGTAGGCCCCGGGATAAACAGTGGCATTTACTGTCATGCCTTTACAAAGTACAGAGTAAGGAATTTATCCTGTGCTTGTCTCCTAATCGTGAAAAAAACCCAACCAAAGTCCATTGGGATCCCTGCATTTTAGGGTTAGGAACGATTCCTTCAGAGAGTGGAGGGAACAGAAACTTTTCTAGTGGTTAAAAAAAGCACAGCTTGGAGAATGGGGGCTTTTGGATGGGCTGTGTTCAGATCCCTTTCTGTGAGTTTGCCCAGTGATCTCTGTGGGCTGATAGCACCTCTCTCTTAGCAGCCAGTAGTAAAGCTGGTGCAGGAACAGGGTGTTACTCAGGCTATTGGAAGAGAAATTTCCCCTCAGTAAGATAATCAATGATTGGGCACTACAGTGCTGTTGATATAGGTCTGTCCATTATGTGAACGGGGAGGTGAAGAAATTGGTGCAGAGTAGACACCAACAAAACCTCCTACAGGGGAAGACGACCTGTGGATTTGGCTTCCATACCAGGTACAGCAGAAGTCTTAAATTCCAATCTTGAGTTACAATGTCAAGGGTTTTTAGAAATCACGAATGCTGCAGTTCTGGTACTTCTCTCAGAAGGTAAAAACTGTGGCCTTTTAAAGTCCTGAAGATTTATTATTAGAGCAGCAATTAATCATAAAGGCCTTGCAGTAACTTAGTTGTCCATTCT
Organism: Pseudotriccus pelzelni; assembly: GCA_035584735.1. Lineage (NCBI taxonomy): Eukaryota > Metazoa > Chordata > Aves > Passeriformes > Tyrannidae > Pseudotriccus > Pseudotriccus pelzelni. The sequence continues at coordinate 28,323,972 of JAWMRA010000005.1, read as the reverse complement.
TGGGTGCACTATAGTTGTAGAATGAAAAGGAGGAAACCTTTGTCTGGAAGGAGTGGGGGAAAGTGCTGAGCAACTTCAGCTACTCCCTGTGTTAAGTCTTGTTCCATTGTCCATTGTTGCTCTCTGGTGCCTCTGGACTTTTCTCAGCCCCAAGAGCTGTGATAATTGGTCTAGTAAATTTAACAACTCTGGTAGCAAATGTGAACACTTTACAAGGCTTGCTCTTTATTTATGTGAGTTACATTACCAGTAAATGAATGTGGCTTTAACATTCACTTCTGAAGGATGAACAGGCTTCTGTTGCTCTCTGGACTGCTTTGACTACAGAAAGTTGTGACTTTGTGAATATCTTGCTGTGTAGGTCCACCTCTTCCAGTAAATAGTTATTTCCAGCAAGAATTTCCCAGTCTGCCGGCAGCTGGGGATCAGGAAAAGTCAGGTAAAGATAAAGATGCACCAGAAGAGCTCCACGGATCAGGCCCCAACCTGCGACCACAAAGTAAGTGTGTGCTGCAAATTTCGGTGTAACTGCATGGGGCGGGTGTGGAACATATCAGAGGGTTCCTCGGGCGCTGTACAGCGTTGATGAATAATGCATTGTTTTAACCAACACAGTCCTGCACTGAAGAAATGGATATTCCAGGCTTTACTCTGCTTTACTGTGTTCCTGAGGTGTGGAAGATGGTGTGTTTAATCCTTTCACTTTCCATTTTCCCAGTCTCGTCCGTACTCCCAGCTGTGCTCTGAGGAACATTTCTTAGTTGCACAATATTGGCATTTTTCTTACTTTCAGCTGCTAGATGTTACAACAGCTAAAATATGCATTTAAAGAGCTCTTGTAATATTAACTAATTATATAAGTCATCATTAGGGTTGTCCCCAAATGGTTAGTACTCATAAGAGGGGAGCCTGATAAACCCTGAACTGGAAGCTTAATCTACAAGATACTCAAAAGGGTGGATTGTGCTTTGAAAGGCATTGGCATCTTTGGTTCATGGCTGCACTGCTCTGACCAGTTGGATGGAGTGAAAACAACCCTGAACAGTGTTGGATTTACAGCCCTCAGGGAAGAAATGTGTATTGCTTCCCCAGATCCTTGTAACGGGGAGGCATTTGGGATTGTGCCTGTTACCAGTGGAAAACAGGATTGCTTTCTGCCTCAGAGGTTTGTTCTTGGTGAGGTTTGATGGACTGAGGGTCCTGTGCTGCACTGTGGGTGGGACTGTCCTGTACCAGTACAAGGCACAGGGCGAACTGCTTTGAGAGGGTTTGGGCTCTCAGGGAAACTTTAACTCCTTTCCATGTTACATGCCCTGGTTTTCCTTCATATGTTTGTCAGGTCCTGGCAGACCGGGGCCATGTGCCTGTTCAGGTCCTTGCTGGATTTTGGTATGAAGAATAAATTGTCAGGAAATTTGAGATCTGTCCAACACCAAATGAGGAGAACAGCTCTGCATGTCAGTCCCAGCCTCCTGCAGGCAGTTACAGTTTTGGGCAGCACTGTACATGCTATATTAAGCCCTTCTTTCATGTCTGACAGCAGAAAGTTAAATGACTTGGCTGGTACTGCCCCTTTAACAGCTGTTCTTCCCAGCAAAGATAAGTGCAGGAACTGTAATGGATACTTAGGAGCATAGTTTATCACTCCTTAAAGGGTTTGTGCCTCTGAAGGAATACTATTTACAGTGTGTGTCTGAATTTCTTTTGGTTCTCATGGATCTGGGAATTGCTGCTGAGTACTCTGGGGGTTTTTTTTTTTTGTCCTGACCCCATAATCTGTAGGCAGAAACCCCTAAAAGAATGGACTGCCTGGCACAAGTGAGAGGTTATTAAAATCTCTTTCTTTTCCTGGACTTTTTGCTAGACATTCACACGCAGAAGTACAGCCCTAATCACTTCTATTCCATTCTTATCAGGCAGAGATACAAGCCAGACTCTGGATATCTGGTTTCACTTTGGCATATACCTGCATGTTATCTTTCTTTTTGAGCTGCTCAAGAGTTTCCTGTAGGCCTTTGCTGCTTAGGAAGCTTAATCTTTGCCTTGACAGCATCTTCACACTGAGTCAACAGTGGCCCACTTAGCACAGCTAAATCTGTTTTCCCCCTTGTGCTATAATGAGAATCCTTCCTAAATGGCACTGTGTTTTGGAAGGTAGAGAGGGACAACGAGAGCAGACCATGAATTCAGCCCTGATCCTTCAGGAGCACAGCTGGATGTAGGGCTGAGGAGGATTAGGAGCAGCTTCTGCTTCCTCAAGCGGCCATTGCTTGTTTCAGCACCAGCTCTGAAGGTGTGTCTGGACAGATGGCTGTGCCACTGAGAACTGCATGGGAGCAGTGTGTTTCTCATCATCCCTGTCTGTAAATCTGTAATGCAAAGTCTGCTCTGGGTTTTTCTGGTACTGATTCTGCCCATGTAGATGCTACTAGTTGGAGAGAAGGGGGTACTAAGAACAACTCTCCTGGTTCTCCAACAGATCAAGAAGCTAAGGCTCTGGGCCAGGAAGATGGCAGTGCTACACCAGCCGAACAAAACGATGGCCAGAAGGCAGGAGACAAGAGGGATGTGCGGTTGCCACAGGTCCCTCAGCCCAAGCTGAATGGGCAGCAGCAGCCACCCCTCTCATCTCAGTACAGAGCAATGATGCCACCTTATGTAAGTGATGGCTGCATGAACAGTTTTAAGCAGAAGGAATTGATTATTGGCTGGTGTAATTTCCTTATGCCCCTTTTTCTTCCCTCCTTGGAACACTCAGCAGTTCTGCTGGAAGGGTGGGATTGAAATCAGCACCTCAGAGGATGTGGCTACCTGTTGCTGCTCCTGCTGTGCCAAGTTTGAACTTGTCAGGACTTGATTAACACTTGTAATCACTTCACCTTGGTGCCTTGATGTCACACACTTCTGATAACTCATCAGACTGTCTTTTGAGTGAACAGTCTTGCTTTACTTCCATTGTGATTCTTTTTATGCTCTCAGTATGCTTAATGCAATTATACTTTTTTAATGAATGGCTCCTATTTTTAAACCTTTTTTTAGATGTTTAATCAGTATCCTAGAATGGCATATCCTCCTTCCATGCAAGGTCCAACAAGATTCCCCAATTCGGAGCCTAGCAGGTAAGAAACCTTACAAGTGTTTGTTGTGTGGGTATAAACTCTGGGACTTAGTTTAAAAAAAATAAAGAAATTTGCACTGTCCCAGTGGTGATTATACACTGCATAAGAACTGCCACTGGATAGGCTCCCAAGTTTGGCTTGTGTGGAGCACATGGAGTGATTTGTGCTTGACAACTCAACTGCAGAACTTGAGGAAATCCTGCACATTACGGGGTTTTTGATTTGGAAGAGCAAGAGTCACTTGGGGATAAGTTTGAAACATCAGCTGGTATTTTGCCTGTCAAAGGACTCTTCCATTGTTACGGTGAAAGGAGTTAATTCCAGGTTCTCGAATCTAATGCGTTACAAAATGAGTTTTCCTCCTTTTTGTGCATTTCTCCATAATTGAGGACTGTGCACATGCATGAGGAAATAGGGGCTCTGGTGGGCAGTAGGGTACAAACTGACAGTTAATCCGTGATTGAGGTGGGAGGAGGATAGGAGGGTTGAGAGGGATGACTGGGAGAACTTGAGTATAAGGAGTAGGAAGATGGTACAGAATCTCTGACCGTGGGAAAGCATGAAAAGTATAAGGAAATATCTCCAGGGTGGGTAAATGGGTGTTGAAAAGGATGCCGGATCTGTACAGTGTGTTGTTTGAAAGCTCCAAGGCCTGTGGTTTTCTGCTGTCAGCCAGTGTTGGAGTTGTTTGTGAAGTGTGCGGGCAAGGCTACAGCATCCAGTGCTCGTCTTTCACAAAGAACCGTCTGGTGGTGTAGCAGTCATGTCAGTTGTGGTAGTCACACGTGTAGAGGAGAGTACTGTATATTTCAAATAACTATCATACAAGTTGACCTTTTATCTAGTCGTTTGTGGATAAATAGTGGCCTTTGTTTCTGTCTCCTTTTTTTAGAGGCCCAAGGGGAAGAGGCCCACCTTCCTGGTGTTCCGAACCCATCGAGCGCCCATCCATTCTTAGTGCTAGTGAACTCAAAGAACTTGATAAATTTGATAATCTGGACGCTGAGGCTGATGAAGGCTGGGCAGGTAAGAACTTCAGATTAATGCTCTGCTATTTGTACACTGAATGTTTCTGAAGGATTAATTGAATGGTTTTTTTTATGCATCAGGTGCTCAGAGTGAGGTGGATTACACCGAGCAGTTGAACTTCAGTGATGATGATGAGCAAGGAAGTAGTCAAAAAGAGAAGGAAAGTGGGTGAGTTGGTGTTGCCAGTTGGGTGTGAAATATCACTTAACTAGCCCAGCTTTTGGAAAGACTGAATTAAACTAGTGCAGGTGCTTGTTGCAGTAACGTTTATTCCCGTAATTTAATCCTGTATTAAATTGCATGACTGCCTGCAGACTCCAGTCAGCTGTAGTGGGAATTATCCCTGCTGTGGGCAACCATTGAGGCTACAAGATAAATCACTAAATATTGTGTGGAGTGCACATTGCATTTTTGTTATTTCTTTGCACGTAGTGATGAACAAACACCATCAAAAGATTCCAAGAGTCCTGATGACCAGAAGGAAGCAGAAGAACAGACAGGTGCTAAGTCTGCCACCCAGGTTTCCACAGCAGCAGCCAAAGGGTCTTATGGCAAGCTCGATCAGGTTTGTGTGCCTTTGTTCTCAGCTCTTCTGGCAGCAGCCTCCTCAGCAGAGTCTGACTTGGGTGTCTTTCCAAACTGTCAGGCCAGCTGAGGTTGTGAACATGAGTGAAGGCAACTTTGCTGTAACGTGAGCTCACTTCTCACATCTGAGGCCAGTAGATTTTATACAGACCACGTAGAATTCATCAGCTCAGCCATTTTTTGTTTCCTCTGGTAGGGGAAGATTGGCAACCATCTCAGTTTCTGCCTGCTGCAGCCCTATTTTAGTGTTTTTCCCCAGCTATCATGAAATGAGTGTTTCAAGGTCTCTCAAAGCACCTTAAAACACTCATTTCAGAACACTAGGAAAAGCTACTGTTGGCTTTGAAAATTTCCTAGAAATGTTTCTTCTTGACACCAGTAATAATGAAGGTGGAGGGTCTTGGATTGGTTTTACTTGCATTTTCTCCGTATCTAAAGATCACATTGTTTTTTGAGGGTTGATGCTACATTGAATCTGAGTAAAAATGGTGCACTGACATAAACTCTGACATTTGGATATGTGAATTCTTAAGTTGTTTAGCTCTCAGCCCATAAAGTGAAAGTGATTTTGCCTTTGTTTTGCAGGCAGGTTTCTGTTGAGTGCAGATACCTTATGAGGTGTAGTATCTTAAAGCAGTAGAAAATAATAACTGTACAATTTGTCAGCGTGGCTGTGGTTATGAGCTTGCTTAACCCTGTAACCTGTTTGATCCAGCAGGATCGAGGTCCACCACAACCTTCCATACATGAAAGAGGTGGCCCCGCTCTTCCTCCAAAATCTATTCTACCACCGGTAAGAAAAGTTGAAATTGCCCTTATTTCCTTGAGTTAAATTCTTTAACGCTGTGGCAGAGAGATTTAGACTAAGAAACATAAAAATATGCCTCAAATAATAGTAAACCTTTCCTTTAACAAGTAAAATGATCATAGTGCTTGGGGACAGTAGGAATGGGACCCTAGCACAGCCATGCTGCTGATTGTGTAGAACAGCCCCATCTTGTAAGTGGCATGTGAAATGCACAGGAATTGCAAAAGCTTTGAGTTTTCCAGGCCCCCTTTGGGAACTAGAGAGGACGGGAGCATGGGAACATTGCTGAGGGCTGACTGCCAAGACAGGTGGGGAGATGAAGGCCCAAATGAAATGTGAACTAAAATCTCTGTTATCCTGAGCTACCTTGAAATTCTTTGGCTCCTTGGGGGATTTTTGTCTGAAATCTGCCTTGAGTCTCTGAGATGTAGAGCAGCCTGTAACCAAATCTAAAAGGTGTTTGTCATCTTCGCTGCCTCTTTGCCTTGGTGATGGTGAGGAGAGGTGACGTGAGCCCACTGAATCTCTGCCTCTCTTTTCTGAGCTCAGGTTGTGAGAGTCTGAACTGGATCAGGAAGGTGGGGGCTTGCTTTCTCTTCCAGCTCTTCCTTTTTTTAAAGGTTCCATGCAGATACATGTGCTGACAGATAGTTAAAATGCAATGTTTCAGCTGCCTGTTGGTGTAACACGTGTTCAACTTCACTGGCTTTTGTATTGCAGCACCCTCCTCCCCCTGATCGCCAGATGGGAAGGCAGGGACCCTTTCCCCCTAAACCGGTACCAGATGAAGATGAGATCTGGAAGCAGAGGAGAAGGCAGCAGTCCGAGATCTCGGCTGCGGTTGAGCGAGCCCGTAAGCGGAGGGAAGAGGAAGAAAGGAGAATGGAAGAGCAGCGGAAAGCAGCTTGTGCGGAAAAGCTCAAACGGTTAAACGAGAAATTCGGCTGCGTGACAAAACCCTCCCGGGAAGACCCCCTGAAGGAGAGGGAGAGGGAGCGGGAGAGGGAGAGAGAGAGGGAACGGGAGAGGGAAAGGGAAAGAGAGAGGGAGAGGGAAAAGGAGAGGGAGCGGGAGAGAGAGCGAGAAAAAGAGAGGGAGAAGGAAAAGGAAAAAGAGAGGGAAAGGGAGAAGGAAAAAGAAAAAGAAGAAAAAGAAAAACTGGATAAGGCAAAAGAACAGGAAGTGGAGAAAGAGAAGGAAAAAGAGATGGAGAAAGAAGAGAAGGAGGATGAGAAAGAGAAAGAAGAGGAGAAACCACCACATGAGGCTCCTGAACCTGCAGAACCTGTGGCAACACCTGTAGTAGAAAAACAAGAAAGTGAAACCAAGAATAACAAGGAAGAAAAAGGTATCCTTGCACACAAGTAGGAGCTGTCCTTCTCAAAACTGAGTCACAGAGCTTAGTTGTAGTCTAGAAGTCTAATTTTCTTAACTAATTAACCTAGTGCATCTAGACCATTTATTTTCCCAGCACGTTACAGCTGATAACTGTCCTTTGAGCTAGACCTGTTTGCCCAGCTCCTCAAAAGATTAGGGAATAAAATAGGTTCTGTGGTTTAGGTTGGACTTTGAGGAATACAGAAAGAAAAGCAGACTTTCTTCTCTTCCTAAAGAAGGGTCAGCCACCCGTGTTGCTTAAAAAGCAATGCAAATTATTTCAGCTATTTTGTTCTTTCAGCAAGCCAAGGGAAGTAGACACAAAGGGCAGCTATTTAAACATGGTGCATTTTTCGCAGTGGAACTTGAATGCCACAAGAGATCTGTTAGACTGTGCTTAGTAAGGTTATGTTATCCTTTAAATGGATAAAATTAATTCTAAACCAAGCCTTGGTTGTAAAAAAAAAAAAAAAAAGAAAAAAAAAGTGATTCAAATGCACTTGTGGTATCGTTGATACACCACTTCTTAATTCACATTATAGTTACAGCCTAAATGTCAGTGATTGATTAGCCAGTGTATTTGAGTTTAAAAGGGCCACTGAGAGATCTGTTAACAATAGTGGTCTCTTTTGAGGGGTTGTTCATAACTTTTTTATTTTGCCTTTACTGGTTTTGGAAACTGAGCCTGTGAGGTTAGAGAAGGCAGACATTTTAGGAGAACATTCTTTATCTGACATTGTGGTGAGGTTGTCATAGTTTTAAGATTCACTCTTGTCTCCCACGTGTGGGGTTTTGTTGTTTTTCAGAAGACCAAGCAGTCTTCACTCGACAGGATAGTGGTCGGAATGAGAAGGAGGTTTCACAGGTGGCTCATGAGAGTGAGCCGGATTCGGGATCTCAGCCTCGTCCTGCTGTTTCCTCAGGCTATTCTAAACAGTTCCAGAAATCACTGCCACCAAGATTTCAGAGGCAGCAGGTAATGAACCAGTTCATTAAAAGATGGAAGCTCGTTTAAAGAATGTCTTCTGCTTCATTATGAGTAAGAACATGACCACAGGAGTTTCAGAAAGCTTAAGCTGTTGGTTTCCAGCTTCTGTAACATCCGTGGTATTGGCAGGAGTTCCATAAAACACTTCTTGAAACTCCCAAGATACAAAAGTGAGCAGAAGGCAAGAGAGGTTTTAAAACTGGCTCACACTGGCATTGTCCTGTGGAACCAGGGGTCTGATTGATCATTGTTTCTGCAATTTTCCTAAAAGGGTTAGACACTCACAAATGTGAGTTGAACTTAGGTCCTGCGATCTGAAGAGCCCTTTGCATTAATGACGTGCATGAAGCATAGGTTGTTTTGTGTCTCAGCTGGACAGCAGCAAAGCTGTAGCTATTTTAAATCGTCCAGTCTGGTTTTCTCCCTTTTCTCCTGGTTCATCCTGATGAATGTTTGCAATTAACTCAGAACGCTTAGTGTCCTAGAGATAATTGTACTGCTTGTTTACAAGGGTTATTTGAGTTCTGCTCAAGTCTTTCATCTTAACAGAAAGTCCTGTAATACTGTTTTCTGTTGTGCAGGAGCAAATGAAGCAGCAGCAGTGGCAGCAGCAGCAGCAAAGTGTCCTTCCACAATCTGCTCCCTCCCAGCCTTCCAGTGGCCCTGTCCCACCTCCCCAGCACAGACCCCTTTACCAGCCCATGCAGCCACATCCTCAGCATTTGGCTTCCATGGGCTTTGATCCCCGGTGGCTCATGATGCAATCCTACATGGACCCCCGGATGATGTCAGGAAGACCTGCAATGGACATGCCTCCTATTCATCCTGGTAAGCCTGGAAGCATTTCTTCAACCGTTGAATTTACTTGGTTTTGAAACAGAAGCCTTTCCCGAACCACACTTGGTTTAGTGAATGGGTGGGTTTCTAAGAAGAAACCTACGTTATTTTATTGTTTGAGACAAAATAGATTTTAATCATATGTGAGTAAAATTGTAGTCATATGAGAGTGTATCTGACTATAAAGTAAAATCACAGCTATCATGCTGCAGCCATGTTAATGACAGTTAAGATGATTCAGAATGTCAGCATAAACCTTACTTTGTTACAGATAGCAAAGCTGGCATGAGTGAGGTTGAACTGAGAGAAATAGTGTGTTTACCATTTGTGTTTCATTACAGTTAGCACTTGGCAGTACATTGCTTTCTTTCTAAAAAACCCATGAAATTTTGTTACTTTTATATGACATACTAGCAACTCCATAGTCTTTGTAAGTTCGTGGTTTCAGATTCCTGGCACTAAAAAGTCCATTTTAATTTGTGGAATGGCCATCTGATTTGCTGTTTGGCATAAATAATACAAGTCTATCATATAATGTAACAGAGATACCTGCCCAACTAAGGAACAAGGAAATGGATATCCTCAGGGAGTGCAGGGAGTGAACAGAGGAAATGGCAGGCTGAGCACAGTCAGTCAGAGCTACAGAATGTCTTTAAAATGTTACAAAAGAGAGAGAGCTGGAGTCCTTAATAGAGTGCGAAAAATCCCCTTTGTGTACCCTCATCTTGCCTTTTGCCATTGAGATCTTAAAGCAGAAGCTTCATCCATGAAGGTCTACAGACCTGGTTCTCCCCATTACAACGAAAGCAGACAGATTTTTCCTTTTGTTGGTGCTTGGGGTGTGAGTGTGGAGTGTGATTTAGTCGTTCTGAGGTCAGCTGGCAGTGAATAGTCATTTGGTTTCGACAGTGGAGGGTCAGGAAAGAAGAGCGGAGGGGAGAGAATAGCATTGCTTTGTACCTCCTGATAGGCTTTGTTAGTACTGAAGTAGGTTTCTTTGCTATTGTCAGACTTGTTTCAATTGCTGAACTTAACTCTGCCTCAGGAATTATGCCTCCCAAGCCACTGATGAGAAGAGACCAGATGGAGGGATCAGCAGCTGGTTCGGATTCCTTTGAACACATGGCTCGCTCGGCAAGGGAGCACACTGTTCCTCTGTCAGAGCCCCGCATGATGTGGGGGTCAGACCCCTACCCCCACACAGAGTCTCAGCACTCTACTTCTCCTCCCAAAGTGCTGGAAGAGCCTGATGACTTGAGGTAACGCCTGAGCTCTGTGCCCCTGCACATCACCTCTCCCAGTCACACAAACTCGCAGGCTTGGCTGCGTAACCTGTTGCAAAACACAGTTTAAACTGACTGGGTTGTTGCTGCTCTTCACATACAGCTTGAAAGGGGAGTTGTGACTGGGGGATGCGGTGCACTTAGTATTGTTGTATGAAACAGAAGGCACCCCTGCTCTGTAGAAAGACAATTTACCCCTTGTTTAGAACCCTTAGCCTAATCTGATGCTGATTGCCATATTTTGAATTTTTAGTTTCATAGAACACTCCTGCAGTGTTGTCCTTTTCTCCACCTGCTCTCAGTTCTCCCCATATTAGAGAACTTCTGTCTGATGTGTATTAGTTTCAAAAGTGGTGTGTTCAGTACAAGTGGTATAAAGCAGGACAGTTACTTCTGACCTTTCCTGTTTGATGGATGGTCAGGAAGGCTTTTCTGCTGCATCTTAAAAGTATTCGAAAGTTCTTTTTGCTCTCTTGCTCTCTGGGCAATATTTGAGGGCTTCATTTAAAATTATTGCCTGTTACTTCCTAGAACGAATCCTTAATAGAAAATTATTTGATTTGTGAGTATATGTTGAATAAACTTTTTTTTCCCCCACGGTAACATTCTTAATTGCTTTCTGCTTAGGTCTGAAGCACACTTGGAGCAAGAACGAGTTGCCGTCCCTGCCAGTGCTTATCCTGTAGAACACAACCAGTTGGACTCTCATCCAAAGACAGAATTCTTCAGAGAATCAGGAGAGGTGGAGGTACAGAAGTTCCCAAGCAGGCCTTTGGAAGATGTACAACCTCTCCCAGCTGACACACCTAACACAGCAGTTAGTTTTGAAGGAGTGAATGAGAAAGCTACACGTAGCTCTCCAGAAGAATTGGTGCCTGTGGTGGAAAGTCACTCTTCACTAAAGAGAAGCATTTCCCATGGTTCAAGTCACTCTCTAAAAGCGGAAGAGCAGAGGAATGAAACAGTGGCAAATATCCCTAAATTAAATAACAGGCCTATTGAGACAAAGGAGACAATTGAGAGACTGGAGATCAAACCAAAAAAAGAAATTTTGATCAATAATAGAACATCAGAAGGACCAAAACCTGAGAAAACTTTCAAACCTAAGTCTGAAACAAGATGGGGCCCTAGGCCAGGTTATGGCAGGAGAGACGAGGGCGGTGATCGACCAGTCAGAAGATCAGGTCCTATTAAAAAACCTGTGCTTAGAGATATGAAGGAAGAGCGTGAGCAGAGAGAAGAGCGTGAGCAGAGAAAGGAAAAAGAAGGAGAAAAGGCAGCTAGTGAAAAACCAAGCAAACCTGAAAAGAGTGACAAAAAGGAAGCACCTCAAGTGCCGCTGCCTCAGGCTGAGCCGGAGAGATCTGCCTCCAGCAGCGCTCCCCTGGCTAAGAAGATAACCCAGGATGCTGCTCCGACCCCAGCGAGCCAGGAGGGCAGTCAGCCTGAGCCTGCAGCTAAGGCTGTGGTGCAGCCCCCCACACCCCCAGTCCAGCAGCAGCTCCCGGCTGCCCAGCCCGCCACACCCCAGCTTCCCCCGGCCATCCCTGCGGCACTGCCCGCTCCGCCGGCGGCACAGCCGCAGCCCCACACGCAGCCGCCCGCTCCTGCCGGGAAGGAGGAGAAGCAGCCTGAGAAGGTGGTCAGCAAGGAGGTTGTGGAGAAACCACGCTTAGAAACCAGGCCAGTAAAGAGAGAGCCTGGCTTACCACCTAGGACATACTGGAAAGAGGCCAGGGATAGAGACTGGTTCCCAGATCAGGGATACAGAGGCAGAGGTCGCGGCGAGTATTATTCCAGGGGCCGTAGCTATAGGGGTTCTTACGGAGGGCGTGGTCGGGGCAGTAGAGGCCATAATAGAGAATACCCACACTACCGAGATCCTAAGCCTAGAACAGACCATGTGCCTTCAGGGCCTGTTAGGCAAAGAGAAGAGAGTGAAACTCGTAGTGAGAGCTCTGACTTCGAGGTAATCCCGAAGCGGCGGCGCCAGCACGGTTCAGAGACGGACTCTGACAGCGAAGTGCACGAGAGTGCGAGTGACACTCTGCTGTCAGACAAAGACAGTGTCATCAAGGGCAAGCACCCAAAAAGAGAAGAAAGAGCTGATGGCAAGAAGCCTCCAAAGCCCTTGTCGTTCAAACCTGAGAACAGTATCAGAGTAGACAACAGATCTCTAGAAAAAACATACATAAGAGATGATGACAAACCCAAACCAGGATTTCTCCCTAAAGGGGAGCCTTCTAGACGAGGCAGAGGGGGAATGTACAGACGTGGTGGCCGGGATCCCGGTGGGCGTCCTCCACGTCCATCCACAATAAGGAGACCAGCCTACAGAGACAATCAGTGGAACCCAAGGCAAACGGAGATCATTAAACCAGAAGATGGGGAGCCCCCAAGACGGAATGAGCATTATGGTCCTATACCAATTGATAAAAGACCTCCAAAATTTGAGAGAAAGTTTGATCCAAATAGAGAGAGGCCACGGAGACAAAGGCCTGCTCGGCCTCCAAGGCAAGATAAACCGCCACGCTTCAGGCGCCTAAAGGAGAGAGAGGCCGCATCCAAGATAAGTGAGGCGGTAACCAGCTCATCAACAAGTGCCACAGTTACTAGTGCAGTTAATGAGCCCTCCAACCCTGCTCTGGACGTGTCAGGAAGTAAGACACCAGACCTGTCCAACCAGAATTCTTCAGATCAGGCGAATGAAGAGTGGGAAACAGCCTCGGAAAGCAGCGACTTCAATGAGAGGCGGGAGAGGGATGAGAAGAAGACGGCAGATGCAGCAGCACAGGTGGCCGCAAAGGCGGGAGAAAACGCCGGAGCTCCAAAAAGGGAAATAGCCAAGAGAAGCTTCTCTAGTCAGCGGCCGGGAATAGACCGTCAAAACAGACGTGGCAACAATGGGCCGGCTAAACCAGGGAGGAATTTCTCAGGGCCCAGGAGTGAAAGGCGGAGTGGTCCTCCTCCCAGAAGTGGGAAAAGAGGGTGAGTACCAGCTCCTGGGAGGAAGCACGCATGGTCATGGTCCTCTGTTGACTTCTCATGGTTTAAAATCATAAGCAGTTCATTTAGATTTGTGAAATGGTAGAAAAGAGAGTAAGGGTAACACATGCACCCACAGCTCTGTACTTTCTATTTTTTCTGTTTGTATACAGACATTTGGAACCCGAAACTGAGAGCAGAGTGTTCTTGTATGCACAATGCTAAAAATGCCTAATTAAAAAAAAACAGCAGTGCTGTTTCTGACTTGAGCCAAGGTTCCCGAGATTTGGATGAAAGCAAAAATGTTCATGTGAGCAGTTTTGCAGTTAATATATAAATTGCTGCATTGGACTTCAGTTCGATCACCTAACACAGACAAGCGTGTTGAGAAATGCTTGTCATTTAGGTTAAACTTAATTGTCCTATATGCTGAGTTTGATGGGAAGTTTGACAAGGCATTTGATATTTCCCCAAGACGGTTTTTGCTGTTGAAGCTTCTCATTGAGGAGCTGAAAGTAAAAGTCTGGATCCTAGTAAGAAGTTGCACAGTGGACTCTTACAGCCCTTCAAAGGGATCTGAGTTAGATTCTTGGCTCCTTCCTGAGTGTTCTCTGTGGTTTAATTTTTGAATTTCTTTCCTAAAACAGGCCATTTGAAGAGCAGGCAGCCCCTGTGCCTGGTGTTGACCCCGCCAATGGCAACTCTGTACATCAGGAGGACGGAGGTGCTGCTGCTGCAGGACAAAAGAGCACCAAGGATGCAAGTGGCAAAAAGAGAGAAGAACCCAAGGCTGGTCCAAAGAAGCCTAAGGAAAAAGTGGATGCCTTGTCTCAGTTTGATCTTAATAATTACGCAAGTATGTATTGCTAATATGCTGATAATTTTTGGTAGTTCTTGCTAGTTTTGTTGCATATAGAGCTAGATGTTTGAAAACTTAACAAAAAAGGGTGACTTTTTTAAAACACCGAAGTGATTGTACACTTGAGCATTGATACCTTTGTCATATCTAATTAATGTGTGTACCTCTAAGAGCTGGCAAATGTCGTTGTATGTTACTATGTACAGATAAAAACAATTTTGTACAATCATCTCAACTTTGTCATTCATACCATTCTCCACCCCATTCTCATAATTTAGTTAACCTCCATAAGTAAAGGCAGTGGGATGTCACTGATAAGCTTAGAGCCAATATCCAGGAAGGTTTCCAATTATTCATTATTTTGTTTTAGTTTATATTTCCTGGAGAATCTAGTACTGGAACCTCTAGTTTTCAAGTTCTTAGATATTAACTCCTTGTCTTCAAGCTCAGCAGCAGAGCACTTGGCAAGCAGAAGTTTGCCATTGGTCAGGGCTCCCATCTGTGTCTGTGGGGCAGTAGCTTCCACTCTAAAGCCGATTTTGGCTTGGTGCGCTGCACCTGAAGCTGTTAAAACAGCAGCATCTATACCTTTCCTTTTCCTATAGGTGTTGTGATCATTGATGATCACCCTGAAGTGACAGTAGTTGAAGACTCCCAATCTAACTTGAATGATGATGGTTTCACAGAAGTGGTGTCTAAGAAGCAGCAAAAACGCTTGCAAGATGAAGAGCGCAGAAAGAAGGAAGAACAAACAGTGCAGGTACAAGACCAGCATTTATAGTGGGGAAAATGCTACTTGCATTACTGGGACTGTTGTTAAAGTGTGCAGAATCTTCCTTCCAAAGAAGCTGTATTTTCTCCATATAAATATAACTAAATCGTTACATTTAATATTAAAGTTGTTCAGATCTAGTAAATAAAATTAATGTTCATTTAGCCATCTTGGGATTCTGTACTTTTTGGTGGGGCACTGTCGGGCAGGTGGAATTGGCAAACTGAAAACACCATTTTTCATACTGTGATAAAGATTTATCCTATTGCTGGTATATTGGTTGATATACCAATCAGGAAAAATGGATGAGAAATCATTGTTAGTGTGATTAAATACTCCTAAAAAAAATAAACTTCTTTAAGATTGGGTTAATCAGTTTGCTTTTTGCAATGAACAGTTGGTGTCTGTACAGACTGTCAGCTGTAAGAATAAAATGGGCATCTGCTTACAGGTTTGGACGAAAAAAGGATCCAGCGAAAAAGGCCGAGGTCAGAATTCCAAGCTCCCACCCAGATTTGCCAAAAAGCAGCAGCAACAGGCGGCGGCTGCAGCTGCCCAGCAGGCACAAGCTCAGGCTCAAGCCCAGGCCCAGCCCCCGTGTCCGGCACAGTCTCCAGCTCAGCCCCAAGCTCCCGTTCCGACACAAAGCCAGGCTGCAGCAGGCACAGCCAGCACAGAATACACCGTGTCGGGCAAAGTCCTGCAGAACACCCAGGCTCACAACGGCCTGGGAACCGAACTGTGGGACAACAAAGTGCCTCCTACAGCAGTGCTGAATGACATCTCCAAGAAATGTAAGTGGTGCCTTCTGGATGGGGGGGGGGTGGGATGTGGGACGAACATCGTAGTTGGAGAAAGCAGATTGCCAGCTTGTCCCTCTGGATGTCTTTTTACCTGCAGATGTGTTTTGCACAGGGAATAGAGGGCAGCGTTCCCACGTGCAGCTTAGTAACAGCTGAAAAGAGGTTTTTGCAGTGTGATATTATTCAGTGTTTTATGTTGTCATGTTCTTCATTCACAAGCAATGAGCAAACTGTCACTCCCTTCAGGAGTCTGTTTTGTCAGGCTTGGTCATGCTTCCAGACATGATTGCCCCACTTGAAAGCAGCTAAATTGGTAGAGCATATAGTTAACTGCTGAATAGGTTAATTAAAGCTTATTTAATCAAGACATCTGTAATTTAATTTTCAGTCAGTTGATACCTTTAGTTGAATGCATCTAGAAACACCAAGGGGGTTTTTTAACTCTCTTTTTTTAATTGTCAGTGGGACCCATTAGCCCCCCTCAGCCACCTTCAGTCAGTGCCTGGAACAAGCCTCTGACATCCTTTGGTTCAGCTACATCTCCAGAGGTAAGAACGGAGGGAAGAAGAGTAACCGTGTGTAAAGCTTACCCAAGTTATATCTCACTGGGATTGGGTACGGATTATCCATTTATCCAGGTGTGCCTCGTACGTGTCAAATTCCATGCAGTCAGGAGAGAGCACAGGAACACAGGATTCAGGCTAGTGCATGGAAAAAGCATTCTGTTGATAAAAAACCAACCTTTACCAGATTTTATTGGTAGCTGCTATTCAGTGCATTTTTTGAGGAAAAATACCGTGTAGTTTGCATGTGGACACTTGTGTAGAATTCTGTAGTGTAGACAAACAGGATGTCTCCAGGGAACTAAGTGTTCTTCCGTGTTCCTTAAAGTGGAGATGCAAAATGCAGTAAATGCTTTGTAACTGTATTTTCTTATCTCATGAAGTTTGCATAGTCCTAAATTTTACATTTAAAGTGCTGCAGTTTTACTTTCTTGGTCTTAATGGTTATAAACTGCAGGAATGTGAGACAGCTGTCTTAGGAGACCATTTTAACTGCATAGCAGATCTGGACATATTTTTAAATTTACTACTGTTCCTCTGGAATTGAACATTAACTTTTGAACTTACAGGAGAATGTTGTGTACCTGACTCTGGACGTTTTGATACTGTACTTGTGCCTCTTGATCTTGATTGTGTTTACTTATTTCTTCACTGCTTTTTTCTTGAGCTTGTATAAACAATACAGTACTTGAGGAGGAGGAAGTGTACATTCAGACATTGTTTATTCTTGCAAATCTGTTGCAGTCACAAACAATACTTTTGCTGGCAGGAGATAAAAGTACCCTTTTAGTGGTTTTCAGCTGAGCATTCTTTGTGCTCTTTTCTGAACCGCAGTCATTGTATTGATACAGAAATTTTTCATAATGAGGGAAATGTTTGCCTTTTAACTAGGGGACAAAGCCTGGACAAGAAGGTGGAGTGGATCTTGGTATAGAAACTATTCAGTTTGGAGCCCCGGCTTCCAGTGGCAGTGACAATGAAATTGGCCCTGTACTTTCTGAGAAGTCCACAGACAAGTTACCAGAACCCAAAGAGCAAAGACAGAAACAGCCTCGGGCTGGACCCATCAAAGCACAAAAGGTAAAAGGTCGTAATTTCAGTACAAACTTGTAAACTTAGAGAAGTTCAGCCAAAAGGAGGTTACAAATAACAGAACATTCATTCAGTTAGGACTAGACCCATAAAAACTGCATTCCCTTTTTATATTTCCTAAAACTGAGTAATACTAATTAGGTAATCAAACTTAGTTTTAAAAAAATAATTGTTGCTTGCCTTCCATAGGTTTAGGGGTTCTATTTGATCATCACCCTCTTGTATTTCCATTATTACCCCTCATAAGGAGGAAAACTTTCTTCTTTTGTCATTTAGGTTATACTTGGGGATCTTCCACATTCATGAAACCTACATTTGTTATTTCCATCTCCAGTGCACAGTAATCTGTGCATCACCACCACTCAGCAACAGCTTCTAACTCCCAGAAAGAGATGGTTACAGCAGATAAACTTGGCTGGTGACTTTTAGAATCAGCTATTTCAGTCCCTCTTGATGTCTGAGATTTGGCAGCAGTCCTGGTGTAATTAAAGCCCTTTTGTCTTTCGAGAAGACTGGGTGTTTCTTTGTGTTGCTTGCTCGGTTTTTGGTGGTTGGTTGTTTTTTTTTTCCCCCTCCCAGAATAAAAGAGCTGAAATCTGCGAGTGTGGTCGCACACAGAAGGAATTTATCTTCTGCTGTATGAGACCCTGAGTAGGATGTTGCAGCTAATGGCTTTATGGCAAACTATAAAACCCATACAGCAGAGAATATGCAGTAGTTAAAACTGCTGCTGAATTGCAGTAGCCCATATCTCAGCTATACTGCAGCATGCCTAAAACTGCCCACGTAAAATCACTTACAGATACTGAACTCCAGAGTTAAATAAGGAGTCTGCACGGTGTAGAAAGTTCCTTTTTTTCTGCTTTTGGTTACAGCAGTCCAGAACCCTGCAGGTTTTATTGCAAGACATGTGTGACTAAATGGTAAATTAGTTGGAGGTTAACATTCTTTTGCACTTTTGAATGAGGGGACTGTAATCCTTTAACTGTCTTGATGACAAACAAAAATAAATCCCAACAAACAAACATTTCCTACATGCCCATCACCCCTGTGGTGATATTGTTTGCTCTGAAGCCTAAATACAAGCTTATGTTCAGGGCTGGAGGTTGGTATTGAATTAATATGGGCAATGTAAGAGGATCATACTTGAAACAAAGCAATTTACCTTTCTAAGTGTGACCTTAAAGTACCTGGAAGTATTTCAGCCTCTGTAAACTTATCAGGACAAAAATTACTTGGATGAGGTGGGCCTGATGTTCCTGATTGCAGCATTTCAGAGCTCAGATTTGCCCCTGCTTTGTTTCCTTCCTCCCCTCCCAAAGCCGGTCTCTGCTGGCCTCCTGAGGGTTACCAAATGCCTTTGGGAAACTCCACCCTTCCAAAGCCATCATAGTGTAGAGAGCCTTCATCTTCTGCTGAGACAGCTGGGTTCTACTTATAGAGACAATACCAGCAGCTTCTGTCTTTCCACTATCAAAGCTGAAGGAACAGGATTTTAAGGACTGCCTTTAAGGAATTCTTGTTCTGCTCGGTAGTGAAGTGAAGCCAGAAAGGACATGGCTATTGAAACAGCAGAGCATTCAGGCTCCCTAAGGCCCTTCATTCTGCTCTAGCTGAGCTGCACATGAAGGAACTATTGAATTGCAGCAGTCATTGCAGCCGTGGGGGCTGCAATGGAAGGCAACGCTTGTGTGTAGGTGTTTGATTTTTTTCTGGATATCCCCTTAGTGATCAGTTCCCGGGGAGAAGTGCTGCCAACATCCATATGTCAGGATAGCTTTAAATGAAGGTAGGGTCTTGTGGTTTCCTTGGGGCCCTGTAAATTCCTGATTCTCTGAAATGAAAATAACCTGTGTGTATACACAGTCATGTGGCTTCTGGGGGTTTTTTTTGTGCTTTTTTGTATTATTTTGTGCTTTCCTTGTAAGGACAGTCAAGCTGACTTGCCTGTGTAGATTTCGACTAGATCTTATTTTAGTTGAACTCTACCACTTCGCATTAAAAACTTATTGCTTGAAAACAATGGTTTAAATTCCTGCTGTTCAAAATTAACACATTTCATGGACTTATTGCCAACGTACTGTAAAACGATTTTTCTGTTAGAAAATGCTTGCCCTTCAGGAAAGCTTTGTTATATTTGAACACTTACTTTAAGCATGTCAGAGTATTGTTGAATAGGAGATAGCAGGGAAGACATCACTGACAAGTTAACACTAACTTAGCTTCCAGACTTGAGTCCGGTAGAAAACAAAGAGTATAAGCCTGGTCCTATTGGGAAAGAACGTTCTTTAAAGAACAGGAAGGTGAAGGATGCCCAGCAGGGAGAGCCTGAAGGACAGGAGAAGCCATCTCCCACCTCTGTCAGAAGTCCCGAACCTGTCACTACAAAGGAAACCAAAGCAACGAGTGAACTGAGCACGGAAATAGGAACGATGATATCTGTATCTGCTCCAGAGTTTGGAACAAACACAAAGGTAAGAAAACATTGACAAATTACTGAGCACTGTGTGTAAAACGTGATTGCAGTGAGGTAATTGCCACTTGGTGGTAGTTACCTGGACAGCAGAGCCTCCTGAACAGCAGATGTGAACCATTGGTACTGCTTGAATAACCGCTCTGCAGGAGCGGTAGGAGATGTGCTGTCTGTCACACCCTGTGCAGAGACCAGCTGGGGAGGTTTCAGACTGTCCTGCTGCCATATGGATTCCCATCCCAACACTCCGTCCTGAGTGTTGCCATGGCGAGTGCCACTGGAGCCTGGTGTAGGCAGAGCCTGTAAGCTCAGATAAATGTGATGGATGCGAGATGACTTCCAGCAGAGGACTGAAGTGCAGTAGTGTGAATGATTGCTGATTGAGTGCATGGCTGGCCTGAAGCTGTGAAGGGAGTGCCGTTCTGTGAAAAAAACCTCTAAACTAGGAATGTGCTAAAGCCTTGGATAAGGCTTGTTCAGTTTACCTAAAGGGTCTGTTCTTCAGGTCCTCTTGGCTTGGTCAGTCAACATATCCCTGGCAGAACTCCTTCAGGATACTGAGGGCTCATCATAGCTGCCTGCACAGAACTCCCCTGACTGCTTTATAACTGTTCAACAGTGAGATGGAGACTTGCTGTCAGTATTCACAGTTCTGCAGCTCAGCTCTGAGCTGTGGTGCTTTGATAGCTCTGGCTGAAAAACATCCCCAGAGGTGCTCTCCTTTTTGCCCAAGGGCCTGTGTGGGGACTGCAGCGTTGTGTCTTGAGCAAGAGCTGTGGCTGTCACCTCTCAAATGTGAAAGAGCCATACAGTTGGACTAGCTACTAATTAATAGTTAACACCTTCTTTAGTAAGGGAAAAATGCTTCTTCTATGTTTGAGAAGCACTTCTCCTCGTTGCATGCCCTGTCAGTCATCCTGGTCTTAATCAGAAATCTTCTGATGCCATTAAGGAAAACTGATTCTCTGCAAAGGTTCCACTGCAAGTTGAAGAACCTGAAAGGTGGACCACTCACAACTGATCTTTGTCACCGCACAGGATGGCTTTGGCAGCTTTTTGCCAAGGTGCCACGCAAGCAGAACTTGCTGTGTTCTGTCAATGAAGTGTTGCTACAGTGTTAGGGAGGGTATTTGTGTCCAACCATGGCAGCTGTAAACTTGATTTTTGAGTGGAATGGCAAATACTTGAGAAAATTCAGCGCTGGGATTTCTCATCCTTCCTGCAAGTTTCTGTCTTGTAAGCAGATGTGAGTGGTTTGTACCGGAAAAGGACAAAGTGCCCTTCTTGTATGAGAATGAGAAGTGTAGAGCAGTGAACACCAGCTTGCTCAGGTATTTGGTAAGGAGGTTGTTTGTCTGCATCCTGTGCTTTCTGTCTTGCCACCAGAGCCCAGCATGGGAGGAGATGCTTTTTCTAAGCCACATGCAGAATAGGAAGCGTATCTTTGATGACTGCAGGCTAACTCAATATAATCGAGTAGCTCTGCTCAAATCAGCAGAATTTACTCTCTGCAATTTTATTTTTAAAGCATGAGTTCTTCCAAAGAAGAGTCCGGATTTTGTGCCTGTCTAGTCTTAGTTAAACATGGGTTGCCAAGGTCCTTTGAACTACTCCAGAATTAAAGCACCAAGATTCGGTCTTCTGGAAGGAGGACCAGAGTGAAAGGAAACTTTCCAGTTTGTGTTGCATATTAAAATTTCCAATAATTTTTCCTCATTAAGTGTTTGCTAAAAGAAGCCTATACTAATAGGTCTAAATATTCCAGTCTTAACAGCACCAGGTTTGTTTGCTTTTGAATTCCTCTGTCACGAGTAGTTCCCGGAGCATCAATAAGCTGTTTTTTTTCTAGCAAAGAAGTGGTCATATTTTATATTTAATTCTCTGGAAGTTGATCCAATAACCTGCAAATTTATTGGATAAAATAACTTTCATCTAGATTATGCAGGAATAAACCTGCAATAAACCTTACTACTTTAAGTGGCTTTTAAAAGGGATTCAAATACTGTTCTGACCTTGGAGTTCTTGTGTATTGCAACTGCTTTTTCTTGTCTTTGTACTCTTTCTGTTGCTCATTAATGATGGAGGAAGTTTTGACATCTTTAACCTGTTGTTTCAGTGTCAGGTGTTGAAGTTTTAGCAAACCTTCTCTTTTGATGCTCTTTATCATCCTTCTCAGAGATTACTGCTCAGCTTCTAGGAAGGCACACTCGGTGTTATTTGATGATTTAAATGTCTGTAAAAGCCAGCTGTCCCCCTTCAGGAGCTTTGTAAGAGGACCCCATCCATTCCAACACAAACATCTTGAGAAGAGCACATGCATTTAATCATGCAAGAGTGTTTTACCTTAGAAACTGTATAAATATAAACCAACTCCTACTGGTGAGATGTTTGTTTAGAGCACGAGCGCGGTGCTCCGGAGGATTCTGCAGTGTTTTTGTAGTAAAGGCAGTCTGATGTGGGTGTTTCTGAATTGGGAAACACCCCTCAGCCCTTGCCTTTCCCCACCTGTCCATGTCTAAAGCTTTGAAGTTTCCAGGTCACAGGAATGATAAATACCTGGCTGTGGGCACCGATGAACAGCACAGGTAGTTGTGTCGTGCAGAGATCGGGTCTAGAAGGACACAGGCTGTTTTTCAGAATATCTCAAGTATCTTTCAAGCTCTAGTCTGGGTGCAAATCAAGAGCAAATGAAATAGCTAATTAATCCTGTAGAATACTCTGATCTTTTGCTCTGAGGTCTGCCTTGTCCTTTATTCATCAAGTCACTTGTGGTTTTGTGATCTTCTTAAGAGAAAAGCAGGTAGTTATAAAAGGTTTGCCTGTTCTTTTCCTTCGGATATAAATAACTTGTAGATAACTCCAAAAAAGCCCCATGAACAGCTTTTTGCTCTAGCTGTTACTAGTTTGTAATGAACTAATCAGTTGGGTTTTTCAGTCAAACAGTTGTACAGGAGAACACTTTAGTTGAATTACGAAAGCTTATGGTGTTAAACCATATCGAACAGATTCCTGGACTTGATGCACCAGGAAATGAAGGATGGTTATTACCCTATAGGTTATGGAGTGGTGTCCTTACAGCCGAAGCATTGTCTGGTCTGTGTGTTCAGCATGCAGAACACCCTTATAGGATGGACAGGATACACTTCTGAGGGCACCGGAGCTGCTACGGTGCTTTGGTTTTAATTCTAGTTAAAAAAAGGGAGTTTTGTGTTGCGAGTTTGCATAGTGAGAAAGCTGCCATTAGTCTTGATCTGATTTCCTTTGTAAGGAACTTTAGTGCTGAGACCCTGTAAAAACTGCATCCAAACCTTGAAGGAATTTTAATAATGTGACAGTGAAAACTTCCTCTTTCTTACGCAGGAACACGTCCTAAAAAAAACCAAGAAGGTGGTTAATTAATTACTTCATTAGAAGGCCCTTGTGATTAAAGCAGCCTGGTGTGCTTGCTTTGTTGTATCCAATCTGAGTTTGCCTGTTGGAATTCAGTACAAATGTGCAACTTCCAGATTGGTAGTTGGGATTGTGGAAAGCATCATATTCCTTGTATTTCACCAGTTTAACAAGTAAAGGGAGTAACTAAATGGAGAAATAGTTCTCTGTTTTCTTCAGGAACACAAAAGTAAGTTGATGTGCACATTGGGTCCTCTCTCACCCCGTTATGGTTTAGCTTGTCCTAGTCATTTACCAAAATGAGCTCCTCCTTTTAAGTAAGAGTCTTTGTTATTTGTCAGTATCTCAGTGCTTTAATTGCTTTTTAGGGGACGGTGCCATAGGCTTGAGGAGTAAATCGAGTGTGCACTATTTTAATAACTTATTGTCATACTGGTTGGATGCAATTAAACAAGCATTATATAGTTTTTGCCTTCCAAATCATTATGTATTGGCAAGTCCAGGCACTCAATAATAGTTCTGTTGCTAATTTGCCCTTCAGTTCCTTTGCAGTGTTTGGTTCTGAATGGATGGCAGAGCCTTTCCTGAGCTTCACACATGTCAAACTTTGGAGTTTGCAGTGCTTGCTAGAGAGTGGATCTTGGCTAATCCAGGATCACACCATTTCTGTGGCACAGTCTCTGGGTCAGGCTGTGCTAAAGGCTCTTTGCCTGTCCAGAACATGCTCGGTGGTGAGAACTGCAAACCAGCAGTGAGCAGGGCTCACAGAAGTACCAGTGCCCTCTGGGGTCGCTGTTGGTCATTCCCTGGGGGCTGGCAGTGTTCCAGGAGGCCCTTTCCTCATATCTTCAACTACTCACTGCCTACGGCAAGGGTCATGACAGTGGACCTTGTTTTTTGAGCACAGGAGGGCTGTCACTTCACTGTGACAGATCAGCTTCAAGGAAAACCTCTGGGTAGACTGGAAACCTCAGTCTTTTTCTTCTTTGAAGTCACTGCCCAGTATAGAAATCAGGAGGTAGCCTGCACCATCCAGAGAATCTTGTGACTTCCTGAGACGAGACTTACAGAAAAAAGAAAATTGTTTTGCAAATTGCAACCATCCCTTTGTGTTCTTTTTAATCTGGAGCGCCTTGCTTGTCATAGTAAGAAATTTCTGTATTTATTTAAAGCTACAGAAAGCTTTCAGCCAATATATTTTACTTTCAGAGTAGGCTAAAAGTGCCCACAGATGGCTAAAGCATCTTGGGTGACAGATGATCATTGGTCGCATCACCACAGTTCAGTATTAAAGTGCCCAGGCAGTACATTGCTCTGAATGTTCTTGCTTTGCAGACTGTGTTTTGACTTGACTCCAGAGGTACGTTGTGAGGTCATGAGGCAAACTGTAATCTCCCAAGAATTCTTCTGACCTCAGTAGCCAGTCAGCAATAAGGATTGTCAGACGTGCCTTCTAAGAAAAAAAAAAAATGGTGTGAAGTTCTAATCTTCTGTTGCTTGGTGAACAGCTCCTGTGGGAAGGCTGACACCTGTCCAAGAAATTTGAATCTTAATTTTAGGTAAGGGAGATATTTTAATGGAATTGTTTTTCTTCACAGGAGTCTGTAACAGACTACACTACACCTTCTTCTCATCCTAACACAGTGGCTACTAGCAGTACAAAAATGGAGGAGACTTTGGTGACGAACGTAAGTCCATTGCAGTGATCATCTTGACTTTGAAGACAAGAAAATATTTTCACACTTCTTTAAAGCACCAAAAAGTGCCTTCAGTAAACAAGTCAACAGGTTCCTTTCGTGTGAACTAGCTCTGTGTTACCCAGTAATCTTACTCTGAAGGGCAGACACTTGGTTTGATTAGTACCTGCTCATGAATTCTTCAGGTGTTTTCTTGTCTTTTGAACAATCACAGTGAGCTAAAGAGCACAGGAAGTGGAGATGTTCATAGGGACAATTGGAAAAAAAGCAAAGATAGGCCTAATAAGGGAGTGTGTTCTTGGGCAGCAGCTGGGACTTGACCCCTGGTACCGGTAGCAAAGTTCTGTAGCTGA
This sequence comes from Pseudotriccus pelzelni, assembly GCA_035584735.1. Classification (NCBI taxonomy): domain Eukaryota; kingdom Metazoa; phylum Chordata; class Aves; order Passeriformes; family Tyrannidae; genus Pseudotriccus; species Pseudotriccus pelzelni. Next base: position 28,298,959 of record JAWMRA010000005.1, on the reverse strand, counting down.
GGTTTAAAAAAGGCTTTTATAAACAAGTTTTGAACTGTAGGCTGAAATCACAGCAACTGCATGTAAAGGGAGCAGCTGAATGGTTTGTGCAAGCAGACAGGAGGCTCTCAGGTGTTCAGTTGCTGTGGAGGTGAGATGTTTGCAGTCCTCAAAGCCAGCGATCCTGACTGTGTGAGCGTGGCACAGTGATTGAGAGAACCAGCTGGGTTGTGACTTGAATGTGCTGGGACATCAGGGAGCTTGGGACTTGTGATTTTTGTTGTTTGAGTAGCAGAAATAGAATTAGCTGAGAGTCACGTTGACTGGGGAAATATACAGTAGGATCTCAGTTGTTTATGAGGATGTCTTGTGAGTTCCATCTAAAAATGCTTTTCAGCTTACTGCAGCATCATTTTGAAGCATTTCTGGTTGAACTTCTTATTCTTCTGATGACTTTTGTGGTAGTGTTGTGGCCTGTGCCTTTGGTGGTTAGTGTGGAAGACCGAATTCTTTTGTGTTAATGGTATCCTATCCCTGTGGATATGGGAGTTGGATTTCTGACACAGGAATTAGGGGCTCCTGGCAATGAAGGATCCGTGCCATCCCCTGCTTCAAAGCTTCAGTTATCTGTCTTTTGGATTAGCCTTATCTCATCCAGAGGAAGTCCATTAGCTGTGTTAGGAATGGAGAAAGGAATGGCTAGAAGTAATAGACTGGCCACTGCAGTATTTTTGATTCGTTTCCTTTGAACCTTCGAGGAAATGCGTTGGTGTTTTCGTAGGCAAAGATAGCAATAGCATTTTGTCAAGTTTATTTCCCCAAGTATCGCATCTTTCATCTTCTGAAAGAGAAAAGAACCGAGTTCAAGTTAATTGGATGGCAAATCTGGTTTAGTTTGTTTCATGGTCCCGTGACTTTGCAGGTCTGTAGAAGCTTCCTCTTTTCACAAGCGACATCTCAGAACTCCAGGTCCTGAAGCCCCACGTACTGTATTGGTACAACAAAGGACAGATTTGGCTTGGGAAGAATTTTTGCTTATCAGTAAACTGAAATGGTGCTGGAAATTAAATCCCAACACAGACAGTTGGTGTTTGTTTATGCAGAGGACATGGACACCTTAGAACCTTAGTCTTCAGCCTCTTAAAGAGATGAGAAGCATCCTGACACCTGCTGAATGGCCTTTCCCTGCCTACCAGATTTTCACCTTATTTTATCAGAATCTCCCTGCCAAATGCTCAAGCCTTGAAGAAATTGTAGCTCACTTGATAAAGCTTGAGCTTTGCTTTCTGGGGCTTTTCTAGTAGACGTAGTTAGAATGTGATGTGTGTTGCCTGCCTTTCAGGTGCCCCTGCCCCACACCCTTCCCCTCCCTAGGAGGGAGACTTTACAACAGAGCTCCAGCCTAACTCCAGTTTCTCCCGCTACCGTCGACCTCACCCTCAAGGTATGTACCACATCCCTCTAAGGGTCGTTTTCTTGCATGCAGGGGAAAAAGTTAATGGAGAACTTGCTGGTGAACCTTTTTTTTAGAGCCTTCCTTTGTTTCCTCTGCTGAACTGCTTTTGCATATAAATGGATGGCTGAAACACGAGACTCTATCAAAAGATGCGTATAAATTATAAATTTCTAACCCCGTTTTGCATTAACACTTGGCATCTCAACCAATCTTGGCTCCCACTGCCCTGAAAACCAAGATCCCAGTGTTTTAGCATTGTACCCTGGTGCTCATGGCAGACCATCAGAATCCAGTGAGGATTTTTGAGAGTTTAGCTTAAAATAAGTTGCCTGGTTTGGTATGAAAGGCTTTAAGGAGTTGCTTGGTAAGCCGAGCTTGATTTCTTCTTAGCTGTAAGCTTTTGGTGCAGGGATAACGTGGTTTGGAGTTGGATGGCTGAAGTTCCAACTGGTGAAACGTAGACGGTGTGTTGGTGTCTCTGAAGGGCAGTTAGATCAGCGAGTCAGAGGGTGTTTGGTTGTGTTATAATTGTTCTGTTTTCTGCTCTCCAGTGTAGAGCCAGTGTGTAGAATATTTTGAATGGTGTTTTCCTATTTTGTTAGATTTTTGGACTGCATTGTATAACTCACTAACACAGAGGTGGGCTCTAGCTTTGCTACTGTATTTTTAGAAGTTGTTGGTCTTTTTCTTTTTTTGGTGTCCTAGATCTGCTTTGTGATTGTGACTGAACCAGTAGAAGCATCGTTGTTGCTTCTGGTATTGAGGAAGAGTGATGCTTGAACTTAGTTTCTCTAAATTTGTAGAAGAAATTAAACTAGAGATTGGATGCAGAACTAACACTTTGGAGAAACTTGCTTGTCAATCCCAGTGAGGCTTGTCTCACTGGCATCATTTGACAGCTGCTTGCTTGTGTTCTCTACAGATGACAGATATTAACATCCTCTTGTTGAATCTTTGCTTTTCTTTTGTTAACACTTCATTTCCTAAAAAGTGTAACATCTCTCTAAAGCAATAGACCAGCAGAAATGGGGAGAGGACTGGAGAGGGACAAGTAGTTTAGCAAAAGCCTAGTTTTTCTGTTGCGTTCTTGTGTACCAAGTTAGCATAATCTGACTTTCTGGCGTCTGAAAGCACTGTCTACAATAGCAGTCTGAGTGTTCAGCAGCTGGAGATCTGAATCACATGGACTACAGGTGGGAATGTTACTGCAAAGAGTGTGACAACACACCAGTGTGAAGCAAACTGCGGTGTTCATGTCATTCATCCTGCAGTTTCTTTTTCTGCTTCTCTGGTATTGGTGCTTTCTCAGGGGATGATAGATTTTGGATGTGGGGTAACAAAATGTGTCAAAGATCCACGTTTGAGGCTGCCTTGAAAAACCCTTTGACCAAAATCTGAACAGAAAAGCATTTGGAAACATCTTCTCCCTAATTTCCTCATTCCAGCCACTGGAGCTCTACCTTCTGTTTACAAATGCTGAAGGCAACAAGCTTGTTTGGCAGCACACACTGAGGCTGTCACCTTCACAGCAGGCATTCTGGTCCAGGCAGAGCAGAGCTGCTCCTTTGGCATCCTCTTCAGTGTAATCCTTGCTTTTTTAAAAGATACTTTTGGAGCAGGAGAGAGTAAATAATTTCCTTTCTTCTCTTAAAAGAACAAAATCTCCAGGTTCTGCCTCCATAAATTCCTTGCACCTCCTCTTTCCTCCATCCCCTGTCACGGAGAGCTGTCTGTGAAGAGACTCAGTGGGGACCTCGGCCATAATCACTCCCACTACTTGGCATCGTTATCCCATGGTTTGGTGTAAGGTGCTCATCTGGGAAGGCTTGTTGAGGTCTCGTTTGCTTGGAGTAACTTTGCTAAAGACACCTTTACTCAGACAGACATCCTCTTAAGGGCTTGGCTGATAGGCCTGTTGGTAGGGGAGGAACTGAACAAAAGCAAGTCCAAAGCCATCTCAAACTGAGCTGCCTGACCTTCCATGTTCCAAAGTTTCATCTGAGATTCCTGTGTGAGCATCTGGTCTGGAAGCTGACACATTTTGACCTTCTGATCACTTAGGCTTTGGTGCACTTTAGGATATGCGCAGTGGGATTTATGTCCAGTGAAAGTTTCGGGTACTGGACCATTATTGCAGTGGGTCAACAATAAAGAGAAGCCTCAAGCAACCAGAATCTCCTCCTTTGCCCACAACTGAGTGAGCAGTGAAATTACAGCTCTATCCCCAGCGTCACTTAATTTAGAGCCTCTTATTCCTTCACGTCTGGTCTCTAGGTGGTGCTGCATAGACATTCCCAGTGTACCAATCCTTCTTGCATCTTTTTTTCTGGCTTAAGAAGTTAGAGGTTGTTCAGAAGCTCTCTGAAAACAAAGCTGTTAGAAAACTCAGGGCTCTGTTACGTGCCCTGTGTACAACAAAATGCACTGTGTGGCTTTTGCTATCAGTGATTTCTCCAGGACTTCATGAAACTCACTGAACATTGCAGAAGCTTCTGCACCTCTGTTCCCACATTCACAGGTACTTACTTAATGCCAATGCAATACACTTAAGCAAAATAATTTACAGCGGGTTAGTAACACACTTTGAAGTTTGCCCTGTCTGTAAGAATCAAAATCAATTTGGAGGAGAATGTAGAGAGATTGTAGGAGGAACGGAGAATGATTGCTGGGGAAGGTGATTCCAACAATGAAATTAGGTGACTTGCCTCTGAAGGATTCAATGTGTGCTTAAATTTTCTTCCTCACCCTTTACTCTCTTGAGGAATACGGAACTCCCATTTTCCACATGGGTGTGTGTTGATACCCGTTACTCACTTTTTTTGATGTTTCTGTGCTATTTTGTCACTTCTGAAGCATCCAGACAAATAACCTCAGCCACGTTTGGCCTGTCAAGACTGTGCCTAACTCATGTAAAGCAGGGTAGGTTGACAGTAGGACTTTTAGAGACTGCAGGTCCCAGTTAGGGGGGACTTTCTTGATCCAGGCAGTGAGGTCAGACGTGTTGGTGAGTATTTGCCCCTTTATATACACCACTGAGGCACCACCTGGCCTTGAGAAACTTAAAGTGAGCAATTCCAGCCTGCGGCATCCGGCTCTGCTGGCAAATTTTTGATTTCAGCTGGAGACAGCTGAATATTGTACAGAAATCCATGGACCATGTTTGAGCCTTTAAATTATGCAGTGTAGTCTGAACATTAATATTTCCCTTTCAGTAGTCCCTCAGAAGTGTCTTAATTTAGATTCTGTATTGTGTCTGATGTAGCAATAATTAGATTTTATTGGCTGCAGTAAAACCATAGTTCTTTCCACTTCTGTTGGAATATAAGTGTGTATAGAATATTTTAAGTTTCATCTCCCTTGCTGTGCAGACATGAGCTCATAATTATTACAGAAGTAGAGGAGCACGAAGCGTTTTCAGCTTTAATATAAAGCAGCGTGCACAAGCTGTGCCAGCTCGTGATTGCTTCTTGAGCAGCAGTTGCTTTGGAAATCTAAACTTGACTACTGTCATGTTTACTGAAGTGTGCATTAGATATTTTTGGTGGTCACTCAAAAGGGGATGATTTACCCAGAAAGCAAAGGGCTGGTTAATTGGAATGGCCCAAGCAACTTGTAAGTAAAGGACTCGATGGAAATATTTAGAGTCGTTTCTTACCTTTCTTTTGCTCACTGTGTCTTTGCTCTTCATGTCAAACAAACCCAAGCCAAGTTAGTATGAGTGAACTCTCCTTTGAGCACTGAGTGTTAAGATGATGAACTGTGCACGTGTGCAGTTGGAACAGATGATAAGCTCCAACTTCAGGCTGAATGCTTTTTGCATGAACAGAGTTGCACGATTACGGTGCCTATTCAGAAGGAGGCTCGCATGAAGCCTAAGTTGCCTTTAGAGTGACAAGAACTGTTAAGAGGAAGACTGTTTGACTAGTTGAAACTTCTTAATAAATGAGGAAATCTTACTTTCTTTTAAACAGATGGAGTCTGCACGCAAAGCATGGGAGAATTCCCCGAACATGGGGGAGAAGAGTTCTCCGGTGACCTCGGCAGCCTCTCCCATCGCTGGTGGCAGCGGCAGCAGCAGCAGCAGCGGCAACACTGGGCCAGGCAGCGGCACCTACAGCTCCTTCTCTAGTGCATCAATGCCTCCTATTCCTGTGGCCTCAGTTACACCCACAACTTCGCTCTCAGGTACCCTGTGTCAAGGTCATAGTATCCTGTTGTTCCTTGTTCTTTGAGAGATTGGATTCCCTTTGGAGTCGTTAAATGCAAAAAATTAAACGAAGATGTATCTCTGCCTAAGCTACTTATACGGACTTGAAAGAGGAGGCAAACTTCTCTTGGCTGCCTTACTGGTTTCGTTCTGTTCAGCTGAATGAAGGAAAGAGCAAAGTAGATTTTGGAGCAGAGGATAGTTCTGATATCCAGCTAATTGCAACTTTCCATTGCGCTCCTGTTTTTGAGTTAATGCCTCAAGAAGTCATAATAAACCCCCTTCACAAAGGCAGAGCAAATGTCCAGCTGCTCTTCACAAACAGTGCTGGTTGCCACCTTTGTTCGTGGCAGCAAACAAAAGATGCTATACCTGGTTAAGTCTTCATGCCTTGGAATATGAGAATATATTCCCAAATCTCAGGTGAAGAGTTGGAGGAAAACCTTTTTTTTTCTTGTAAAAGTGTCTGTCAGCCATGGGGCTCAACCACTGTGTGTTGCAGTGTTTTGTTGCATAAGTAACCAAGATGCCTCCTGCAGTACTTTTGTAGGCTCCTGTAGCTGAGAAGGGAGATACATTATGGTCATTGGGTTTCAGGGGTTTTTATCAGTTGTTGCTGTGCTTGCACAGCTGTCCCAAAACTTGGACCACTGAACAATGAGGCTTTGAAATAATCTCTGACTGATGTGTCCCTTGTTTCTCCCCTCCGAGGAGCCGGAACATACACCACCTCTTCACTGAGCACCAAGACTGCCAGCACCTCTGACCCTCCTAATATCTGTAAAGTGAAGCCCCAGCAGCTGCAGACAAGCAGCCTGGCATCTGCCAGTCACTTCTCCCAGCTGAGCTGCATGCCGTCCCTCATTGCCCAGCAGCAGCAAAGTCCCCAGGTCTACGTGTCCCAGTCTGCAGCAGGTAATAGTGTCTGTGCCCGAGAAGCCACGGGGCTGCCTTTTTTGGAGTTCGGAAGCTGCAGAGTTGAATTTAGTTCTGGTTTTCTCTGCAGTAAAGACAGAATGATGTAGAGCATTCTGCAGCAAATGTTCACATCTTGTGTCTTGCTCTAAATCTGCAAGTTTCTGTCAGTAAGTGCAAAGATAATACCGTGTTTGTTCATTGAGGAAAGTAAATTTGAGTCTCTTAATGCGCCATTTTTCTGTCGCAGAATTGTAGATCACTATTTAAGACCAATTGTCTTGATTTCTCTCTTAAGATGCTACAGGGGTTTAGAATTGTGCCGTTTTTTCTTTAAAGAAAATCCTACATGAGCTAACCTAAATTACATGACACTGTAACATGTTCTTCCCCATCCTTCAGCCAAAACACCTTTTTCTGGCCAGAATCTGTTGCTCATCCCCCCCAAAACTGTGTGGGATTGAAGATGCCTGTGTGAGATTGTTAGGCTCTGAGGGTGAATTGGAAAAGACACCAAAGCTGGTTGGACACCAGCTCTGCAGTTCTGTTTCTTCTCCCAAGCTCTCTGGTAGCTGTCACACTGGGAAGTTATGACAGTGGCTGCATGATTAACTCTTGATGAAAACCTCTCTAGCAGGGAGATGTTTGGAATCAAGTACTAATTGTATTGCTCTTCCTGAGGTACTGCAGCTCAAATCCCAGCATTTTATATGGATACAAGTCATCTGTTCAACACCCAACATGCACGTTTGGCACCACCTTCTCTGGCCCAACAGCAAGGCTTTCAACCAGGGCTCTCTCAGGTATTTGGGGATTTCTTATTATCCGCTTTCCGCTCTCTGTCCATATTGCCCTTAAAGTTCTGTTGCGGAGGGTGGGACTAAAGACTCGGCAAGGACTGAGGTCATGCCTGCCCTTGGTGTTCCATTCTGGTGCACTCAGGTGGTGTTTGGTCTCTGCAGTTGCTGAGAATTAAGGCATTTGTCATGAAAGTTGAGAAAAGAAACTTTCTCTCACAAATCTGTGTGAAAGCACATACTCACAGGAGGTGTTTGTGGTCACATTAGGGCAAGCTTGCTCAGCTTTGGTAGTACAAAATTATGTGCAATCTTGTGCAGTTGTTTTGTACACAGATCTAAATGATTCATCCAGTTTCTGCTGGTTATTCGCAAGGAAAAGTGCAAAATTGAACTGGAAAGTAATTTTCTTAGTGGCAGCAGTATTATCTCTGCGTGTAGCCTTAGGATTTGACGTTCTTTGTTTACTTTTCCTAATGCTACGCAAATCACACGCTGAACTGTAGCTTTTCTACGTGACTTTTGTCCTTGGGTATTTAATGTTTTCTTTTTGATGCAGCCTGCTTCCGTTCAGCAGATCCCCATCCCCATCTATGCACCTCTGCAAGGTCAGCACCAAGCTCAGCTGAGTTTAGGAGCAGCACCAGCTGTCTCCCAAGCCCAGGAGTTGTTCAATTCCTCCTTACAACCTTATAGGTAGGTGGCATATGCAAATTTCTTTGGGTTTTGAGTGGCAGAATTTGTTGAACTTGTGTCCCTGCACACTTGGGTTCTGTGCTCCACAGCTGCCTCATCTTCCTGTCTTCTCCAGAATCTCTCTTGTCCATTTGTCTGAGAACTCTGTATACAGATTGCGTGTCTGTTCTGCTTGTACACATTATGCAGTTGTACTGATTATTATAGTTGTATCTTTAGAAATCCAGGCTAAAAGACTGAAAACATCAGCATTTCATACTAAGAGAACAGAAAAGGTCTGTCCCTTTAGTTCAGAGCAGTTTTCTAATCAAGCCAACACTGGAGTCGTTAAACACTTTGAAATCCTAGTTTGAACTCCTTAGATGGTAAAACCCAAATCTCAGATGTGTGGGGGTAGCTGGCTATGTTTCAAAACATTTTCTGTTTGCTACAAAAGATAATAGTAAGACCAGCATCTCTCAATTGGCATTGGTAGCCAGACAAACTTCCACTGTAAGCCTTTCCAAAACTTCCTTGCACTTCCTATCAAAACTGATTCACAGCACTGTGATTCTGATTGGTTTCACTGCTGCTGGTTTCACTTTGAGGAAGTGTCTTTGGAAGTTTAATTGGAGAGTTTTGCCTGGGCTGTAGAAAAACCTGCTTGTTGCAATGTAGAAGACTGAAGCCACAGAAAGTTTTAATTAACTACATTTGTATCCTGACTTTGTGCTTGGCTGACTTTGTGGGACCAAATATTGCTTGTCCTGCCACAGCTGACAAAAGCTGTTGCAAACACTTGGCTAATTGCAGAAGTACAATCAGTTTGGCATGTGCTCCAGATTAAATAAATGCTTCTGGCAGAGGAGGATAAACTTTGAGAGGTACAAGTTGCTGGTTTTAAAAAAAAATACAATCAAAAGTGAAAAACTAACCAAAAAAAAACCACCTAGTAAAACATTTTGTCCATATTGAAGAAATCCTCTGCCTACAATCTGGAAAAGTTTCTCCAGTGCTCAGAGGAGGACTGTAAGAGGGTTTTGCAGTTAAGGAAAGGTACAAAACAAAGCCAGTCCAGGTGTTGTAACCCAGGTGTTGTGTCAGACCCACACACGGCCAGTGCAGCAACAGATCAACGGGACCAGTGCTGTGCTCGCACATACCCACCAGGTGATAAACCAGAAAATGTTTGTACATCAGAAACACTCTCCTCCGAGCCTCAGAGCTTTCAGAGGGGCATTTGGTTAAAATATCATGATTCTTTGGATAAATACTTCAGATGGACTTAAGACAGCCTGTCTGTGGTGCTTTGCTGTCCTGGCTTTGATCTTTGTTCTTTAAGCAAATTGCAACTTCCCCATGCTGATGACAAAGGCATTGGATATCTGGCTAAAATTAAAGGCTATGTGTGGTGTCTGTTGAAATTAAAACATTCATTTGGAAGCTACAATTGTCAGCATCCAGTGATTTAACCTATAGGTGTTGAAAGTTGGACTGTGGAGTCGAGAACAAAGCAGTTTATTTATGACTAAGTTGAGCTATTCACATGTGCCTCCCTGCCATCCTGCCTTACAGCTCATGAACTGAGAAGTGACAGCTTCTGTATTTTACAGTGAACTTATCCAAGAACTGTTTCAGCATGCACATGTAAATAGATAAATGTAATTTGAGATTTTAGTAAAAAGCCTAATCATGGCCTATAGTAGCATCTGTTATACTGTGCACAGGGTAAATAAAATAAAACCCTTCCTTTCTCACGTGAAAATGTGTTCAGTAGAGCTAAACATTCTGTTTCTATTTAAAGAATATAAGCTGTGCTCCTAATTTTTGGTGGCTCGTTGTTGAGCTCTGTCAGCATTTTCACGTTTGGCGCTTCAATCCCTTGCAGATCTCAGCAAGCTTTTATGCAGAGTGGTTTGTCTCAGCCGTCGCCAGTGGTTCTGTCTGGTACAGCCTTACACAACTTCCCAGCAGTCCAGCACCAGGAGCTTGCTAAGGCACAGTCCAGCCTGGCCTTCCAGCAGACTTCCAACACACAGCCTATCCCCATCTTATATGAGCATCAGCTTGGTCAGGCTTCGGGTCTGGGAGGCTCTCAGCTCATCGACACACACATTCTGCAGGTAGGAAATGCTCCAAATGCACGACTTGTGCAGTGGTTTGATACAGGACATCAAGTCCTGCTCAGCTCAGCCCACCTATGTGATAATAGTCAAGGTGACAGGAAGATTAAGACAGTTGGAAGAGAATGTTCTTTTAATTTCATAAAGGTACATTAGCATAATCTCTGAATTGAGGCCTGTTCCCCAAATTACAGGGCTCCTCACACTTCTGTTAATTAGAGCTTCAGGTTGAATTTCTGTTATGGTTTATGATAAAGGGCTATTCTACCGCCTTCAAGTGAGAGCTTTATCCAAACTGAAACCTTCAAGTTGTCAGCTCCCCATGCTGTGGTTTCTGCTGCACTGGTTGATGTCCAGAGGGATGTCCCACTCTGCCTTGGAACTCTCCTGAATGCTCTCAAGGTAATAGTGTCTCTTGCTATCCCCAGGCCAGAGCTACGCTCACTCAGGCTTCAAATCTCTACTCTGGGCAAGTTCAACAGCCTGGCCAGAGCAATTTCTACAACACTGCACAGTCTCCCAGTGCTCTCCAGCAGGTAAACTATGGCATGGTAAATTCCCTAAATTGTATTCCTCTTAAAAGCATGTCGTGTTGATGGTGTCTGTGGGGTGGGGGTAGAGGTGGAGCTGAGAAATTTTTAATTATCACAGGATACTGTCTAATGGTTTCCATCTTCTGGTTCAGTTTTATTATTTAAGTGGCCTTAAAAAACAAGCTTCTGATGGACTGATTAATAGCCTACCTCATGAAAAGTTGCCAGGACAGAAATGTAGAAGAGTCTTAAAAAATTGGATCTCATCTCTTGGAAATGTAGCATAAAGTTTTAAGGACCTTTTAGAATGGTTAGTGATTATGTGTTCAGTCCTGGCTGTCTCTATGCTTTTAATCTGTTATCCTGCAGAGCAGAATCCTAGTAAGCCTTTTTGTTAGTCACACTCAAAACAAAATTTTGCAGGTTGTGGATTGTCAGAGCAGGACATGCAGTGACTCCTGCCAGCCAGGTCACTGCTGTGGTGTTTTCACATTTACCACTCTGTGGTGTTTTCAGCCCACATCACTCTCTGTAAGTGCAAGCAAGGGACAGGCTGCAGTTTGTTGGAGTTGTTTTTAACTTCAGACTGCTGGTTGTTGAAACTCCTGTAAAGTTAAATCTAGTTTTCATCCCAAACACTGTCCTTTGATGACTAAAATTGTCTAAGTAAACAACTGAGCCAATCCAGTCCCCTCCCCAACGGGCTATTTTGTTCTGCTTTTGTTTTCTGAGTTGAGTTAAATTTGCTGCTTCATACAGTGAAATCATGCTGAAGGATGGATATCATGCAACTTTATTTCTGAAAAGCAATGACACAGATGCCATTAGAATTGATAATAAAGGCAGAGTAAACAAGAAATTAACTTATTTGCTTGCAGCTCTCCGGGTAAATGTATGAACTCATTAAGCCATTTGCCTTGAATAAAGCTGAAGCTGCAGAGCTACTAATGAAAGTTAAATAATGGCCTTTGTGTCTCTGTTGCTGGTGATTCCGTACTTCCTTTCCAGGTGACGGTACCTCTGCCGGGATCCCAGATTTCTTTGCCGAACTTCGGATCGACAGCACAGCCACTGATTGCCCTGCCCCAGTCCTTACAACCACCACTACAGCACACACCGCCCCAGGCCCAGGCTCAGAACCTGAGCAGGCCCGCACAAGTAACCCAGCCTTTCCGAGGATTGATCCCAGCAGGAACTCAGCACAGCATGATTGCTGCCACGGGAAAGGTAACAGCACTGGCACGCCTGCAGGACTGAAATTACTGGGAAGCACAGCCATGTGCAGGTTTATACAACCAGCGTGTTGGCTGACATCTAAAAATCTGCCTCGGCCCCGAAAGGAAGGGAGGGGGAGACAGGAAAGCTGGTCTGTGTTAGTGCCCCAGTGACGGGGCCTGTGTGTTTGTAAAGGTTTAGCCGAGGGTTTGTAGCTACCGGTCCATTTGCACTGCAGGAATACCTGGTTTGACAGTGACTTTGTGGAGCAGTAGGGCATTCCATGTAGAAGCCAGGTAGAAAATGGTACCGAGCCGTTGTCAGAGCAGCTGGCAAACAGCAGGACTGGCAGGGCTGCTGTCTGATTCTGGTCGTGCTTGTGTTTGTTGCTTTGTTTCTGGACTCACACCAGAGCAAGTTGTGTGGGTTCAAGAGCTTCCAGTGCAACAAAATGGAGTTTTAGGAGCTTCAGTGGACTCTGATCAGCTCTGACCTTAAACCAGAATTAAATGAGCAAGCTGCATATTAAGAATGTAGCATTTTATGCGAGACAGAACCTTTGATGTGTAATTAAAAAGAAAGCTGGTCTGGCAGTTGAGGAGAGCTCTTGAGTGACTGCTCCAATAAGGAAATAACGCTGAAATAGTGCAAGAAACTTGAATATCTAGGGGGGGAAACTGCTAAGGTGGTTGCCAGTGAAGACATGCATGGAGCTGGCTTGCAATCACAAGGTCTCTTGTCTTAAATGGAATCACAGATTTACAGGCACCTGGGATTTTTGGATAGTGTGCAGCACAAGCCAGTTGCAGTAAACTCACAGGTGAGCAGTGGGTGATAACACTGGACATGACCTCAGCGAAGGTTTCTGTCGGGTACAGCAAGGTCTTTCCCCACCTCGGGAAGTAATCTGCGTCTGGAGCTGCACCTGAAATCCCTACAGCCTGTGGCCTAGGTTTTAGGGTGCTCTTGAGTATAAAATGTTCCAGAGATCTACAGCTGTGATAAGAAAAATCCGTCTCGAGCGTTAATTCCATGTCTTGGGCAGTAATGGCACCCAGAGTTGGAGATGACCCAGATGAAGTGGTCAGCCTGTCACCCTCAGAGTGTATGTGGTGGTTTTGGCACCGGGCACTTTTCCAGGTTGATGGGATCTGGCCAAATCTTTCCACCTTCATGGCTGTTGTGAGCCCACCTTGCAAGCAGCAGCGTGTTTTTTGCCACAGTTGTCACTGGAAAATGATCACACGTTTCAGTAAAAAATGAGGAAGAACAGCAGTGGGTTGGTGTCCTTAGATGACTCTCCTGCTCTGCTCAAGGGTTCCATCATGTTCCTGCTAAAGAAAGACAGCTTAAAACAGCCTCTCATTTTTCACTAATTTATTGTTGCTGTTATGCTTCGTGGCCCTGTGTGGAAATACACTGTTGCAGAGACTTAATTTATTCTGTTCAGTGTATCTGCAATATAGCATGCAAGATTGATTGCTCCAGTTAATCTGCAGTGTTAATTTTTTCCTTGAATGACAGCTCCATTTTTGCTGTGCTGTGGGGGTTTTTTTTAATAGAACTGGAATATTTTATGGCGCTTTTTTTTCCAGCATTTTTCAGGTTTATTGCTAAATATTTTCATGTGGTACCTGAGATCTCAGATAATGAGATTTGAGCTCCAGAACTTACCCTTTTTTTTTTTTCTTTTTAGGGCCAAATAGATGAAATGACTCTCAAATCCCCTTTCCTTATGCAGGAGGATCAAGTTAGGAAGCCACTACCAAGTGCCAGTAGTGCAGGAAAATGAGTGCACAGGGGTGCTCGTGGTGCTGGGCTTGTGCTAATTATCAGAGGCCATTCTGCAGTGAGGCTTTCATCTCCACTTAAATTACCTGTTTTCCTTGAGCTAAGCTAACAGCTGCTTAGCAAATCTAATTTTTTTAATTAGAATTAACGTGTCAGCTGCTGTGTTTTTCAGATATCAGAAATGGACCTGAAGGCCTTTGGAGGTGGCATTGATGTTAAACCTGGAACACCACCAGTTACTGGCAGAAGTACTACTCCAACCTCCAGTCCCTTCCGGTAAATCTGCCTTAAGCTCAAAATTCCTTGAAATCAGAGCTAGAAAATGTACCTAGTCATGCATGAGCAGCCAGTTCTGAAAGGGATGAGGTGAGGGGCCACTGATACAAAAAGAGTGCTTAAATCTTAGCTTACAGCATTCCAGTAGGTCATGACATCTGCTGTCATTAAACACTGGTGCCTAGCTCTGAAGTAAAACGTGAAAAGTATTTTTTGATTAAATGAAACTAACCACGTCACGTGGAATGACCTTGGACTGTACCAGTAGGGCACTGAAGTGGCAGGGAAGATGGACTTTGGGATAAACTCTAAAACAGTTTGTCTTAATTGTGACGTTCTAAGTAAAAACACCTAAAGGCTTAGACAGCCGTTGGTGCCAGCAGTTCTGTTCAAAGGGGTGGGGGTTGTTGCAAGATCCACAAGCTTCTCACAACTGAAATTAGTAAACTGTTCAGCCTCCTTGGGGCTTACACAGTGCTGGGGTGTGTGGAGCTCAGCTGGTGGCCCTGCCTCTGGTGTGCTGCTGCTCATTTTACCTGGAGTAACTGTATCGCCCACAGGCTCCCTGAGAGCTCTGCAAGTCAAGCTCTGTCTTCTGCCATAGGCTGGTCAGCCCTTCTTTTCTCTGAGGGCTGTTTGCTGCCCTGCCCCCAGATAATCTTTTCAAGGTTCGTGTAATTCATGGTGATTCAACACTTTGGAAGTTTTAATGAAGGGTCACGTTCTTGGCCAAGTAAAACAGAGGGGGGAGCGTTTTCTGTGAATTCTTGAAATCTGTTGGAGTGCATTTTGGAAGGTTTGACAACAGGTCAGAGTGGAAGCAGCCGCACACGTTCACTGCCTGTTGTGACAAGGTCTGGACTTGCCAGAGTAGAGCCAACAGTGTGAAGGGGCAGGACTGAGTGTCAGACAGCAGGGATGGGAAGGGGAACACACTTTTCTAACATTAGTATTTGTGTTGTGCATGCTTTGGGGAAAGATCTCTTTCACACAGACATACTCTGGAATCTTTCTATATCCTGAGTATTTCTGATTATGGTTTCTCCTTGTATTCCAAAGTTCTGAGTTTGTTTGCATATAGACAAAGCTTCACACCAGCTTCTCTAACATTTATTTCTTTTTACCCCTTCAATGCTGAATTTCTAGTTGTAACTAAGGGCAGAAACATCCTCTGAATGAAAGCAGTGTGATTTTTTAACTGGAGTTCTTTCCCTTAGGGCCAGTTCTACCAGTCCTAACAATCAGTCCAATAAAATGAACAGCATTGTCTACCAGAAGCAGTTCCAGTCAGCAGCTGCTGCTGTGAGAATGACACAGCCATTTCCTGCACAGTTTGCACCCCAGGTAGGTGATTGGTGGCTTCCTACAAACAGATTGTTTTTCTCTGTATGACCTGATGAATAACTTGACTGTGTCTCCTCAGGCTTTATCATGGGGAGATACAAAATGGCATCCTTAAAGTGAAATGGCGTGAGGCAGCTGATTGCAAAGCAAAAAAAGTACCTCTCTGATCCTGCTAGCTAGTGGTGCTGATTTTGTGGTGTTTGAGTTCTGTGCACGCTGAGGAATTTAATACAAGTTGTGAATAATGTAGAACAGTGTTCTGGCTTCCCCAGGCAGCTGTAATGCACCTCGTCCTGCAAAAACAGGTCATTTGGTTGGGGAAGGGGAGGAGCTTCGTGTCTCAGAAGGGTCCCAGTGCATGTTTTAAATGTTTAAAGACAAAGCAGATTTGCAGCTCTGAAGTACTGAAGGAGCAGTTCAGGTTGGAAAAGATCTCTTGAGGTCAGACAGTCCGTGCAAGGCAGGGCTGATGGCAAAGGGTTTGATTTGCTTTGGCATTCCAGGCAGCACAGCTCCCACGGGTGGAGCATCCCTGGTACAGGTGTCTCTAACCAGGCTGCTAGAGAAATGTAGCCTCTCTAAAAATGTAGGATGTGTCTGTCTGTCTGTCTGTCTGTCTTTTAGCATATGGAGTGTTGGACTGCAGGACTCGTGGATTTGATTTCTGGATTGCCACTGGCAGAAACTACATCAACCTTTTCTGGGCCTGCCTTTCTCTAGTGGCTCCTCCACTGCCTTGTGAGGGTCTTTTCCCTTGTTCCGTGCTGGGTTGAAGTTGTTGGTGCTGGTTCCAGGCACAGCAGCACTGCAGGGCTGGCTTTTTTCTTGGAGTTCAAGCGTGGCTTTTCCTAACAAAACCTGTTTTCTTGGCATTAGTTTCATAGCAGAGTAGCAGCTTTCCCCTCTTTAAGATAATGCCAACGTGCAACCGAGTTGGTGATTTTCTAATTGAGAACTGTCTCTTCTTGTCGTTTTTCCCCCACTTAGATCCTCTCTCAGCCTAACCTGCTCCCTCCATTGGTAAGAGCCCCATATACTAACACCTTCCCAGCGCCTGTTCAGAGGCTGCCAGTAGCTCTGCATAGTCAGATGCCGTCTGGGATGACCACAGGCCTTATGAGCCACCCTCAGTTACCACGTGTGGCCAGAGGTCCTTGTGGATCAGTACCTGGAGCCAGAGGCAGTCAGGCCCAGGCTGCGCTGAAGGCTGAACCAGACATGAAGGTTAGTATGTGAACAGCAGAGCTGCTGCCACCAGCTCAGTCTGACAGCTCTAGGGCAGGGATGTGTCTGCAACTCAGGGCTTCAGGAAAAGGCCTCTGGACCCAAAGCCGGGCTTTTAATGGGCTGAAAACAGACCTTCTTTTAGCCCTGCTGTTCTTTAACAAGAACTTTAAAATATTTGTAGGGAGCTTCCTCTCTCAGGTGGTCCTGCGGTCAGCAGCTGTAGAGCTGCCACTGCCCTCAGTGTGACAACGAGGTGTCAAGAGCCTGGATTTTGTTTTTGAATGAGCAGTAAAGCCTCACACCCGGCTGTTACCTTTCATTTCACACCCCAGCTCTGAGCAGCGCTATGGACGTTCCTGTTCAGCCAGCCTCGCTCCTTGGGGACTCTTCAGAATCATTTCCTGGTGGTTTGGAATGCCTGTGGTTAATTCTCTGTGGAGGAATGCAGTGCATGGTGCACTGCACAGAACAGGGGGCTGCATTTCAGTAGCAGGTGATGACAGTCCTCAGACTTGTTACAGCACTTTGGAACCCTTCAGGTCGAGGCAAACTCTTCTTCCCAAGGCAGGACTGCAGTGTGGAACATCTGGAGGGATACCATTGGACACTCAGCCTATTTGCTGCAGAGTGAGTTGCTTGAACAGATGGTACTGGGGAGCTCCTTCATCTACTGCCATTCACTGTAACACATGCACTGTTGTATAAAAGCAAGAGAATGTGGTGTTCCTGGTTGTGCATGGCTGTAGGAGAATTCATTACCCCTTAAACTGTAGGTAGTTGGTCCGTTTTGTTTTTACCACCAGTTCATGCAAAGACTTAACAGCTGGTGCTTCTTGTATTGTCCTGACTGTCTTGTGAATTGACTCTGGCCAGTCACAGCAAATACTACTACACAGTTCTGGTTTCCTGAACCTCCCTGCAAACACTGTGGAAAGGAGTGAGAGCTACTCTGTCATACTTGTGATCAAGTCATCCAGCCTTAACTAATTCAGGGGATGGCTGAAATCTGGGCTAAAGATTTCAGGTGTCCACCTGGCTCCAGTAAAATGAGGCTGTTGCTGCAGTCTCGCACACCAGAGTTCACAGGTTTGTTTTCTGTTGCTGCATGAGTTACTTGGAGCAGCTACGCAGTGTGAGAGCCAAGGTCTCTTGTTCCAGGCTTTTGCTGTTTTGTCCTCCCCCTGTTGTTGTGTCTGTGTTTCCCAGCTCCATTTTCTGGGAAAAAAACCCACCATAAAATACTTGGAGAGGTACCTGGCTTAGTGCCTGTATTGCATTTGGGGTTCCTGGTGTTAAGATACACCTTTTAATTTAAGAAAAGGTGTTTGACTGCATTGGGCTTAACTGTGCAGCTTCTGAAAGAGTGAGCTCTGATGGAACTCCTGCTTTGCCTGAGTGTGGGCAGGAAAGCCAAGTGCTTGGTGTGAAGGGTCTGCTCTGCACTGTGGAACTGGAACATGTCACAGGGCAGCGTTACTGGTAGGATTCAGGGGAGGGATTTGGAGGGAGCCAGTTTGTGCTGCCTGGGGCGAGTGCCTGCTAGGAGCGGGAGAAGATAAGGCTTCAGCTTGCGTATAACACAACCTTGTTCTCTTGCATCCCCATTGCCGACTGAAGTCTGTGTTCAGAGCCGCAGGAGGGGGGAAATCTGTGTGCTCAGAGCAGGTCGTGGTGCTGTGAGAGCCCCTGCACTCCGAGGTGCAGGAGCAGGGACAGCTGGAGTGCCCTGGGTGCCCAAGGAGTGTCCTGCACACCCCCCTCTGGCCACCTCTGACCTGTGCTGAGGGGGGAGCTGCAGTTGGAGCCTGCTGTCAGCAGTGCTTGTACTTCTAAAGCTCTGCAACAGCAGTGGCATAAAAAGATGTTAGATAATGCTTCAGACCGTTGTCCTTGATCCTCTTTTCCTGGGGGCAGGATTAGAAAGAGGAAGGGAAGCCTAGGCATGAAGTTAAGCTACTGCTGAGGAGTCAAGCAGTCATGGTGACATCTGGAAAGCAACTGGATGGGCACTGCCTTTCTAGGAAAGTCTGGCCACTGCGGTCAGTCCTTTCCCTTTTGTGTAGGAAATACTCTTGTGAAGTCACTCTTACTCCAATGCCCTCTCTTCAGTAAACTTATTTTCTCCCTCTCTTAAGGCAAAGCAGAGAGCAGAGGTACTTCAGTCCACCCAGAGATTCTTTTCTGAGCAGCAGCAGCAGCAGAGCAAACCCATAGGAGGCAAAGCCCAGAAAGTGGAGGAGAACGGGAGCAAAGCCCCCGAGGCAATTGCTGACTCCTCAGGAGTCTGCCAGGACAAAACGGAGGAGAAGCCCGCGCCTGCACCCGCTGCCACGCCGAAACCTGTCAGAACTGGACCAATCAAACCTCAGGCAATCAAAACCGAGGAAACTAAATCTTAGAGGCTGTGCTCCCGCCGAGGGGGGGAGAGGGGAGGGTGGGCGAGGTGTCAGCAGCATGAGTTTGTGGCCTGAAGGCCGAGGCAGCAGCCTGCTCTCCCTGCGGGGCTCTGAGCAGCCTGAAGGGGCGCAGGAGCCAGCAGCAGTTCCAGGTGCAGACTGCTGGGTGTCCAGCTGAGCTCCTGGGCTCTCTGGGGGTTTGTGTCTCCTCCAGCAGCATGAAGGCTGCTCTCGCCGTGTGCACGTTCCACGCGTGCGCGCGTGTTTTGGCTTACACACCTTCTGCTTCCCACAGTGAGAAACATGGAGAAGTGGCAACGGCAGGGAAGAAGGTGGTGGGGAGGCCTGTTCCTGGCTGACACGATGACTTCTCTTATTTTCTTCAGGCTCTGATCTTCAGCTGCTATTTATCTTTTTATAAACCCATGAGTAGAAGAACATGCAGTTCTGAAGATGGTGCTGGGCCAAGTAATGTGTGTTAAGTTTTTAGCGACTTAAGAAGCTTCTATCTTGTAACAAACAGAGGGATCCTTAGCTGGCAAAATTGCCTTGGCCACGCGAGGTCTAACCTCACGTAACACAGTGCTGCTGGTGCTGTTGGATTTCCCTCTGGAGGCAGTGCTTTGCTGGCTGCTGCTGCTTGGATGACAATATTCTGCATTTAGATCACCATATGAAAACGCTACTTGGCCACCTGTGTCCTCTCCACCCGCTGCCCCCTCAGTGGCTCTCACCCCTGGAGTTGAAAGGTTCGTTGCATCAATAGTCAGGTTTGTTCCGTTCACCCCTGTCCAGGTGTCTTTCTATGATGAGAGTGGTCTCTAAACGGTTCCAGTTTCTGTCTGTGATCCAGCAACGAGCACTTAAACTGTGCCACGAGAACTACAGAAACCTTACTGATTAACGAGAGTTTATCTCAAAGGTGCATTTTCATATCAGAGCTGAGTCGCACCACCTCCTTGCCCACAGTGTGCTGGAAAGTAGAATCAAGTCAAATAAATGCCTTTTTAATTGTATCCTCTAGTATTCTAGCTGTAGGACAGTACTGTATGATACTTCTGTGAATGTAAGATATCCTGTACCTGCTTATGATATGTAGTAGTGACTGTGCTATACTGGAGCTGTTTTTAATAATGTTATTCTAGAGGTTTTTTTTCCAGACAATGATTGAAAAAGCTAATAAAAAGCACCAGGTACCACATCAGTAGCAGAATTTGCTGGTTTTTTTCTGGGAATTTTTTTTTCTTTTTTTTTCTTTTTTTTTTTTTTTTTTTACATTTTTTGGAAGGAAGAGTTGAAAGTCTAATGTGTATAATTTTGTTCAAATGACTGCAGAAGCTGGAAAGGCTGTTGCTGCTATTGATGCCTAGTGAATCGCTATTGGTTATCTTTTTATATAAATATATATATAATTTGAATTTTTGGAAACTCTAGCTGTGATGTCAACTTTGGAAAAAAGTATCCCACTTGTAGTGTGAGTTGGCATTGTACAGAAATTAACAGCCATATTGGTCTAGAAATGTTAAACTTAATTTTTTTCCATTTGTACAGGGGTAACGCACTGTATGAAATATGTACGGTCTTATTTACATGGGTTTGATTACAGAAACTAATAAAGTATTCTCTAAATAAAGCCCCCCCGGCTGATCTTGTGATTGGTGCAGCGCTGCAGGACGTGACGGGAGCGCCCGGACGCGGGTGTGCCACGGGAAAGCAGGAGGAGAGCGCTGGAACAGCTCTTTGCTGTACCCCCAGCGCTGTCACACCCCCTCTGCAGTGAAGGTCTCCCAGGATGTGCCTTCCATCTCTCCGTGGAAGGAGCCTCGGCAGAGGAGACCCCGATGGCCCCGGCTGGTGAGTGACGACACCCCGGCAGCACCAGGGGTAAAGGCAAGAGGTTTCCTGCCAGAGGGAGCCTTGGCTTGAGCCTTCCCAGCACCGCAGCCCTGGGATGTGGGGTTGGGGAGAGGCAGGATGTTCTCAGCTGCCACCAGGGGGGAACTTGCTTCCCAACCTACTCGTGTTTGATCTCCGAGAAGTAATTCCTGCCTTGGGAGAAGGTGCTGGCTGGCTCTGCACCTCTGAAGAAAGGGAAGAGCCAGGCGGGGGAGTTGGGCAGGTTGACCTTTGGTCAGGGGTGTTGCTGCCCAGCCCTGTAGTGGGTTGGGAAGCAGGAGCCTGGGGCCACCAGAGGAGCTGGACCCTGCCCAGGTCAGTTCTGTCTGGGGGTAGAACTGCAGCAATTGGAGTAAATAAAGGGTTCTGTAATCCACAAATAAGCAATGGGAAGGGAGGACCTCCAAGCAGGTAACACTGCAGGTAAATCACCTTTTTCACAAGGATCCCTACCAGCACAACTGCGGTGAACCCTCGGGAAAAGGAGGGAGGAGATGGGAAACTGAGTGAACGTAGATTCTCATTTGATCTATAAATGTGCTATAAACTTAGCTGTGCTGATGTTTCCCTGGTTTGAGGTTGTCATCTGCCTGTTTCACCCCAAAAATGGGAACTCATTCACCAGAGTATTCTGTTTTTAAGGAATTGCTGTCGAAAGGATGAATGTTAAATTCTGTGGTAATAAAGGAAGTAAATTCTGTGGTAACTAGGAAGGCAGACACATTTCCCACAGCTGGCTTTGGGAATGTACCAGGCATTGGGCTGTTTCTTGCACAAGAGCTGAACAAGGGTAATACTTCTGCAGAAACTTAAAGCAAATTCTTGGGCATTTTATGCCTCCAAATAACCCGGTTTTGATGTGTGTCTCCCCAAAACCCCAAACCACCCTGGCTGCCTTTGAGGCCAGGTGGAACTTTCAGTCACTGACCCCAGTTCATCAAATATTTGTATGACATTTAATCAGGTATTTTGCCCCTGGTTATTTACGCTGGAGTAGCTCTTGCTTTTTTAATTTGCGATTTGGTGTTTAATCTCTTTTCTAGGACTCTGGTCACGAGAAAGAATTGTGCTGAACCTCCCAGAAATTTGGGAACTATTTTGTTTGGGTCATTAATTTTTTTTTCCCCCTTAATAATGTTCAGGCTGTGAAAAGACTGTAACTTTTCTCAAGGGCAGGAGCAGAAGGGGGTTAAGTGTGACTGGGCCCAGATCCAGCAACCCCCCCTGGGCTCAGGCTGGCTTCTTGCTGGGATGCGGGAGGGGAGGCCTTGTTTTCCCAAAGCCTGTTAAGTAAAGCTCTGTATTCAGCACTGTCCAGCTCCAGCCCAGCTTTCTGGAAATCCTGTGTACTTTGGCTTGTCTTCATTTATTTTCTTAGTCAATTAAGGGATGGACTTCCCAGCCTGAAAAGCCCCCGGGGCAGGGCAGGGCTGTCTGCCCTCGGTGTCTGGGCTCACCGAGGTGCTGCTGCTCCCCCGGGCTCTGCACAAACCCTGCCTTTCATCCTGGGGCTCTGCTCACACCCCCAGGGAGCTGCGGAGTGAAGGGGGGCTCCAGCCTCGCCTCCCACCCTGTTCTGGGACACAAACGCCTTTCTCCCATCCTCCCTGCCTGGTTGTCCGTGCTCTGGGTGGGCAATTCCTGGCTGGGGCAGGTCAGCGCTCTGCTGGCAGGTCTGGCTGCTGCTGCTTCACTCTTCCCGGGTCCAGAGGGTCCCTGAGAGCCCCCGCCTGCTCCTGGGTGATCCCCAGCTTTACTGCCCCAGATCCTGCCCTGCCCACCCTCCGGCTCACCAAACCCCTTAACGCGTAGAGCGAGTCTCACTTCTTACAGCCATCACATATTTTTCCAAAATGAAGCGTGGGGATGATACAGAAGCCAAGTTCCTCACTATGTTCTATATGTAAATACAGTGCTACACTTAAGACAACAGTGCGTTAGGAGGACAGCAGTGGGGCGAAGCGTAGTGCTGACATCCCTGTAGGTGACCAGCTGAAGTGTCCCACTGTGTTCTCTCTCCTTTCTCACTTGTTCCAACAAGTGGTGCATTTCTGTCAGAAGCTGCCTTTTAAATGTGGCCTTTTCCTACCCAAGATTTCATGGTTTCCCCCTAGGAAAAGAGGCTTGGAAAGACAAGGTGCAAGGCAGCAGTGGTGCTGGGCAGTGTGTATTGGGCCAGGACCCTATAAGGCCCCTGGGGCTTGTGGGTGCTGCTGCCTTGGATGCCAGGGGGAAAGAAAAAGCCTCCTAGAAAATTTCTACAATAAATAGCTAAAGCAGCATGTTTGGACTGCTGTGGGCAGAGCTGCTGGCCCTGCACGGCCTGCAAAGCCAAAGCACGTGGCCGGGAGGGACTGGATGCACCAAGAGGCCACCTGGCTGCAGGATGCTCTGCCAGCACTCCTCACCCCTGCTCTCTTGGCTGCTCTCTTTTCCCCAATAGAACAAGGCTTGTGCAGTGAGTGTCCGTATTCCCTGCTGCTTTTGATCCTGCTGGATGATTTTTGGAGGTGGCTGAGCTCCAGGATGCCGCTGGGCACTGGTGGTGTGGAATGCAGTGGGTTTGTGGGCTCTCCACACGGGAGCTCTGCAGGGCTGGAGCCTGGAGACAGGATTCCTGACCTTGCAAAAGGGGATTGCTGCTCACAACCACGGAAAGTGTATTTTTAGGCTGACCCTCCGGGACAGCTCCCCCCACACACCTGCCCTGCCCAGCCCTCACCCTGCCTGAGCCCCTCCCTATTCCAAATGGGCTGGGTGCTCCCAGAGGATGCTGGAGCAGCTCAGGGCTGTGTGCTGCAGTCACCCAACCGAAACCCACTGAGGCTGGGGAGAGGTTTCTCTGACTCCCCCAGGCTCTGGAGAAGCACTTCATTTCTCTCTGCTGCACTTGAGTGCAGGGGTTGTTGCTGGAGGTGCCAGCAGAGACACGAGCGGCCCCTCCCTCACCCGGGGCTTTCCAAGGCCGGCGCTCCCGGCCGTGCCGGGGGGAGCTGGGGAGCGAAGCAGGATGCCAAGGCACACACGGGGGTCACGGGGGCTGAGCCGGCACATTCCCAGCCCCGGCTCACGCCTGGGAGAGGCGCACGGGGTAGGTGACCATGTTGAAGCTGTCCCAGGCGAAGAGCTGCCGCTCGGAGGGGTTGTAGTCCAGCATGCTGAGGTAGCGGAAGCGGTTCTCGAAGGGGATGCTGAGGGCCCGGCTGGCGCCCGTGGCCGTGTCGTAGGCGAAGTTGATGGTGGCATTGGGGGCCGAGTAGCTGCTGACGGTGTAGAGGGTGCCGCAGATGAGGAAGGAGTTGGCCACCCCCCGCTTGCGGATGTTGGTCTCCCAGGTCCGGCGGATCTCCAGCGTCTGGGGGTCCAGCTTGGAGAGGACGATGGCCCCCCGGGCACTCTCGGTGCTGTAGATCACCCAGAGCCCCGTCTCGTCCACTGCCAGGTCGATGTCGGTGTAGCCGCCCCAGGAGTAGGGGTACTGCCCGTGGTAGCCGGCACCGGGGATCTCCCTCTCGGCCGTCACGGTCTCTCCCCGCAGGTCGTAGCGGGCCACGGAGCGGGAATGGCGGGGCTGGAAGAAGAGCCCGCCGCGATAGATGACGGCCCCCGTGCTCTCCAGGGGCCGCGGCAGGATGTGCACCTTGGCGGGGTAGCCCCGGGCCAGCTGCTCGGCCTCCTCGTACTGGAAGAGCTGCCGCACCTCGGTGCCCACCGCGTCCACGCGCCACGTGGTGTCGCGCGTGAAGGGGGGCACGGGCTCGGGGTCCTTCATCCACACGCCGTACTTCCCGGCGATGGAGTCCGCCCGCCCGAACACCACGGGCTCTCCCACCCACACGAGCTCTCCGCAGCCTGCTCGGGACAGGAGGGGAGAGAGCGGGGGGTCACCGCGGGCCCCTCGGCGGGGCCGGGCGGTACCCGGAGCTGCGGGGCGGGGGGTACCTGAGTCCGCGCCCCCCGGGCGGCCGAGCGCCGTCTCCTCTAGCAGCCGGGACACGGGAACCTCCGTCCGCTCCGACTGCAGCTCCTGGAAGGTGAGGGGCTGCGGCTCCCAGCGCGGCGCTGCAGTGGGATCAGCGCTGTGAGCAGGGGCCGTGCCTGCCCCCGCCGCCCTCGGGGGAGCCGTGCCCGACCGCTCCCTCCCGGAATGCCCGTGTCTCCTCGGTCAGGAGCCTGGTGCCCCCTCCCGCTGCAGCAGGGCACATCTGTTGTCCGCCTTCCCTCCCCTCCAAGAATGTGGTTTAATTCTCCTTCGGGGAAACTCCTAAACCTCCCTAGACCAGTGCCCTGTGTCCCCGCTCTGCTCCAGGGCAGGTGATGGGATGAGGAAGGCTCTGGCTGGCAGCGCTGCTTTAGGGGGTGTGGTGCGATGGGCTGCGACCCCCCGGCAGGGCTGAGCCCACCAGGGTCCCCAGGAGTGGGGAGCAGCAGTGGGTGCCCCACATAGGGGGCTGCAAAAGGACTTGCCCAGCGCCCGTGGGGAGGCCCTGGTGCAGAGCCGCTGGCAGGGCCGCCTGGGGGTCCCGGCCCCGGCACTTACCCTTGCCGGGGGCGCGCAGGGTGTCGCGGCCGGGCCCGTCCCTGCCGGGTGGGCAGCGGGCAGCCCGCAGCCGGCTGATCTCCTGGGCGCTGCTCTCCAGCCGCCTGCCCAGCTCTTCTTTCTCCCGCTCCAGCCGCCCCTTCTCCTCCTCCAGCCGGGCCTTGGCCCGCAGCAGCTCCCCGTACGCAGCCTCCAGCCGGACGGCCGCGGCCACTTGCTGGGGCTCCCGCGCCCCCCCGGGCCCCGAGCCCCCCATTGCCCGCTCCCGGCTCTCCAGCCGGCTCAGGCGGGCGGCGATCGCGGCCAGCTCTGCCCGCAGCTCGGGCACGCCGCCGGCAGCCTCGGGGCAGGCGGCCTCGACGGGGCTGGCCACCGTGAAGGAGTAGGTGCAGTGCCCGGCGCTGTCAGGGGCGCGGCGCAGGATCGCGGGGTCGGCGTGGCCGCGCAGGGCCAGGGACCCCCAGAGCAGCACCCACAGCCCCAGCATGGCCCCGCCGCTCTGCGCTCGCCGGGCACCGCCACCCGCATTTATAGGGGAGGGGGGTCGGGGCGATGGGGGGCGGGCGAGCAGAAACCTTCCAGATGCCTGCGGCGGCACCGGCACTGCCCCCGCCGCCTCCCCGGGGCCGCTGGCCGGGCTCGGCGGCCGCGGGGCCGTGTGCCAGGGGTGGCGGCGGGGGCGAGGCGGGCGGAGCTGCCCCCGCCGCGGGCGGGGAGGATCCGCCGGGCCCTGATCCCGACCCCGCGGGGGCCGCGCGGGGACGGGAACGGGAACGGGAATCGGTCCCAAGGAGCCGCTCCCGGCCCCGCCCCCGCCGCTCCAGGCCCCGCCTCCTCCCGGGAGGCCCCGCCCCCGGGCGCGGCCCCGCCCCCTCGGCAGCCCCCGCCCTTTTCCCCGCCCCGCCCCGCCCCTGTATCGGTAGCTCGGCGCTCGGCGCGGCGGGCGGAGCGCCGAGGTGGTCGATGTGACAGCGGCCCCTCCGCCGCTCCGGCCATTTCCCGCCGGCCCGGCCCGGAGCCGAGCGCCGTCACCGCTCCTGGCCTGGCCTGTTCCCTCACGGCCCTTCCCCTCCACCCGTCCGGGCCCGCCGCTGCGGGTGACCCGGCCGCTCCCCGCTGCCCGCTCCAAGCATCCCCAGCCCGGCCATGCCGCCCAAATTCAAGCGGCACCTGAACGACGACGAGGTGACGGGCTCGGTGAAGAGCGAGCGGGTGAGTGCGGCCCCTGCGGGGTCACGGCGGGCGGTGCTGCCCGGGGCGGGTCCCTGGGCCGGGGTCCCTGCGGTGCCGCAGCGACGGCGGCGCTCGGTCAGCGAGGGGGCTGTGCCAGCATCGCGGCTGACCCGCGGCGTGCGAAATCAGCCACTTCAGGGAAAGGAAGGGCTGCCCCGGGAACCTGTTGTGGTTCCTTTGCTCCGTGGCCGTGAGACCCGGCTGCGCTGCGGTCTGCCGCCCTTCCGCAGGGCTTGGCGCGGCCGTGTCCTGGCTCTTCTGGCTCGCAGCTGGCCGGGGAGCCCGTGTGGAGTCGCCCCGTGCTTTACAGCTGAGTTCTTCCCCCCGTTGCCAAGGTCCCCTGACGTTTCAGGCTGTGGACGAGGCTCACAGTGGTGCAGTTGCCCGCGTTAGACAAAGCGGGTTTAACCTGATGTGTTTGTCCTGGGGTCACGCTGTGCTAAAAGCTCAGTTTAGACCGTGGCCTTAAGCGCTGCTGCAGCTCACAGCAGCTGTCAGTGAGACGAGGATCCCGTGTTCCAGGAGCGCTTTGCTCATCCGTGCAGGAAGCAGCGGCTGGAACTATTGCACCGGTGCCACGGGTTGCTTAAGCTGATTGAGGAAATGTGGCAAGGATGGAAATACAGGGGAGCTTCGGAATAAGAGCATCAGGCTTGCAGGTGGGGGCCTGAATTTGTGCACAGGGGAAGCAGCAGCTGTTGGTACCTCAAGGAGCACCGCTGTGTCCCTGGGCCCATGCCTTCAGTGTGGCGCTCCCCCCTATTGGCTATTTTTGACCCTAAGCAGAAGTTTCAGGGAGCCCTAAGCTCAGTTTGGAAAACCTGTGCTGCCCTGATAGGAGAAACGAACTCTAGGAAATGTCTTTGCCCAAAACTTTCAGGCTTCAGTGGAATTGTGGGGTTGCTCTTAAAAATCAGCCTTTGGACCATCTAGTGGGATCGGCAAATCTGAGCGGAGCAGAGGAGCTGTCAGACCACTCTGCTTCCCTGCCCAGGGAGTCCAGTGTGTTTCCTTGTGCTTATCCTTCTTGCACCTGCTCCTGTCAGGTGGCTGGAGGGGCCGTGTCCTCCAAAGCCGGCATGGATCTGACTTCCCACATGGATGGGGTGGCACAGGGTAGCTGTGGGCAACGCTGATGTTTTTTGGGTGCGGGGCTGGGGACTGTCCCTTGAGCCGAGAGGGCCTTCCTGCAGGCAGAGGGTGCTGATTGCATCCTAAGAGCTGGAAATGTGTGTGAAATGGTGGTTGCTTATTGTTTTTAATGTGTTTGCAGAGGAACCTGTTGGAGGAAGACTCAGATGAAGAGGAAGACTTTTTCCTGTGAGTTTCTGAACGGCTGCTGTAGGGAATGCAATGTCCTGCCTGCACCTCTGGGACTGGGAATCAAAACCTCTGATTCCTTTGGGATAATCTCCCAAAAGCTTTGGCATTGAGCATGAATTAAGTCTTAATAGGTGTGACCTTTTGTAAGATGGGGTGTCCCGTGTATCCTCAGACATGGGAGGGACTCGGAGCTATGAAAACAATCATTCATCCACAAGGCGTTGGCTCTGGTATACCTTTTGAGTCTTGTTTAAAAACATGTTTTCTTTGTATCCTCCATCCTGACTGATCTTTTCTGCCTGCAGGAGGGGGCCTTCTGGACCCAGGTTTGGACCCAGGAATGACAAGATCAGGCAGTAAGTTGTTGTTCCTCAGTGTCGCGCAGATAACAATTTATTCTAGCACTGTAAGCCCCTGCTGCTGTCTTACCAAAGTATTTCTGTGTAGTTCTTAACAGGAACATTCCTTGTGCCTGCTTTCTTCTAATTGTTATGTCCTACCCTACGTGACCACAGCTGAAGGAAATCTGAGATTCGATGCAAGGTGTCAAGAAATGGAGCACTGACAGAGAGAAAGGGATAAGATTATATCACAGTAGCTTAGTGGAGTTTCTGCAGCCCTTGCTGGGTCTTGATGGTGAGCTGTTCCATGCTTTTGTGAGGCTCTTTTTCTAGAGCCCTGAACTTTAGCCTTCGCTAGCACAGTTTTTATTGTTTTGTGGCTTTTTTGCTTCATCCTGTAACATGCTCCTCAATATTTCAGGAAAGCAATTGGGCAGGAACACACCAGCACCGTGTTTTTTGGGCAGCAGCTGGTCCTCTGGCCTCTTCTCCAGATAAAAACCTGATAGAGGTGACCTGGAGATGAGCAGTGACTCAGTGGGGTCAGAGCAGCTGGAAAACAGGAAACTATTACAGCTGGAGGAGGATTAGGGCAAGAAGGAAGGAGTGAACACTCTGGATCCTCCTCCCATCGAGTCATTTCCTGGAGGATGCCTGTTCAGGGCTCCAGTTTTCCCTGCCCTTTCCTACGAGGGATGTGGTGGTACTTAATTAGAAGTGGGGGGGACACTCTCAGCCCGCTGGTTTGTGCTGCCCTGTTTCCTTTGCCGGTCTCTGTGGAGCCAGAGCAGGGCTCTGTGTGGGGACTGACGACTGGGCTGCTCAGAGTGGGTCTTGTTTGCAGCCCGAGCGTGGCTCTTGGTGAGGGCTGTTTCCCATGGCAGGAAGATGCCGGGGCAGCTCTGGGGTGACTCACTGCCAGCGTCAGCACCAGGCAGTGCCTGTCGGTGTGCCGCTCACCACGTTACCTGCGGGGGCGAAGGGCGCTCCAGATCCACGGCGGGCAGGGGGCAGGTCACTGTGCCCTGAGTTATCAGGGGTCTGTCTTCCCTCCAGCCTGTGAGGGGACTGCTGGTAGAGCTGAACTGATCGTTGGAATAAGCCAGAGTGGATAAAGCCTCTCTTCTAGGGCACAGCCAGGCTGACTGGGAGTAAATGAGGTGGAGAGGGGATAATGTCTGCCCCTTCATCCTCCTCTGCTGGAAAGGAATTGCAGTGTCTTCTGCCTTCCCTGTGTGGTGGGGAAAAATAGGAGCTCTCCTCTTCCCACGGTCTTGGCCCGGCAGACAGGAGTGGGGGGCTTAGGTAGAGGATGGCACTGCACCTGTGGAGGGGAAGGAAAATGAAAGAGGCATTCAGGCAGGAACTGGTGGGTCCGGAGGTGTGATGTGCCTCATGCCCAACGCCCCTGAGACTCGCCCACTGCCAGAGACTGCCTGGATAGTGGACCTGGCATGGAATATGTCCCTTGGGGTAGCAAGTGGCTACATCTATCCAGTATCTAGAGCGTCTATTATAGAACAGTGTTTATTTACTGCTCTCATCAACGCTGATTGCTTTGTGTAATAAGCACTTGTGCCGTGCACTCCTCACTTCTTGTCATGGAGCTCATTGTTAAGTTTCTGATCTCGTGCCGATGAATCGATGCCTGGACTCTTAATGAGCCAGTTTGCTCTGGTTTCAACAAAGAAAGGGTTGGGCTGCTGCTGAAAAACTGTAAGGAAAAGACATTTTTAAGGAGGAATTTGAGCATTTGGAGAGCTGAGGCATAGCTGGGCAAAGCTAGAGAGGCCGTAGCTGTTAGAGGGCTGGAGGAGTGAGGTGTGAAGACAGGCATAAACGGAAACTGGATGGAGGACTGGAGAGAGGAAAAAGTGAGGGGAGCAAAGGTGTGGAACATGTTGAATGTGAGGGTCAAGGCTGGAAATTTTTCCTAGTTGTCATTGAGAGCAAAGGGGCTTGAGTCAGGGTGGAGTTTGGCGGCAGAGCCCCTCAAGGCTGGCTCAGCTGTGGGGAACGCTGCAGACCTGGGAGGGAGAAGAGGTGAACTACAGTCGGCAGCAGTGACAGGAGGAAATGTCAGTCCCTTCCACACTGTGTTTCCTCCTGATGAGTCTGGAAGCTGCTTGGTCAGGACTCTCCTCTGGTAACTGAGAGGCCACCTGGGGTCCCTCCCATCCCCAGGGTGGGCTGGAACTGAAAGGCAGCTTTTAAGAGGCTTTTTTCCTTTTCCCCAAAGTTACCAAGAACAGGTGAGGGAAAGCTGAACTCCTTTCTCTGCCTTTCCTGAATGTGTGTGAGAGCTGGTAGTGCCTTCTCAGGGGAAGGTGGGGTGTTCAGCTTCCACCTGCATTTCTTTTATTTAGAACAGTAGCCTCTAACAGGCCATCTTTTCAAAAGCACCGCTAAAATCACCCCCTTTTCTGCACTGCTTGGCTTGTTTCATTCCTGATCTTTGTGCTCTCTGGAGACTGTGCTGTTGGATTCAGGTTCCTACTGGTGAGGAGGCTCAGCACACTGCTGGGGTATCCCAGCAGTGATTCCCTCCTCCCTGTGATTCCCTCGTTTCTCTGCTGGGGGTGACCAGCATCCCTGGCTCCAGGGCTCGGATTTGGTGGTTCTGTCTTTCTGCAGGCCCTGAGGAGGGGGGAGAGTTTGAGGAATGGTTTGAAGGCACGAGTTGACAGCAGCTTCCCAGTGCCTGGCTGTTCATGGCAGCTGGCTGGTTGTGCAGTGGGCCCCAGCCACAGTGCAGGCTTTCATTTGGAGGTGATACCAAGACCATGTTTACAGGAATCATTGTTGGAAATAATCCTTTCCATGACTGAAAGGCTTCAGGGAAGCACAGGCTGCTGTTTTCCTCACAGCTGGGATGAAGCAGCAACTTAAAGCCAGGGATTTGTGGCATGGTTCAGTGCCGATACCCTGTTGCTGAGCTGTGGCTCAGGGAGTTCTGTGCAGTGCTGGCCTCCTGCCTTTGTATCTTCCATCTGCCCTGGCTCTCCAGCCTGTTCCCTCTTCCCTGGGTTACTGCCACGACCAGGGGCGTTTGGGTGTCACCTGCACCAAAATACACAGCACTGTTGATATGGCTGGGGTGGAAAACAGAGGTGTGTCACGCTGGCTGTAAACAGCCAGCCTGGAGACAAAGCAGCAGCCCTGGGCAGCACATCCTGTGGCGTGTGTGCGTGGCCTGTTCGTGGCATCTGGAGAACGCAGCAGCACTGCTGTCAGCCCAGCACCCTGACCAGCCCAGGGAGAGTTTTCAGGGTGGTCAAAATGGAAAGGTTTATTCCTCCCACTCTGGTACAGCCAAGCACAAGAAAAGAGGAGTCTAAACCAAGCTAAGCACCGCTGGGTCTTCTGTTGCTTTGACAGTGTACTCTTGCTGTCCTTGTTAAAAGCATCATGTTTGCAGCAATTAGTAAGAAGGAGGGTCGTGGGAGACACATTTTATGCTTTTGTCTTTCTCCCTTTCCCGGCAGGTATTTATTGTATTTTATTTCTCTTGGAAATCTGGCTGGAGTGAAGTGCATGAAGTGTGTGTGTCCAAAGCCAGTAGCTCCCCGACAGGAAATACGTTTTGAATTAGAGGATTCATTCCCTCTTGCCAAATAAAGCAAGAAAATATTTTCTTCTTGATTCTTCTTGAGTTTCCAGCCTCAAGCATGCCAAACTAGTGGGAATTTTTGAATTTGTTCTAAGACTGCTGGGCATCTTTCAGCTCCCTCCTATGTTTTGTTTTTTTTTTCCCCAGGGTTCTCTTTTACATCCAATGCCAAAACGTATTGATTGGGCTGCTCAAACGCATCTGTTTTCCGTGACAGTTCAAGACCTCAACATTTGTGGGAGTTTATAAGCCTTGATTTCTCTGTGCCTCCATTCTCCACCTGGGAAATGTTTTGTTCTCCTGGGGACAGTTAACAGCCAGCCCAGGGTTTGGGGAGGTAGCAGAGGCTCTTGGTGTTTTGCCAGCAGCTCAAGTGAGAAGGGAGGGGATGCTGAGATGCAGCTTGGGCAGTAAAGGGTCTGTGCTCCACAGGTCTCTCCCAACACTTTGGGGTGTCCCAGGACTGCAGCAGCATCTCTCCAGGCTCTGACCTGTACTGGCAAGGATACAGGTGGTGTTGCATTGCTCTGCACACTCCTGGATGCACCACAACCTTGTGTGCTCCCTCATGTTAGTAGTACCAGGATAACTTGGTTACAAATCTGTTGTAGGAGGAAATCTCTGCTTCCAAGCCAGTAAATTATTTTAGAAACATTTACATACTGCAAATGTAGACTTCTGCCTGTGAAGCCGATGTTTAAGGCCTCGGAGGTTTTGCCAAGTTGGCTCATCTGGGGTAGCAGATGTTTCTGCTTTTCCTCTCTCACCCCAAGCTGGAGCTGCGTTGCTGGCGACTCCAAGCTGGGACTTGGGCCGAGGTAAGGAAACCCCCCCCTGCAGAACGTGCCTCCTCCTCCTCACCTGCTGTCCCAAGGATGGGCCGTGGGGCTGCTCGGGGTGGACCCTTTGCTGCACAGGGCACTGCCACGTGTTTCCCAGGCAGCATCAGGCTGTGTCCTCGGCACCACCTCCCAGCCGTGGCAGCTCTGCCACTCACCTCGTACCTTGTAAAACAAATGGTGGATCAGAACAGGCTCCTGGGCACGGGGTGGGTTCCTGCTGAGAGGTGTTTAGGGATTATCTGTGCCTTTCCCCTGCAGATAAGGAACTCCATCACTGTGGAAAGCGGGAGCTGCCGCCACACGGTGTAGGTGGGTTCAGAGAGATGCTGCTCCCACGGACTCTGTGATGCAGCACAGGGAAGGCAGGTCCCTTTCCGCTGCTGTCCTAAATAAAGCAAATTTTTATGTGTGCTGCTGGAGTCCAGCATGTGCCATATGAAGGCTGTTGACTCTGAAATTGGCTTCAGAGGGGTTGTCTGGCTGTTTCACCCCTGGGAGCCGCAGTGCAGTGGTGCTACAGAGCTCAACTGGAAAGGCTAAGATGGGAAACCCCTTCATATTCAAAAATCTGGAGCTCTTCCTAGAGCTCTCTGGGGAGAAAACAGCCTTTTAATGATTTTTCTTGCCCACTTTTGGAACAGTGAATAAATGTGAGCAAGGCATATGCTTTTCCATTGTGACCAGTATCGCTTGTTGCAGCTGCTGCTCCTCAGCACAAGTGTCTGCTCAGTGAGAGGCGGGCAGCTGGTAGGGAGGCAGGAGAAATGGGTCAGTGGGAACCTGTGCCTCTAATTAATTAACTAGAAGCATGGGGGCTAGGGCACACTAGTGCTGAAGTGGCCCGTTTGTGCTGCGTACTTGGCTACTGCTGGATGTATTTCAATAGGTTTAAAGTGCTTAAATGTTTTCAATCGAGGCAACCTAAGCCATCAAACCTAAGGTTGCTGCAGAGTGAGTGGCCTGGAGCTATTTCTGTTTTGTTGCCCTGTGTGTGGTGTTGCCTCCAAGATCCTGCCGTTGCCATTGACTTTCTGGGAACGGTATGTCTCAAACAATGTATTGTATCCCCAGGGCCTCAAGGAAATTCTTATTTCTATCTCCAGGAAAATAGAAGTGTATTAGCTCCAAAATACAAACCAGAATGTAGCAGTATTTTTCCACCAGGAAAATTCTTCTCTCTTGCCAGTGTGTTTTTTTTTTTTAACTGGAGTGAATAAATACATTTTTAATAACCCTCCGGGTGTGATTTAGGCTACTGTTCACTGAAGTGACTACCCACAGAGTTGCATAACCTGTGAGAAGATGAAATTATAGCTTGGTTTAGTTCATGTCAGCCATTCCTTTGCTGTCCACTTGATGCCCCTGGCAGAGTGGGTTTAATTTAGCAATTCAATTCCTGCAGAAGGGAGTGCACCTTGCTTTGATTTCACCCCAAGTTATAGAGCAAAGGTGTGTG